>CM033325.1:19744908-20320511 GCA_019359835.1 Pharus latifolius | reverse complement strand
ACTCTATCGGCATATTAGGAGTATACCGATAGAAAACTAGCGGATTGAAAAGTTCCCACTATTCTAACGGTTAACTACAAGATTACCGACAGAAAAAAGCTTAGTACTCTATCGGCATATTAGGAGTATACCGATATAAAACTCGTCGCTAGCGGATTGAAAAGTACCCTATCTTAACGGCTAATTATAAGTTTACCGACAGGAAAACTCACACTATTCTATCGGCATTATACAAGTTTACCGATTAGAAAACTCGTCAATAGCGATTGGAAAAGTACCACTTTCTAACGGTTAAACTACAAGATTACCGACAGAAAAAAGCTTATTACTCTATCGGATATGTATGAGTCACCGGCAGGAAGGTCAAACTCTTCTAACGGTTAATTTTGATTGTACCGATAGAAAAAAAGGACAGTAGTCTCTCGGTTGTTGATGAATTTACCGATTAGAGCAATCACATATACAGTACCTTTATTTGCATCAAATACAGTACATTCACATATACCGTACAGATGCAATACAGTATAGATTGGATACACAATACAGTACAGATGCAAGGTAAATTCACAGAACAAATTCACACATTAGGCAGTTATTCACATTTATTCACATATGTATGGACAAATACAGATTGCAATCCAATGTGGACATTTATTCACATATATATATTTATTCACATGTATATGAACAGTCTATGCAGAGTACACCAAAAGGAGAAAATTGTCATGCTGGATGGTTGGGTGCTACTTCCTCCATGACATATTGTGCCCAGATTTGTCGAAGATATATAATCTTTGCATTTTCATATTGGTCTTTCGACATGGCGATCTGCAAGCATGTGTGCATACTGAGTAACTAACTTCGATCCTAATTTAGAACGTGACACCCATTTTTGAAATTTGAGTTAGCTATCGATGCTTACCTGGGGGAATCGGGAAAAGTTTGTCTGCACTAGGTCGTACATGTAGCGCAACACATAAAACCCGCATTCCCACGATTGCGGCTGCTGATGGCACTGAGATAATTGCATATGCGAATACATGTTAGCTATATATTGTTTCCATAAACTAATTAAGCATAAACAAAAAGTCTCGTGAGTACCTCATATTCTTTCCAAGCTAGTAGGGAGCCCTGCGGTGCGGCATGCCTCCCTCCAGCGGACACATATTTATCAAAAGCCCTGCATTTCAGTTAGTATTGCCGGTTAATGTATTATCATTAGCTAGTGAGGTCAAAATTTAAATCAAACATATAAGTTACTTACGCCTCCATATTCCCCTTGAGCACATATTCCATCGATAATCTGTCACGCATCGAATCGAGGTAGTACACCTCGTTCCTCGGTGGACAGATCACGATGAGGATCCAGTGGCCCCTGCATTGTACGTAAAAGAGGACCGCTAGCTCAAAGTACATCTCAGGTGTAACATACAAGATTGAGTTAAATTAGTACGAAATGCACTAACCTTTGGTGGTACGGCACCAGAATGAAGTCCCTGTCCTGCTGCGCCATCAGAGCGCTGGATATGTACTGCTCAGCGTGCGCGGCGTCCTGCTCTAGCATCGTGAGGCTTATTTTCTCTGGGTCGAGGAAACCCACCTTGTCACACGCAGCCTCCGATGCTAGCCTGTACATGCACCTGCATGCGAAGGACGAGATTAATATTAATTTCACAGAAAGTTACTCAGTATTCAAATGAACTGCAACATTAATGCAGAGTTAGCAAACAGAGTTAGAAAACAGCAATACATAGCATCAGCAAACTCACAGGACTCCAGTCCGTATGATGGACATATCGAGCTCCCGCCAGTTGTAGAGGTCGAACAGATCCTCGTGTGCCACGGATATAGTCCCGGGCTCACGGTGGAACTGCCCAGGCCTGTAGGGAACTAAGAAGTTCAGGCTGCGCCGAGCTCGATGTAGGTACCAGTCGTGGAGGTCTCTGGTTGATCGATCCAATTTCCGCAAAGATGCCTCCGACAGGAGTGGGAGCGCGTTCGTGAACGTCCGCGGCAGTCCCTGTCGCCCTTTGCCCTTGCCTTTGCCGCCCTTGCCTTTTGCCGGGGACTGAGCGCGTACCTTCGAAGGCAAGGGCGAGGTGATGGCGGCTTTCTTCCGAGGTGGAGGCGTGGATGCGCTGGGTGGGGTCGAGGCCGTCTTTGATGTGTCCAGGTTCGCACGAGATCGGCCCTCATGCCCCGAGCTGGGGGCGCAGTCCCCTGGTAGCCCCGCGGCAGGCCACTTCAATTAATGAGCACGTATGTTAGATTATGCAAGTTGAGTGTACTGAGTAGGATGTAATCTAAAATGTGTAGGATTTACCGGTTGTATTACAAGACACTTCTTGGGCCACTGTACGTAGGAGCCCACTGCCTCGGCAAGTGTCTGCAGTTCCTCTGTTGGGACTGGCAACGGAGAATCGTTGTAGCCCGGCATGGCCATGTCCACCTGTACCTTTGCGAAACCCAACCGCAGAGGTACACAGTGGACCCGGACATCCGGCCCAGACGGATATACGAAGCCGTGTCCAACCACTTCCTGCCCGGCGCCTACGTGATTCTGTAGGATGCAGCCCTCCGGCCCCTGCAAATTTGTAACAATTAAAATAGGTTAGCGAAACAACTCTAACAGAATGGGAGTGGCATCAACTTAAGTGCACAGATGAAGGCTTGCAGTACCTCAAGTAGATCCACTGGATCCGCGAGTACCTTCGAAGCGCAACTGCTTATCCGACCCCGCGGGGTACCGTCGTCCTGGGGATCCGCATCTAAACTCTTGGCCAGCAATGTTTCTCTCAACCGTGCAAACTCTTCCCTCATTTGTGCGACCTCGGTCTGCACCTCAGACTGTACCTCAGCCCGTATCTCAGCCCGCATCTCCGCCCGTATCTCCTCCCGTACCTCAGCCCGTATCTTATCGGAGAGGTCAGCTTCCTTTTCCTTCCAGGTGCGGGCCTTCTTCCTCGGTGGAGCCGGATCTACGAAACCGGCCTTCCACGACACAATGGCTCCCACGGCCCGTGTCCGCCCGGGATGCTCCTTATTTCCTAGAGCTCGGGTGAGGATGTCGTTCTCCCTCTGCGGGGTAAACAATCCCTCCGCTGCGTCCTTCTCAAAAGAGATCTGTTACATTTGAAGGTACCTTGTGAGACAAATTGCCTTATATACACTTGTGCGCACACAGTTTACGAGGTTAGCCAACTTACCATTCGCCTCACAACGTCGGCGTCCCCAGGGGTTGCGAACTGCACAGACCCCGTGGACGACACGGACCCCCTCCCCCTCCACCATCGCTTGCACCTCTCATCCCTGATCTCGGAGAGCGGCAACTCAGGGGTGTCCATGACAGGATTTTGTTCGTCTTCCTTCTTCCACTGTTCCTCCTTCCCCGCATAGCCCCGGGATCCGAGCCGATGCGGGTGGTCGTTCCTCTTCTGGATCGCCCTATTCTTCTCGCTAAGGGCCTTGAACTCCTCAGTCCCCTTCTGCTTGGTGAATTCCTCCCATACCTCCTCCGATATGAAGGGGTACTTCTCGCAAGGAGATTTCCCCGCAGCTAGGAAGTTACTGACGAGCCAGCTCTTAAAGGTTTTCCATGTTCCGTTCATGTCCTTCAAGCAGGCAGTCCTAGGTGTATCGTCGGGGATGTTCCACTTAGCCTGTTTCCGAAAAATGCATACAATTAATCACGAGTTAGTTAAACTTTAGTATAAGCCAAGAGAACGTGATTACGAAAGAGTTCAGCGATTTCAGTTCATTTAACCTTCACTTCCGCCCACAACCTATCCCTCTCGTCCGCCGTCACGTCCTTCCAGCTCTGGACGGTGATCTTCACCCTTTCTTTCGCCAACAGCCCAACGTAGGCCGCGTACCTCCCAGCATTCTTTCCAATCGGCCTCCCAAATTGGTTGAACTCACAAGAAAGATCAGTGCGTTTGGCCAAACGCCCCAACGTCGTCGCGCCTCGCCCCACCCTCTTGCGCTGGGATGTAACAGCCCCATCTTCAGTAGTTACGATGGGGTTGGCCCTAGTCGAACCACTAGTACCATCCGATGAAGACGACGACATGTCTTCCCCTACAAAACCTTCAACAAACCATATATATGGCAATTAATTCGCCTTGGACTTCCATAACTCAGCCCAGGACTGGAGACTAACTAGGGCGGCAAAAGGGAAAATAATACAAAAAGAAAGACATGCATAAATTACTTACTGAACTCTTCAGAAATATTTTCTATCGGTAAACACATGAGCTGCCGATAGACCATAACAATTACCTCCACACAAGACAATTTTTCTATCGGCAAACACGTGAGATACCGATAGAACATAACAATGTTCTCTACATATGGAATTTTGTTGACAAGCCACCATTCACTGTCATCACATAACATTCTCGATGATTTGCTACACTAATATTCATGGGCCAGCATTATTATTTCACACGTAAATATGCACACAAGCATCTAAGTGCTACTGTGCATAATCTTTAGCCTAGCCTGTATGTGAGTCATCAGGACTTCACAGCTATTAGGTTGGGAAAAGTCATGTATATAGGCATTTGAAACATATACATCGAAGACCCATCCACATTGCCATATATTCATACGAAGTGAGTAAAAATTCCCAACCAAACTAGTACATTGCATGGCTCATGTCCTTCCAGATCCAAATTAAGTTTTACTACTTGTGCAGAAATTTTCTATCGGTAAACACATGAGCTGCCGATAGAATATGTGTAAGAACACCTCCAACATATAATCTGCATTACATGGCAGTTGGATACAATTGATCACACATACAGCAGTATAGAGAAGTTAAAATCTCAAAACAGGTTCATTACAGCACTGGAACATATTATGTAAACCCTAATTAAAATCAACATTGCCTGCGGAATGTACATAAGCCAACACAATAGGGAACCCTAGTGTAATTGCAAAACTCCAAGAATTAGTACGTGCAAAACACTAGGATCAAATAAAGAAGATGCTGGAAATAGAACGACGAATTAGGGTATTTACGGCGGCGATCAGTTCTGGTGATGCAGAGGCGGTGTAGAACGCAGCAGCGGCGGGCGAAGGACGAAAATAAGAACCGGTGGCAGTGACGAACCAGTGTCCAGCCGGCGATCGTCGTGTGGGAGAGAGGAAGTGAGTGCTCACGGCGGAGGTTGGGGTTTTCTTCGCTCTCGAAGAGACGCAGTGCTCTAAGGTGGAACTGTTCGAGTGGAGGGAAACTAAAGGGCCGTGTACGAGAAATAAAGTAGCGGAGGAACTTTTCTATCGGTATAACAAAATGATACCGATAGACTTATGTAATTTTCTATCGAAACAACAAAATAATACCGATAGAAAAAGTAAATTTCCCGGAAAAATATTCGAATTAGTGATTGCATTTTTCTATCGGTATAAACAATAAAATCCCGTGAGACCAATTTTCCACAGAAAATTTTTTTAAAGTGCTTGAGATTGGGTGCCATTTTTCTATCGGTAAAAACAACAAAATACCGTGAGAGTAATGAAAAGGTGCCCTTTTCTATCGGTATAAACAAAAAAATCCCGTGAGCCCAATTTTCCCCAGAAAATTTTTTTGATTAAGTGCTTGAGATTTGTGTGCCCTTTTTCTATCGGTAAAAACAACAAAATACCGTCAGAGTTATGAAAAGGTACACAATTTAACATCAAACAGACCGTGGTTGAAAGCTGCAGAATGTTAAAGAAAGAGGGAAGATAGCCGGAAAATTGGAAAATTGACATAAAAAGAAATTGTTCATTCATTGTTGTTTTATCACTTACATAAAAAATAAAACCCAAAATGCTAGGTCAAGGGGTGGTCTTAGCCCTGGCTGCATGTAGAATAGAGTCAGTTAGACTTGCAGCCAGGACGCAGGACTCCTCTAGCGACAAGTTGTCCCTAGGATCAACTACTACCGCGTCAAGAAGGCCTGCGACCTCCGTCAGCTTCGCTATGGTATCCTTCATAGTCAAACCGCAGCCAGCGATGGTCATATCCGCGGCTTTCTTCTCCTCGCGAAGACGCCTCGTCCTCGCCCTAGCATTGTCACCATCCGTCTTCATGCGCTTAATGCGCTGGAAGAGATCGTCAAGGTCAAGCCGTAGCTGAGTGTGCTTGTCTGTAAGGAGCTTGTGCTCCTCCTGGAGGGCCCTCAGGTCAGCCTTCACTTTGGCAGTGTCTTCCACGGCTACCATTCCCTGTGCAAATCAACAGGTCAAGAATGAACTGAACATGGATTAACAATACAGGGGTAAACCGAGGAGATTTAGAGTTCTTACCGGGGAGGCCGTGGATGACGATCCCATGGAGGTTGCCATTGTGAAAGAGAAGATGAGGAGTCCAACCGTTCGAGAATTAGAAAAACAACAAAATACCGCGACGCATGGCGAGGTACTTATAGAGTTTCCAAGGCGACGCATGGCGACACGGTTGAGAATTCGAAGCGGCAGAGTATTCTTCTATCGGTAAAAACAGGAAAAAACCGTCAGACAACAAATACCGTGAGACAAATGAATTTATTCTAACGGTAAAATAGAACAATACCGATAGAAAACTGTTTTGAAGTGCCTGAGAGAAGATGTCCTTCTCTATCGGTATAAATAACAAAATACCGTCAGAAAAAAGAGATTTTTGAAGAGGCTGCGATGAGATTTTTGCAAGTGCTATTTGAAGGGAAGAATTAAATATTTACAGGATAAAGGTACTGTACATGTTAGAACTCATGCTGTGGAGTAAAATTGAGATGTATTAATGCTGTGAACTAGCTTATCATTAAATTCTAAAGAAAAATGTACTGCCTGATGTATTAATGATAACTTCCTCACCTTGCTGCAGAACTTGTGGGCTGTTTGCTTGGCATTTATCCCTGAAATAGAAATTAATCATCAATGGTTCTCAACCCATAATCCTTCTTCGTGGTCATCTCGCAGATACGTTGTTTCGTCGATATCTTCAGTACGGATAGATTGAATGTCCTCTAAAAATGGAGGTATTTCATCGAATTGGTTATTACTCCTCTTCGTCGACAACATCTTCGACCCCAACAATACGTCTCTTGCTGTGGAGGACAACATGCAAGTTTGGATTGGCCGGGTCAACGATGTAGAATACCTGTGTGGCTTGCTTTGCAAGTATGAATGGATCGTCTTGGTGTCCGACTCTACCAAGATCGACGAGAGTAAACCCGTAACTGTCAACTTGAACACCTCGAGGGATTTCGACCCATTGGCATCGAAACAGGGGAATCTTAAGTAATCCGTAATCGAGCTCCCATATTTCGTCAATAACACCGTAATATGAGTTCAGCGCCCTTACTGACCTGGCATCCTCGGAAATAGCAAACAGTGTCACTCCGCTACATTGCATGCTACTCTTGGCGTCTTGAGCTCTTGTGTAAAATGAATACCCATTGATGTCGTACCCCTGCCAAGTCCCTACAGTGAATCTTGGGCCTCTAGCCAACCATGTCACTGTTTCACTTACGGAGCCCTCGGCAGCTCGCGTGACTCTTTCTTGGATCCACTCAGCAAATTTCCTGTTATGTTCTCTGCTTACCCAAACGTCTGACTTCGAAGGATTCTGTGACCGTAACATTACCTTGTGCTCGTGTATGTATGGCTCGACCTCCGTCATGTGTTGTAAGACCCAAAAATGTGATTTTGCGTACACATCACGAGCGGGGACGATAGCTTTGAATCCAATCGTTCCAATTCCCTCAAGCCTACCCTCGTGTCGGGACCTAGGAACACCAATTGGGTCAACCCCGGCCATATAATCTGTGCAAAATTCAATCACCTCCTCGGCGGCATAACCTTCCATGATACTCCCCTCGGGTCGACGACGAGTCCTTACGTATCCCTTCAATACACCCATAAATCTCTCAAATGGATACATGTAGCGCAGGCACACAGGTCCACAAAACTTAATTTCTCTGATAAGGTGAACAATCAGATGGACCATAACATCAAAAAAGGATGGAGGGAAATACATCTCGAGCTGACAAAGAGTTGTAACCACGTCGCGTTGCAAAGCGTCCAGTCCATCGGGATCAATTACCTACGAGGACACAGTTGCACCAAATATTCATATCAGAAAAATCTTCTCATTAAGCTCCACAAATGAAGGTAGTGAACTTATAGTACGAGTGCACGTACTTACCTTGCAAGATATTGCGTTGAAGAAATAACATAGGTTTGTGATTGTCTCTCTGACTTTAACTGGGAGAATGCCTCTGATAGCAATGGGAAGCATCTGTGACATCAAGACATGACAGTCGTGGGACTTCATGCCAACCAGTCTTAGGTCCTTCATAGACACAAGTTTTTTCAAGTTCGCGGAGTACCCACATGGAACTTTAACACCGTGCAGGCACCGACAGAGTTCTGTTTTTTCGCTCTTGGACAACGTGTAGCAGGCCGGGGGGAGGTATGTACGCTTTCCATTCTCTAAAGGTGCAAGCTCAGTCCTTATCCCCATTTCCACCATGTCACGACGAGCTTTCACACCATCCTTTGTCTTTCCCGGAATGTTCAACAACAAACCAATCAAACTGTCACAGACATTTTTCTCTACATGCATGACGTCAATGCAATGTCGAACTTGTAAGTGCTCCCAGTACGGTAGATCCCAGAGAATCGATCTCTTCTTCCAAACATTTTTTTCTCGAGGTTTAGAATGCTTACCGAACTCAACTTTGATGTCGTTCACGCGTGAGTAAATCTCCTTACCGGTCAGAAACACTGGAGCTGATCCCTTCTCAGTCTTCCCGTTAAATGATTTCCTCTTCTTACGGTACGTGTGATGCACCGGAAGAAACCTGCGGTGACCCATGTACACTGTTTTCCGGCAGTTTCGCAGCCAGATGCTCTCAGTTTCATCTAGGCAAATAGGGCAAGCCTTGGCTCCTTTCGTACTATACCCCGACAAATTGCCGTAGGCAGGAAAATCATTTATGGTGCAAAATATCAGGGCCCGCAAGATGAAATTCTCTTTCTTGTATGCATCCCACACCTGCACACCCTCGCTCCATAATTTCTGTAAGTCCTCGATTAAAGGTGCTAGAAACACGTCAATATCATTTCCGGGTTGTCTGGGTCCTGAGATTAGTAACGCCATCATGATGTACTTGCGCTTCATGCATAACCAAGGAGGAAGATTGTAGATGCATAAAAGAACCGGCCAAGTGCTGTGCCGGCTGCTCATATTACCATGTGGGTTCATACCATCTGTACTCAGCCCGAACCTTACATTCCTAAGTTCGCCGCCGAACTCAGCAAATGTTCTGTTGATGTTTCTCCATTGAATAGAATCAGCTGGGTGTCTCAGTTTTCCGTCTTGTTTCCGGGCTTCAGCATGCCAACGCAAGTGCTTCGCGACTTTCGGATTTGCAAACAGCCGCTTCAATCTAGGTATCACAGGCAAGTACCACACAGTTTTTGTCGGGGGCCCTTTCCTTACCTCGTGACGTTCACTGTCAATCCGGTCCCTACGCGTATACCTCGATGCGCCGCATCTTGGACAAACATGCAAACTGGAGTACTCGTTACGGTACAACACACAATCATTTGGGCATGCGTGTATTCTTTCGATTTCCATTCCCAACGGACACAACAGTTTTTTGGCTTGGTAAGTAGATCTTGGCAACTCATTTCCCTCTGGAAGCATGTCCGCTAGAAGATCTAATAGTGCCGTGAAACTCTTATCACTCCAACCGTTTCCTGCCTTCAAGTTATATAATCTCAGCACAGAAGACAGTTTTGTAAATGTTGCACATCCAGGGAACAGAGGCTTCTCAGAGTCAGCAATCAGTTTCTCAAATTCACAGAAGTCATTTTCGTTGTAATCTTCCTCTACATCACGTAACATCTCATCTAGATTGTCATCATCATCATCTACGTGCACATCGGAATTAACATTACCAAAATTGGGATGATCATCGATATTATTGCAATCCACATCCGAGTCGTGCTGATTGGTAGTAGTGGTGCTTGTTTCCTCAAGATCTTCGCCATGCCATATCCAACGGGTGTATCGCGCGTTAAAACCACGACGAATCAAATGACTCTTAATTTGATCAGAGTTGCTAAACCTCTTCAAGTTCATACAATCTGTACAAGGACAGAGCATATTTTTCTCTCCCTTCCTCTCCTTTTGTTGCTCAGCAAATTTAATAAACTCATTCACACCATCCAAATATTCAAGAGTAGTACGTTTTATTCCATACATCCAATATTTCCTGTCCATCTACAATTAACAAAATTTAATGAGTAAGCCATGCATGAAACCTGCCCGATTAAGTTATGTATATGTACATGTACAGCCTCTTACAACAGATACATGTGTTGAACCCTAGCCTGACGAAATTAACACTAATTAACCTAGCTAACTACACAATACAAGCTAGTTAGCTCCTAAAACATGACGCATTTCCAGCTACCAAGCTCCCAAGCTTAGAGCTACAAACTTGGAACTACACAATACAGCTAGCTTGCAAGTAGAGAGGAAGGGAGATCTAGAGGGAGAGAGAGATAGGTGTCGACGATTAAGCATACCTTAAAGAGAGGGGCGCAATCAACTTCCCTCCAGCCTGCGCTGATCACCCTAGCAGTGTAGCTGGAACTTTCGTCACAAACAGAGGGACACAGAGTGCAACAGAACAAATTAAAGAGCAGCTCAGCAATGGTCGACTGGGGTTTTCCTTATAATGGACATTTTTCTAACGGTAAATACATGAAATAACCGTCAGACTAACTTAGGTAATTTGCCGCTCACATATGCTATCGGTAAAAACACACACATACCGTTAGAGAATATACATTACTGAGCAAATATATGTATTTTTCTATCGGTAAATATGTGCATTTACCGTTAGAATATGCATGACTAAACAAATATATGTGCTTCCTATCGGTAAATATGTGTATTTACCGTTAGAATATGCATGACTGAACAAATATATGTATTTTTCTATCGGTAAATATGTACATTTACCGTTAGAATATGCATGACTAAACAAATATATGTGTTTCCTATCGGTAAATATGTGTATTTACCGTTAGAATATGCATGACTGAACAAATATATGTATTTTTCTATCGGTAAATATGTGCATTTCCGTTAGAATATGCGTGACTGAACAAATATATGTGCTTCCTATCGGTAAATATGTGTATTTACCGTTAGAATATGCATGACTGAACAAATATATATGTTTTCCTATCGGTAAATATGTGTACTTACCGTTAGAGGAAGTACTGTTACCAAACTGGGACAAACATGCACATGCCATTTCTCACATTCAAGGAATCATATCAATGTAACATCAAACAGATCTTACATCAAACGGATCTTAACTAGAAGATAAAGCAATATATTTCAAGAAATGCCAATTTGTGGATTAACTAGGAGACACAAAAATACTTTTCGTAGGTAGTTGGGACTTCATCTTGCCAAAGAAATTACACATGCCAGTTCACAAATTCAGGTACAAACATACACATGCCAGTTCACAAATTGAAGTGCATGTCTGAAACAGCAGTACAAATACACACCTACCTACCAATACAATTAAATACACAAATGCTCCCTGCACATTCAAGTTCATGTCCCAATTAGCAATACATGATACACAAATATACAACAATATACAAATACAACAATTCACACATTCGATGTATATTACAAAAGCCACGTCTGAAATTAACAACAGATCACGACGAGGACCCAGTGGCCCATACATGCATTTTACATAAAAGGGAACCTTTGCAGGTTGCCACAATGCAACTATCGACTACAAGTTAGACCTGATACATCACAAATCCATTCATCCAAAACAGCAAATGTCTGAACCACATTGGACTTAACCATAGGAGTTCAGTTCGAAGACGCCCGAGGAGCTGGAACTGCCGTCGACATACATTTGTACGTAATGGTGATTTCCTCGGACTCAAACTCGATCAACTCAACTCAACTCAACTCAACTCCATTAACAAAAAGAACCTACCTTCCAAGATGTTGTTCTGTGTAGTGATGGTGTAGAATGGCTGTGCAAATAACAACAATTCTTCTTCTCCAAGCAGGTAAGCATCTGGCCACAAGCTGGTGCATGCAAAAACATGTAAGATGCTTTCTATAGGTCCTGATTTGAGAAACACGCCGGGCTTAAGCATCTTCTCGACCGAGCCAACCAAGATCTCGCCCTTCACGTCCTTCCAGCTCTCGACGGTGATCTTCACCTTTTCTTTCGCCAACAAGCCAACGTAGGCAGCGTACTGCGATGAAGAACCGTGAAATACGTTGCCCCTCACGAGCATCATCCAAGGACCTGAACAGATCATAATCATATTGAAAAGAAGACACATCAAAATGAAGGATACAAAAAAAGCAGAATTATTGCCCTAATCGGATTAGAATAATCTAACAATATTGCAGAAATTTTACGTACCTTCCTTGGGATGCCGACGTCTAGAGGGCGTCGATGGAGGTGCGGAGGTGCAGCGGTCCCCTGTAGAGGTGCGCCGGCCGTCCATGGAGCTTACGGGTTAGGACTACGAGCCCAGATGAACTGTGAGAATGAAAGAGACATACCCGTGTATTTATACAATTATATATTTTCTATCGGTAAGAAAACAGAATACCGTTAGTAATAAAAACATCTGTAGAAGCCGAATGGTTCTATCGGCACAATAAATATTACCGATAGGAATTTTTGTACATACTCTATCGGTCTGTACGTACACTACCGATAGAATATTACTAGTGTAGAAGGCCAACAGTTCTAAGATATTTTGTGCAATATTCTACCGGTATAAACATGCATTACCGATAGAATAAAACTATTAGAAGACGAACAGTTCTAAGCAATTTTCTATATATACTAACGGTAAAAGAATCCATTACCGATAGAATAAAAATATTTGTAGAAGGTCAACTATTCTATCGGCGAACTACATATTGCCGATAGGAACTTTTAATATATTCTGTCGGTATATTCATACAGTAGCGATAGAATAAGTCTAGTTGTTGAAGTCGACCAGTCCTATCGGCGCACAACATTCTTCCGTCAGTACTTATGCATCTCTTCTAACGGCAAATATGTTCATCACCGCTAGAGTAAATCATACTATTTATTCTATCGGTAAGTTTCTTAGAAACCGATAGGGAAAATACATCCGTCGGGCTTTTTTGACCGCGAGGCACATTTTCTATCGGTTTTGTGCTGTTTCGCTAATAACCGATAGAAGATAGGGGTTAGTAGACTGCATTTCTGTACTAGTGGGAAAACCCCAGGCAGGAAATGGGCCCCCGGCCCCGGGAATAGGCCTGGAACGGGGTACCCCCCTGGTGCCACGAAGGGCCCAGGCAGGAAGTAGCCCCCCGGCACCGGGACGGGCCCGGGTGCCGGGAAGGGTCCGGACGTATATCCCACAGGGGGAGGGAACCCCCCGGCGGGGTCATACGGGGCTGCCAAACCTCCGGAGGCCGGAGGGGCCGCCGGGTAACCCATAAATGTGGGAGCCGGAGGCCGCGCCAACACGTTGAGCAACTCATCCATAGAGCGCTGGGTGCGGAGCTGGCCCTCCACGAGAGCCTGAAGCAGGGCGTCCCAGGGAGCCGGGGGAGCCGTCGGGGGGAGACTGGTCCCGGCCGAGGTCCCCGCGGCCAACGGAAGCGATCTGGAGGTAGATGCACCTAAGTTAAGAGGAAAGGCGGGAGGCGGTACCTGGGCCTGACTGCCTCCGGGCGGAAGCGCCGGGACAGCCGTGTCCCGGACGGGCGGCGCCGGGTCTCCGAGACCGGCGTCACCGGGAAGGGTACAAGCCCTTGTTCTTGGGGGAGCCATGGCGTCTTGTCACGAGTCCCCACGGTCGGTGCCAACTGTCGTGGTATTGCGAATACCCCGGTAGGTTTTGTGAACGATCCTAGCAAAGATAACGCGGCGTGGCCTGACAGGGTGACCGGTCCTCCCCCGCCGGACAAACACAAGAATTGACACGAGGATTTATTCAGGTTCGGGTCCCGTTGGGGGCCCTAGTCCTGTCGATGAGCTCCAACCGGAGTCGGCTGGGGAGGCTCTCTCCGGGGGAGAGGCTTCCGGAGCACACCTGTGAGTTTAGCTATTCCAATCAATATGAATCACTTGCTTACAACTGAGGGGTACAAGGGCTATTTATAGCCCCAAAAAGAAGCAAAAAGACCTATCTACCCCGGAAGCCACCGTCGGATCGAGGGGTAGCAACGTCCTTCTCCCGGTCAAACGTCTTGGATGCTTGACAGGTGGTCGCTGATTCCCGAGGCGCTCCTCGCGTGACCTGCACGTGATCAACAACCAGGGACTTTACCTTTGGAAGGGCGACGATGCCCGGGACACGCACCGGAGGCCAGGTCCCCGGGCCCAAGGTGGCTCCCGGGACCGGCGCCGGAGGCTAGGTCCCGGGGGCCAAAGGGCGGCGCTCAGGGAGGCGCCGGAGGCCACATCCCCGGGCGCATGTGATGCAATTTACCTGGACTTAGTCTCGCGAAGATTTCCCCCAACATGCCCCTGCCGCACTCGATCAAAGACGTACAACGGCTCACTGGCCGCTTGGCCGCGCTGAGTCGCTTCGTCTCACAGTCGGGGGAACGTAGCCTCTAGTTCTTGAAAATCCTCCGGGACCTCTGATGCGCACGGTGGCCCGATCTTCCGACAGGTAGAGGTAAGTCGATTGGTGGAGACTCGACGTTCACGATCCGGCTTCCGATCAGAACCGATCCAAACCCAGCAATCGCTACACCACGGCTCCGTTGGTTATCAACCATGCACAAACACGATTGACCTCGCCAAGAAGGCTTATCCCTGCATGCGAATCGAGAACACAAGCAAGAACGAGAAAGAAGCAATCTGAAATATTGCAAATATAAATTGAATCTCACGAGTTGGGGTTCCACAAACCGATACACGGCGAAACTGTTCTTTGACAGATTAATCTAAGCAAAACCCAAATCAAACCCTAGTGGCGGCTACTGAATATAAGGGCTAAGGGACGTCCTAGAAACCCTAGATGTGTCCGTGATAGACTCCAACACGATACATGGGCCAACGGCCCAAATTGGTGACGCAGCACCCTGGGACAGATTCTGTCCGCCAACTTGCAACGCAAATTCCCGTCGACTCAGCAGTCCAATTGACCTAAAACCGGTGCCATTGGAAAGGTTATCTCCTTAGCTTTCGATACATATGTGGATCATTGAAATCCGAGTCCGTTTGTGGCCTGGGCGACGATTTTAGTGAACACTGCTCCTGGTGGCCGAGGTAGTCGACTCCGAGATGAATTGGGACTCCAACTTGACTTGGACGCCCTCCTGGCCTCCCTCCTGGCCCTTGCTGGTTCCCAAGGCCTTCATGATCCTCTCCAAAGTTCCTAAGTACAATATAATCAATAATATCATTAGGTAGCATACTATCCTCACAAGTATATACACGGGCACTTAGGAACGAGCTCACCTGTTGATTCAATTGCCGTGCTCGTGCTCTTGTGATGGGTCCTTGCATCACAACTGGAGGGGTCTCGGGCGTATGCATAGGAGTGATGTCCTCATCATCCTCCCCCTCTTGAAGTGGAGTCGTCCCCGACTCAAGCTCATCTGCTTCTCCCATGAACGGTTTCAAATCTGCAATGTTAAATGTGGGACTAACCCCAAATTCGGGCGGCAACTCAAGTTTATATGCATTATCATTTATTTTCTCAAGTATCTTGAAAGGACCATCAGCTCTAGGCATTAATTTAGACTTTCGCAATTCTGGAAAATGATCCTTTCTCAAGTGTAACCATACTAAATCACCCGGTTCAAGTTTTACTTCCTTTCTACCTTTACTTCCCGCAGTCCTATACCTTTCATTCATCATTTCAATATCTTCTTTAGTCTTTTCATGCAATTTCAGAATAAATTCAGCACGTTCCTTAGCATCATGATTAACTCGTTCACTAGTAGGTAAAGGTAATAGATCAATAGGAGCACGGGGATTGAAGCCATACACTACCTGAAAAGGACTTACCTTGGTGGTGGAGTGTACCGCCCTATTATAAGCGAACTCAACATGCGGCAAACACTCTTCCCACATCTTCAAATTCTTCATCAAAACAGCCCTCAACATAGTAGATAATGTACGATTTACTACCTCGGTTTGGCCGTCGGTTTGGGGATGACATGTTGTTGAAAACAGCAGCTTGGTCCCCAATTTATTCCATAGAGTTCTCCAAAAGTGGCTCAAAAACTTGGCATCACGATCTGACACAATAGTAGAAGGCATACCATGCAAGCGAACGATTTCTTGAAAGAAAAGGTTAGCAATATTAACAGCATCGTCGCTCTTATGACAAGGAATAAAGTGAGCCATCTTAGAAAATCTATCAACCACCACAAAAATACTATCCCTCCCCCTCTTGATCCTAGGCAGTCCTAAAACAAAGTCCATAGATATATCCTCCCATGGAGTGCTAGGAACAGGAAGAGGCATATATAAACCATGTGGATTCAATCGTGACTTAGCCTTTTGACATGTAGTGCAGTGGGATACAAACCTCTCAATGTCTCGCCTCATCTTCGGCCAAAAGAAGTGAGCGGACAGAACGGCCTCCGTCTTCTTGGCACCAAAATGACCCATCAAACCTCCTCCATGAGCTTCCTGTATCAAAAGAAAACGAACGGATCCAACTGGAACGCATAGGCGGTTAGCTCTAAACACAAATCCATCATTTATCACATATTTGTCCCATGTTCTTCCCTCTTTGCAATGCAGCAAGACATCCTTAAAATCATCATCATTAGCATATTGTTCTTTAATTGATTCCAATCCAAATATACAACAATCAAGTTGGGACAACATGGTATATCTCCTAGACAAGGCATCAGCAATCACATTATCCTTCCCTTTCTTGTGTTTGATAACATAAGGAAAAGATTCAACAAATTCAACCCATTTAGCATGTCTACGATTCAGTTTCACTTGACTGCGAGTATGTTTTAGCGACTCATGATCGGAATGAATAACAAATTCTTTGGGCCAAAGATAATGTTGCCACGTTTCTAAAGATCGCACAAGAGCATACAATTCTTTATCATACGTGGAATAATTCAAAACAGGACCACTCAATTTTTCGCTAAAGTAAGCAACAGGTTTACTATCTTGCATCAAAACACCGCCAAGTCCAACCCCACTAGCATCACATTCAAGCTCAAAGGTCTTATTAAAATCAGGAAGTTGGAGTAAAGGTGCATTAGTAAGCTTATCTTTCAAAAGGTTGAAGGCATTCTCCTGTGCTTGCCCCCAATGGAACAAAACTCCCTTCTTCGTCAACTCGTTCAATGGGGCTGCAATGGTGCTGAAATCCTTCACAAAGCGGCGGTAAAATCCGGCAAGTCCATGGAAGCTCCGCACTTGTGAAATCGTCGTGGGCGTTGGCCAACTCTTAATCGCGTGCACCTTGGCTTCATCCACCTCAATTCCCTGTGTAGTCACAACATAGCCAAGAAATGATACTCGTTCGGTGCAAAAAGTGCACTTCTCGAGGTTACCAAATAAACGTGCAGCACGCAAAGCATCAAAAACAGCACGTAGATGATCAAGATGTTCATGTAACGACTTGCTGTAAATCAATATATCATCAAAATAAACCACCACAAATTTCCCAATGAAAGCTCGTAAAACCTCGTTCATTAAGCGCATGAAAGTGCTAGGTGCATTAGTTAAACCAAAAGGCATGACTAACCACTCATACAATCCAAACTTGGTTTTAAAGGCTGTTTTCCATTCATCTCCCAATTTCATTCTTATTTGGTGGTATCCACTACGCAAGTCAACCTTAGAAAAAATTATAGAACCACTTAACTCATCAAGCATGTCGTCTAACCTAGGAATAGGATGACAGTACCTTATTGTGATATTGTTAATGGCTCTACAATCTACACACATGCGCCAACTGCCATCTTTCTTAGGAACCAAAATAACAGGAACTGCACAAGGACTAAGGCTCTCACGTACATACCCGCGGTCCAAAAGATCTTGGACTTGGCGCTGAATCTCCTTAGTCTCCTCGGGGTTGGTCCTATAAGCAGCTCGGTTTGGCAAACTCGCTCCAGGTATCAAATCAATTTGGTGCTCAATCCCTCGTATGGGTGGGAGTCCTGGAGGTATCTCGGCAGGAAAAACATCTGCATACTCCTGCAAAAGGTTAGTGACAGCAGGAGGCAAAGTACTGGGCATATCATCCAATGAAAACAAAGCATCTTTGCATATCAAAGCATAGCACGGTGCATCATTCTCATTAATTTCAGCAAGGTCACATTTTGTAGCAAGCATAACACCACCCTTCAATTTAATTCCCTCAGACCTAGAACTAGGTTCTTTCTTGTCTTTCTTAGGTGGGAAAATATTTTTAGCCACATGCTGATTTTCAGATTCAAGCGCACTCTCTTTTCTCTCATTTTCAGCTCTCTCTTTGTCACATTGCACAATTTCAGTAGGAGTCATAGGGAGCAAAGTGATTTTCTTCCCCTTGTGCATAAGAGTGTATTTGTTACTTCTACCGTGATGAATTGCATCAGTATCAAATTCCCATGGACGGCCTAACAAAAGGGAACATGCTTGCATAGGCACTACATCAAAATCAGCAAAATCATGGTATGTTCCAATGGAAAATTGCACTCTCGCAGTTTGTGTTACCTTCACCTTACCGCTGTTATTGAACCATTGAATATGGTAGGGATGAGGGTGTGCACGTGTGGGCAAGCAAAGCTTCTCCACCAGATCTGAACTCACCAAGTTATTGCAGCTCCCACCATCAATTATGACACGAACACGACGGTCCTTGACGATGAGGTACATCTGAAACAAATTATGGCGTTGTAGCTTGTCCGCTTGCTCCATTTGAGCGCTCAACACTCGTTGCACAATGATTGTCCTATAATTCTTGGTAGCAGCGGTCCCTCAAATCTCCTCATCATCGTCGTCCGTCTCATGGTCATCCTCATTATCTGCAAGGTTAGCTACAAGAGCATATTCATCCTCAACATCACTAGCACTAATGTACCCACCTTCTTCTGTTGCAATGTACGCTCGACGACTTGGGCAATCCTTCATGACATGGCCCATCCCCTTGCATCGGTGGCACACAATTTCCGTTGTTCGACCCGTGGAAGCCACCGATGAAGAACTCTTTGTTGGTGCCTGCACATGGTTAGATTTACTCACCTCGGGAACTCGTGATGGCGGTGATGGTGCTGCTGAACGCGCCCTACTCATGGAGGGGGCAGCAGACCGAACAGAAAGGGGTGGAGCTGATTTGGTTATCCCCGGCGTCGTCTTTGGTGTGGGTATGTTGCCGAAATTACTCCTTGGCCTTTGCTGTTTTCCCTGCAATTCTTTTTCTACCAACATAGCAAGCTGGAACAATCTATTGATAGAATTATATTCTTTGTAATCAATTATGTCCTGAATCTCGCGCCGTAATCCCCCATAAAAATGAGCCATCTTATCCTCCTCATCCTCAACTACCTCACAACGCAACATGCCTATTTGTAGCTCTTGGTGGTAGTTCAACCTAGCAAGGGATATATCACAGCACAAAGGACTCAAAGGATGCAAGCAATTCTGATTTTCTACTTCTCTTTCTCTTCTCTCTGTTTTTTTTTTTTCACTTCTTTTTTTTTTCTAACACAAATATATACCTCTTAACTCAGAGGAGAAACAAAAATCTCACAATTTGAAGCAACAAACGACAGGAAACCGATGCCCGAAAGAATTGACAAAACAGGACAGCAAACTTCCGGGCGTCGAAACTCGTTCTTAGAAGCTTTTTTTTGAGGGTCAAAAAAAATGCACAGGTCTAAAGACTTGTCGAATTTTCAGATGCACGTCGTCGTCCCCTTCGAAACAAAAAAAAGTAGACCCAAATCGGAGTTCGTATGCAAAAGTTATGCCAGTTTTAGTGAACACTGCACAATCTGGAATTGCTCGCGAATTCAGATCTTTCTCCCGGTTAGGCAAGAATAGGATTAGGTTTGCGGGTGAAAAAGGATGGCCAGCGGTGCAGGGCAATTGACACAAGGCGGCTCGCGACCTCAAACCAGCAACAAGACGATGACTATGGATCAATACTCAACAAAACGATACTGAAAACGAAATTGCAAAGCTCAAAGGGTTGTAGGACAGCGGAATTGATGATGAACTTTTTTGTGGGGCAAATTTTCTGGACTCTAGGACGATGGCAAAACAAAACTAAAGGGGATACAATGATACCTGACGGGAAACCGAGGCTCTGATACCACTTGATGCGCACGGTGGCCCGATCTTCCGACAGGTAGAGGTAAGTCGATTGGTGGAGACTCGACGTTGACGATCCGGCTTCCGATCAGAACCGATCCGAACCCAGCAATCGCTACACCACGGCTCCGTTGGTTATCAACCATGCACAAACACGATTGACCTCGCCAAGAAGGCTTATCCCTGCATGCGAATCGAGAACACAAGCAAGAACGAGAAAGAAGCAATCTGAAATATTGCAAATATAAATTGAATCTCACGAGTTGGGGTTCCACAAACCGATACACGGCGAAACTGTTCTTTGACAGATTAATCTAAGCAAAACCCAAATCAAACCCTAGTGGCGGCTACTGAATATAAGGGCTAAGGGACGTCCTAGAAACCCTAGATGTGTCCGTGATAGACTCCAACACGATACATGGGCCAACGGCCCAAATTGGTGACGCAGCACCCTGGGACAGATTCTGTCCGACAACTTGCAACGCAAATTCCCGTCGACTCAGCAGTCCAATTGACCTAAAACCGGTGCCATTGGAAAGGTTATCTCCTTAGCTTTCGATACATATGTGGATCATTGAAATCGGAGTCCGTTTGTGGCCTGGGCGACGATTTTAGTGAACACTGCTCCTGGTGGCCGAGGTAGTCGACTCCGAGATGAATTGGGACTCCAACTTGACTTGGACGCCCTCCTGGCCTCCCTCCTGGCCCTTGCTGGTTCCCAAGGCCTTCATGATCCTCTCCAAAGTTCCTAAGTACAATATAATCAATAATATCATTAGGTAGCATACTATCCTCACAAGTATATACACGGGCACTTAGGAACGAGCTCACCTGTTGATTCAATTGCCGTGCTCGTGCTCTTGTGATGGGTCCTTGCATCACAACTGGAGGAGTCTCGGGCGTATGCATAGGAGTGATGTCCTCATCAACCTCGAGGGGTTCTGATGGACTCCTGAGGCCCAGGAGGCCTTCAACGACCTGAAGAAGTACCTCACAAGCCCCCCAATGCTCGTGAGCCCGTCTCCAGAATAACCCTTGCTCCTTTACCTCATCGCGACCCCGGTTGCTGTAAGCACGGTATTGGTAAAGGAGCAGGACGGGCGACAGCGTCCCGTGTACTACATGAGTGAGGCCCTCCAAGGGGCTAAAACTCTGTACATGGTGATGGAGAAGATCTGCTATGCCCTTCTAATGGCGTCCCGGAAGCTTCGTCACTACTTCCTGGGACACCCGATCACTGTCCCGTCGTCCCTCCCTTTGGGGGAGGCACTCCGGAAAAAGGAAGCCACTGACCGGATCGAAAAGTGGGGGGCCGAGCTCGCTCCTTTCTCCCTTTCCCTAATTGGGCGCTCTGCCATCAAGTCACAAGTCCTCACCGACTTTGTGGCGGAGTGGGGGTAGTCCTCCGGAGCCCCGGGGGGAAGGAATTGGAGTACGCGGCGCAGATTGAGTTCCCCGCCACAAACAACATCGTCCAATAGGAGGCTTTCCTCCTCGTGCGCTCCCTGGGGATTCGTCGCCTCCTTGTGAAAGGAGACTCCCAGCTCGTAGTTTGCCAAATGGACAAGTCCTACTTGTGCCACAATGTGAACTTGAGTCCCTACTTGCAGGAGGTGCGTAAGATGGAGAAGCACTTCGACGGTGTAGAGGCCCGGCACATCCCGCGGAGGGACAATGATCGGGCCGATGCCCTGGCCCAGGCGGCCAGCGCTCGGGAACCTCTCCCCATGGGAGCTTTCTTGGAGATCATCGCGAAGCCCTCGGTGACCTCCCCAGACGAGAACAATGGGTCCCGCATTCCGGAAGTCTCTGAAATCACCCGGGTTGCGTCCTGGATGGACCCCCTTATCTCCATCATAAAGGGGGAAGGGGACCCTCCCAACAGGACCAAGGCCAAGCACCTCCGAGCCAAAGCCCGAGCATACCTCCTGCTGGAGGGGAAGCTTTACAAGTGGGGGGCCTCCACCCTGCTCCACTGCCTCCCACAGCCGGAAGGGCTCTGACTCCTCGAAGATATCCACTCGGGGAGCTGTGGGTCTCACCTGGCTCCGCGTGCCATCGCAGCCAAGGCCCTTCGCAAGGGTTTTTATTGGCCCACGGTGGTCCACGAAGCACGAGACCTTGTCTCTGCGTGCGAGGCCTGCCAGAAGATTGCCAAAGGTTCCAACCTCCCCTCCGTAGCGCTGCAGACTATCCCCATCACTTGGTCCTTCACACGTTGGGGGATGGACCTCCTAGGTCCCTTCCCCCCAACATCCAGGGGTTACAAGTATGCGGTAGTCGCGGTCGACTATTTTACCAAGTGGGTAGAGGCTGAACCTCTGGCCAGCATCATGTCCTGAGCGGTGCAGGGGTTTTTCTAGAAGAATATCGTGTGTCGTTTTGGGATCCCTCGAGAAATCACTGTTGATAACGGGACCCAATTCGACTCGGCATATTTCTGGGAATTCTGTGAAGGCTTGGGGCTCACCATCCACTTCGCCTCGGTAGCTCACCCCCAGAGCAACGGAGCCGTTTAAAGGGTCAACAGCATAATCCTACAGGGGTTACGCCGACGGCTTGAACAAGCTGCCTCCAAATGGGGTGCGTGGGTGGAGGAGCTCCCTAGCATCCTCTGTTCCATGAGTACGACCCCGAGTCGGGCGACGGGACGCACACCCTTCTCCCTCATGTAAGGGGCCGAGGCGATTCTTCTCCCGATGATTGGATTCCAGTTGCTACGGGTCGAGCTCCTCAACGGAGCTACGATCGCAACGTACCAAGCCAACGAGGCAAATCAGCGACTGGAGGTCGACCTCGTCGAAGAGAAACACGACCAAGCGCTCCTCCGTCATGCCATCTATGAGAGCGAAATGGCGCGCACATACAACCAGCGCGTCCGCGAGAGAGCTTTCTGCCTCGGGGACCTTGTCCTCAAGCGCGTAACCGAACCCCAAGCCCAAGGCAAGCTCTCCCCCAGGTGGGAGGGCCCCTACAAGATCTCATCGGTCCTGGGCTCGGGGGCTTACAAGCTCTCCATCCTTCAAGAGCAAGAGCTGAAGCACACGTGGAACATACACTTGATCCGCAAGTTCTACGTCTGACCTACGGGCTCATCCCCTCCCCGGAGCGATTACGCTGGAAGGGGAGGGAGACATTGTACTCACCGTTCCCTCCCCCATCGCAATCTCGCCGGGGGAGGCGTTGTATTTCAACTCCTTGTTAATACAATTGGTTCTTCCTCAGCTTGGGCTCACTGCAAGTCCATACATTATCATCTCTCACGGCGATGCCCTCCGCGTGAGGATGCCCTCCCCGTGAGGAAGTGTGCTGTCACGACCCAAAAAGTCCCTATAACTGGAGTCCCACTCCCATAGGGTGACTTACGATCACCCCTCGTGGACTGAGGGTGTAAGCGGCAACCCGGTCTTCAAGGACCGTGGTAACGAGTCAATTTGAGACACTAGTCCCCCCTCAAACACCCAGACCCGTCATCGGGCACATTCTCCTCCGGGAGTCGATTTTCTCCACAGCGAGATGGAATTCTTGGATATTCTTTCTTGGAGATCTCATCCCCGACTCCCCCTTTTCACGGCGACCGGAGGGTTTTCTCCTAGAAAAATTATCCCCGGGGATTTCGGAGACTTCCTCCCGGAAATTTTATACTCGGCTCCCCATTTTCACGGTGATCGGAGGATTTCTCACTGGGATTTTCGAAAAGTAGTTCCCGGAAGTTTTTTTTGGCTCCCCATTCTCACGGCGACCAGAGGATTTCTCACCGGGATTCTCAAAAAATAGTTCCCGGAAGTTCTTAGCTAGCTTCCTATTTTCACGGAGCGCATGTGTCATACGCTTATGCAGGTTTGAGAAATCGTTTCCGGAGGTAATTACCCGGCTCCCCGTTCTCACGGCGACTGGGAAATTCCTCACCGGGACCTTTGGAAAATCTTGGAGAATTGTTACCCCGGGTCTTTCACTTTTCCCTGACAGCGCGCGGAGCCACACTCCAACCCGCTGTGGAGGGGGGAGGGAGTAACTCGTGCCCAGGGATTAACCTGTTCCGGACCATCCTTTGAGAATTCGCAAAACAAGTTAACAAGCAAACTTAGCTTTATTGAAATATCTAACCAGAGGACATCTTCCCCCTCCGGTGGGTATCAGCGCATTAAACGCGAGATACAACTCGGAGGGCTCCTACACCTAATAATCCGGGGGCCCTCTGACAGCTCCCGGGTCAGGTCTCTATAAAAGCTCTGTATGCGTCGCTGGGCCTCCCGAAGCAGGTTCTCGGGCCAATACTCGTAACCAGCCGGTGGTAGTATTCGAAGCGGTGGAACCCTCCGGGACCCCAGTCGTGGATGGGATAATTCGGCGCAGTGATTGTCCAAGTGCTACTCCGGGAGCCACCGCAACCAGAGTGGCTCCTGGGGAGTGCAATGGTGAAAGTTCCCGGCGCCGAGACTAAGCAAAGCCAAGGCCACCTGGGCCTTGGCCAAATCATGCCTCACCGGGCCCAGAGGCCTCGCCCCGGGGGCAATCCCCCTTGTCACCGGGGTTTCCCCGGGTTAAGACGCTCGGCCCCGGAAGCCCTCCCCCGGGAGCTGGCTCCCAGGGGTCCTGTCACGACAAGTTGAGACTTAGCAAAAAAAAATTCATTTTTATTCCATCAAAATCTCTTTTGTATAGGTCTCCGGGGCTTCTTCTAAGAAGCGCCCGGGAGCAAAAATCCTAAAACAAAAAAGGACCTATCTAAAGGCCCGGGGGGAGGCTCATACATGTTCATTGGTGTCCTCCCCCCGGGAGGTCTCCACCAGAGCCGTAGTGTCCACTCTCAGAGGCACCGACGTTGGGAATCACACCCGCACAATCCGGTCGTAGAAGCCCCCAGCGAGCTGCTCTACCTCTCGCAGGAGCGGCTCGAAGAACTCAGGAAAGCCCCGGGGATCCGGCCCCCGATCGCCCGGGTGTCGATCCCCCGGTGTTCCACAAGCCCCGCGGCGGCAGCCACCACCGGGATCTCCCGACCCCGTGCTCGAGCATCAGCGTCCTCCGGGATCACAAAGACTTCTGTGTTAAGAAAACGCACAGGCTCCGCTAGCGTCGCCGGCTCCAGCTCAAAACTGCGCACCGGGCCGAGGCTCACCCCAAGCCCTTCGAGGGCCGAGTAGACGGAGCGACCCACGTTCGACACCGCCCGGGCATTGGAGCCCTCGAGCTCCCGGAGCGCATCCTCCTTAGACCTCGCCTCCCTCCGGGGCTGGTAATTGGTGTTCTCGGAGGTGTGGAGTTGGGCCCGAACTCGAGCCAACTCCTGGAGCTCATCGTCCCGCTCCTTGGAGAAGGTGGCGGCCTTCCCCTCCGCCTCCCTCAGCGCCTTGTCGAAGCGCGCCTTTATGCCACAGGCGAGGGCCGCCCCCTATGAACACGAAAGTTAGCCGAAGCCCGAGAGTTGAACCTGGATGTGTAGCGACTGCAGCTCCCCGCAACGGTCACGGAGCGTCCCTTGCGAGATGTACTCCTGCACCTTTCGGGTCTAGAGCCCCTCCGTGAACCGGAAGGCCTCCCCCGCGGACAGCAGGGGGGTCTCCCTCCCAACGGCTATGGACCCGTCCGCGCAGGCGGGTGCCCTCACGAAGGTCACGGGGGTGATGTGGACCGAAGTGGCAGCGGCCGGAGTCCTCACCACTGAGGAGTTGGCCAAAGAAGAAGTCGATGAGCTCTCCGAGGGGGTGCGACCCCGGGGAGGGATGAGGAGCCCTTTCCCCTTTCCGGGCCGCAAGGCCCCTGGGACCTCCGTCGCCGCGGGAACCACGTAGACCGAGGGGCTCCCCCCTCGTCCACCGGCCATTTGACGCGCGGATGGGAAGCCTCCACGAAATAAACCTCCGGCCTCTCCGGCTCCGGTAGTGCCGGTGCCACCAGGGGCACGATTGCCGGAGGTGGCGAGGGGGCGTAATTCGCCAAATCAGATGCCCCCCATTATCGGCTGGCTCCTTTCCCCGGGCCTCCCCGGAGGCCTCAAGAAGGCACTCAACTCTTGCACCTCCACCGCCCCCCCAAAGTTCTCCTCCGGGGGGGCGGCATCACCTCGCGCAGGGAAGGCGCTCGCACACGCCCCGACCTGGGGTCAGCGTCCCGGGCCTTCACAGGTGTGGAACCTGGCGTCGTCGCCGGACCGGGGGCCTTCTGAGCCATGGCACACTTTGGCTCAGAACCTCCTCTCCGGTAGCCTCAGCCCAAAGGCCTCGGCCACCAAGTTCCGGGGAGGACCGTCCCCAATGACGCACACGATACGCTCGTGCTCGTTGGCGTAGTACCTCCCAAGGAGGTTCTCTGCCTTCTCGCGGGCAGCCAGGTATGGCCAGACTACAAAAGTGCGGAGAGTTAGCAAAATTAACAAAAAACTAAGAAAGTCGCCGAGAACTTACGTCGGGTCACCGGCTTTTGCGGGGGCCGCTGCAAGAAGGTGGAGACCTTCAGTAGAGTCAGCTCCTTGGTGGCGTCCCTCATGGAACGGACGCCCCGAGAGCCAACCACCTAGCTGAGGAACTTCAGCTCCTCCTCGGTCCACACCAGGGGCTTGGGGGCGGACGACCGGCTATTCATGACGGAGCCGAACGGAGACTTCGGTCCTCCCTTCACCAGACGGGAGCTCCTCGCTGTCGTCTCGTAGAAGTACCGGAACAGTCGGAGCGTCGGCTCCCGTCCAGTGGCTGTCTCGAATAGCCAGATAAAGAGCCCCATCCGAATGAAGGCATTTGGCGTCAGGTGGTTGAGCGCCACCCCATATTCCCGGAGGAACTCCCGGAGCAACGGATGCACCGGGAGCCAAAACCCGGCCTCGAGGAAGGCCTCGAAGATGACCACCTCTCCGAGACTAGGCCGGGGGGCGCCATCCTTCTTGGACGGGATCCGGATATCCCCGTCCACGACAACACCCCAGTCCACGAGGGACTCTAAGTCCCCTGAAGTGAACTTGGAGGCCCAGCGGAAGTCCACGGTGACTTCCTCCGGAGGCACCTCGGCGGCCTTGGCGTGACCATTGGGACCCATTGTTTTCCCTGGTGGCTTAGGCTCTAAGGAGACTTGGGCTTGCGTTTCCGAAGGTTAAGCTTCTGGGAGAGGGCTACCGGGATGGATAGCGTAGGGCACCAGTTTCATTTAAGGATCGAAGGTTTGAGTGACGTCTCTGGGCCCCTCGAAGCCCCATATATAGGGGTCGAACGTGGCCCCTCTGGTGGATCCGAGCCACTCAATTCAAATGGTGCGCGCAAATCGAAGGGACAAACATGGGAAACGATGCATCGTCGGTTCGAACCTCGCGAAGTCATTGTGGCCAAATGGCGCGCTTCAACCGAGACTAGGGGACTTCATGACCGACGGCGCCACCATAAACACTTGGCGCAAAGTTCGAAGCGTCGACAAGGTGCTGGAAATCCACCCCGGGGGAGATGTTCCCGATAGCGTGAGCCATCCCCTCCGGGGACTCAAACAGCATCCCCAGAGGACATGGGGGGCTGCTGTCGAGGGAAATCTCCACGAGGTCATCCAGGTAAGAGGTGAGGCTCTCGATGACCCCTGTCCCGGGTGCCGCCATTTGCCTGGAGGCAAGGCTCCCGATGACTCCTATCCCGGGCATCGCCATTGGCCCGGAGGCAAGACTCCCGATGACCCCTGTCCCGGGCGCAACCATTCGCCCGGAGGCAAGGCTCCCAGTGACGCCATTCACCCAGAGGCAAGGCTCCCGGTGACACCTATCCCAGGCCGCCATTTGCCCTGAGGCAAGGCTCCTAGTGACCCTGTCCGGGGCGCCGCCATTTGCACGGGGACAAGGCCCTCGGTGACTGGGTCACGTGAGGATCACGCGAGAAGCACCTCGGGAATTGGCGGGGACACCTGTCAAGAATCTAAGCCCCTTGACCGGAAGAAGGACGCTAGTACCCTCCGATCCAACGGTTGTAGCCAGGGTAGTTTAGTCTTTTTGCATCTTTTGGGCCTATATAAGCCCTTGTATCCCTATCATGTAACTAAGGATAACTCATTTACACCAATACAAAAAATCAAACAGGCGTGCTTAGGAGCCCTCTCTCCCCGAGAGAACTCCCCTAGCCAACTCTAGTTGGGAGCACATCGACAGCACTAGGGTCTCCACTGAAGCCTGAACCTATATAAATCTTCGTGTCATTTGCTGCGTTTGCTTGATGGGAGAGGACTGGTCACGCGGTCAGCTCGTGTAGTCTTTTCTTCACTAGGAACCTCCACCAAACCTGCCGGGGTATTCGTAATACCACGACAGGTTTTAAACACACTTTTCATATAGATGACCATTTAGCATTTAGCACATATATTCAAGCATAAGCATAACTTAAGCACAACATCCTAGGGCGACAGATGAGTGAACAGGATATATGAACATGAAGGGCTTTCAAAGAAGTTAGGTCATACCTACTCATATTCTTCCAACATAGCACTTGAAAAATAATGCATGCATATACATAAAACAAAAAATAACCTAATTTACTTAAAATACTAGGAGAGACATGATCAATGAGAAATAGACTTGCCTTGCAAAGCGGGCTCTAATTGCTCGAAGGGTGTTGGGGGAAATCCTATGTCTCCAGGTGGTCTTCGGAGTGGGCTCCTAAGCGCCTTGGGTCCTTCGTCCGGAGACGGTTCCCAGTGGGTCCCGGGCCTCTGGGCCCCTGGCCGTACAGGATCCCTGGAGTGCCTAGGTCCTTCTTGCGGTGACAGTTCCCGGTGGTCTGTGGGTGTCTGGGCCTTTGGTCCCATAGGATCGCCAGAGCGACTAGATCCTTCATGCATAGACGGTTCTCGGTGGGCCTCCAGGCCCGGGGTCCCACAGGATCGCCGAGCGCCTGGGTCCTCAATGAGGAGACGGTTCCCAGTGTGTCCCTGGGCCTTTGGGCCCCGGGTCCCACAAGATCCCCGGAGTGCCTGGTTCCTTCATGCGGAGACGCTCCCCAATGGGTCCCGGGGCCTCCAGGCCCTGGGTCCCATGAGATACCCAGGGCACTTGGGTCCTTCGTGCGAAGATGATTCAAGACGGGTCCTAGGCGTCCGAGCTCTGGGTACCGCGGGATCCTCGGAGCGCCTGGGTGCTTCATGCCGAGATTGTTCCTGGTGGGTCCCTGGCCTTCGGGCCCTGGGTCCCATGGGATCCCCGGAGCGCTTGGGTCCGTCGTGCGGAGACGGTTCCCAGGGGGTTCCTAGGCCTCTGGGCTCCGAGTCCCATGGGATCCCCCAAGCACCTACCGGGGAAAGTCCCGGAGTGTTACCGGGGAACGTCCCAGACGTCTCCCGGGGAAAGTCCCGGAAGGCTACCGGGGAAAATCCTAGAGGGCTACCAGGGAGAATCCCGGAGCCTTCCTGGGAAAAGTCACAGAGCGCCTGACGGTTCTCGGGAACTAGAGAGTACACTTGTCAAGCATCTAGGCCCTTCAGCTGGTGAAAAGGTGTCAACGCCCCTGAATACGACAGTTGTAGCTAGGGCTTTTAAGTGTTTTTGCTGCTTTTGGGGCCTATATACCCCCCTTGTATTTCATTTTTAACCAACTCACAATTCATTTCATCACAAAAAACAACAGGCTCCCTTGGAGACCTTTCTCCCCGAGAGAGCACCTCCCCAATGGACTCACGTCCGGAGGGTGCCGACAGGACTAGGGTCCCGACCTGGACCCGAACCTATATAAATTACCCGTGTCAATCTCTGTGCTTTCCTGGTGGGAGGTGACCGGTCGCACGGTCACCTTGTGTCACTGTACACGTGTTATGCACATCTGAAGAAACCTGCCAGGGTATTCGGAATACCACGATAGTTGGCGCCAATCGTGGGCACTCATGATGAATTGACATGGCTGTCCCAGTACCTTCGACCAGACTCGACCAGACCGAGGTACCACCTTCTCGTACTCTCCCTGTTATTTCAGGTAGAGGTGCCCCCGTGTCCGGCCCGGTGGCAACGACCATGCTGGTGGGGACAAGTGCCCCCAAGGCGGCAGTCCCTGCTCCCGGAGACCCGTTACTCGTTGCTCTAGTCGAGGGCCAACTCTGTGCCTAGCACACCATGGAGGAGTTGCAGCGTGCCTTAGCGCGGCCTCCGGCTCTTGTCTATCAACCCCCATTAACATTTATGAGGGCACCGCCTCCATTTTTTATGGGGCACTCGGTGGCTTTGCGGGCGCTGGGCATGTTTTCCGCGCCGAGGCTAGACATCGCGTCGGGAGCTTTCCCCATGCCAGGGGGTTACCCCGCGTCGGGAGCTTTTGCCTGCGCCGAGAGCTTTCCCCGCGATGGGGCCTTACCCAGCGCCAGGGCCTTACCGCTCACCAGGAGCTTTCCCGGCGCCGGGGCCTTACCCCGCACCAGGAGCTCTCCTCGCGCCAGGGCCATATCCCGTGCCAGGAGCTCTCCCCGCGTCAGGGGCTTACCCCGCGATGAGGCCCTACCACAAGCCGGGGACTGACCCCGCACTGGGAGCTTTCCCCACGCCTGGAGCTCTCCCTGCGCCTGGGACTGACCCCGCGCCAAGGCCTTACCCCACACCTGGCGCGTGGGGCGCTGTCCCCGCTCTGGGGGCTCTCCCTGACCCCGTGCCACGGATGGTTGCCATTGAGTCTGGAGTGGCTCCTGGACCGACAGTTTCCATTGCACCCGGGACGGCCCCGGCACCCACGGCAAGCCTCCCCCACGAGGGATCTCACGCACCAGCTCCCGAGGCTGCCCCAGAGACACGCCTGACGCCGGGCCTTGCCCATGTGCCAGCGGTGTCCTCCAGACTGGGGGTCGACGCTCATCAGCTCCCTCTTCCCCCGGGGCCACCCCCGAGGGCTCCCCCGGTGGATCAAACCCGACTCACTCGGGAGGAGGTAGAGCGCATGCGTGCCGTGAAGCCTAGCGAAGCTCCCTCCCTGCATAGGCCGGGGATACGACCCCGGCCCAACTAGGGAGGGAGACCTGTCGACGAAGCCACCGCTTCCTCTGCGGGGCACCTAGAGGTTCGAGAAGTCAACTCCAACCCTGAGGAGAAGAGACGCTATCACCATCTGGGCAGACTGCTGGGGCCTCTCCTCGACTCTGATAATGAGCGCGTCTCCCCCACAAGGGGGGACAACGACCGAGAACCTTCCCAGGGAGTTGAGGGGGCCAACCAGCCCTTGTGCCACCGGCTACAACGCGTGCGATGGCCAAAGCCATATCGCCCGCCCCACATCGGGCACTGGTAAGGCCGATCCTTATGAATTTGTGCAGGTGTACTCCGTGACCATCTCAGCAGCTGAGGAGGATGACATGGTGCAATGCAACGTCTTCCCCCTCTATCTTATCAGAATCGCCCGCTCATGGTTTTACAACCTGAGGGCCGCTTCCATCAAGTTCTTCTCACAGCTCAAGCGCGAGTTCTGCGCAAACTTCCAGGGGAACTAAGTGCGTCCCCTTGATTCATCGCACCTATACACCGTGAAGCAGAAGATAGCAGAGACCATCCAGAGCTTCTTCAAGCGCTTTGCTCAGGTCAAGAGCAAAGTGGCCCACGTCCCCGACTCTGCAGTCATCAAGGCATCCAAGAGTGGGATCCTCTCCGGGGAGCTCCACCAGAGGCTTTCCCGGAGCTGCCCCTCGTCCGCTGATGAGCTCATCAACGTACTTGAAAGTACGCAAGGGCAGAGGAGGACGACCTCTGGAAGGAGAACCAAGGGGTCTCCCCCCTGCAAACAGGGACGTGGGGGACTCATCCCACAAACATATCAAGGAGGGACATCACGGTGAGTCAAGGTCTCGGGACGTCTTCATTGTCGAATACGGAGGTAGCTCTCGTAAAGCTGATACCAGCCTAGACCGTCTCGCAATAGAACGAGGATGATGCAGTAGGCAAGTATTCTATCGTTTTTTCCACAGTGACTAGAGAAGCGAAATGCATAAACTAGACTAAATCGATAACAAAAGAAAATAAACTAGGCGAGAGAGCACTAGTATAGAAAAGCTTTCTTCTATCGGTAAAAAACACCCTTCTACTTCGGTTTTCGTACCGATAGAGATAGACACGATAGAACAAGATAGAAAATGTTCTATCGGTAAATAACCGACAGAAGAACTTCACAATTCTATCGGCATCTTTGGAGTGTACCGATAGAAAACCCGTCGTAGTCTGACGTTTAGCGGTGGGAAAAGTACCACTATTCTAACGATTAATTACAAGATTACCGACAGAAAAAAGCTTACTATTCTATCGGCACCTTATGAGTGTACCGATAGAAAACCTGTCGTAGTCTGACGTTTAGCGGTGGGAAAAATACCACTATTCTAACGGTTAATTACAAGTTTACCGACAGAAAAAAGCTTAGTACTCTCTCGGTTGGAAATGAGATTACCGATAGAAAAAAGCTTAGTACTCTCTTGGTTGTGTATGAGTTCACCGGCAGGAAAAATCACACTCTTCTAACGGTTAATTTCAAGTTTACCGATAGAAAAAACTACAGTAGTCTCTCGGTTGTGGATGAGTTCACCGGCAGGAAAAGTCACACTATTCTGACGGTTAATGTAACACCCTGAGTTTAGGGGTGAAAATTTCCTTTTTCGTAAATAGCATGCATGCATGTATCAGTAGTAGTAGCCAGATCAGTACCTATCTCAAACCCTAAAATCTCCAAATCTAACCTGTGACCCCAAATCAAGATCAGATTGTTCAGATGTGATCTATTAGTTATCCTGAATCTAAAAGCCTTCAGAACCTAGATCCAATTCTATCTCTAAACCCCAGATTTATCAACTCCATTCTGTTTTCGAAAACAGAAATACCTTATATTACCCAAATACCCTAAGTTTCAGAAATCCAGATTTAATCAAAATCTTGATCAAGTTCAGATCAGATTATTCTTGAAATATGATCATGGGTACGCCAATACCTTAAACCAGAAAGTTGGCAGCCAGATTTTATCATCTAGACTCTTTTCACAAATCAGTCCAAGAGTTATTGCAAATTAATCCTTATCTTATATCTGAAAACCCAAAAGGGCTAAAATCTCCAGATTAACTCGAAATTCAGAATTTCTTCGACAAATCTTCTCAAAATGCTATTTGCCACAAGTCTCTCTTCTGTGCAGATATCAAAATCAAACCCTAAATGAAAAATTCGAAATCGACAGAACTCAAATCTTACTTTACCCTAATTTACCCTATTTTCAGTTTGTATCAAAAATTATTCAAATGTGTCAAATCTTATCAACTATCTTTGCCAAATGTTTTGTTGAATATATCTACCAGATTAGTGAAAGCAAATTCAGTTTAAACCTTCCAGAATTCCAGATTTACATTTCAGTCCAAATCAAAAATCTGAAACTGCAGTTCAGTCCATTTTCGACCAGGCTATCTACTGTGCGCACGACCAGAGCTCACTGTGCCTGTGCGCCGTGGCTGTTCGTCGCCGGTGAGGCTTCGCCCGCGCTCGTGACCGTGCATGTTGTGTGTACGTGTCTTCGCCTCAGCCATTGCCGTGGCAACGTCGTTGCAACGTTGACGACCAGCGCCTACTCCCGCGCGCGACCAGCAGCTTTTGTCAGCAATTCACTGCCACGTTGCCTTGCCGCGCTAGTGTTGTCGCCACCGGTTGCTCCATCTTTGCAAAGTCCCGATGAACGACAATGTGGACAGTTGCAGTCCTGTCGCCGTCGCATCACCGTTCTTCGCTGTGTCTTCGCCGCTGATGCTCAGCACGCAATCCATCTCATCACAGCTGCCAATTACTTCATTGTCTCCTCCTTGCAAGCTTCGCCTGGCCTATGTAAGCGCTCCTGTGTTCAGCAGCTTCTTCACACCTCACAGGAATCAGCTAAGTCTCGAAATCCTTCTGTTTTTGTTTTCTTCTCCGGCGAGCCGTCGAGGAGGCTCACGGTGCCAGGACGCCCTGCCGCACCAATCTCCAAATTGAAGCCATCAGTGAGTTCCTCTTCTCATTCTCTCTGTGTGGTATCATCTAATTGCTCCCCGGTGACCTCTAACACCGGCGATCACCGGAATTGCCGATTGCCCTGTTCCTGCAATGTAGCTTAATTCAGCCCGAATTAGCTTTCGAATTTGTAATCTAAAATGATCAGTGAGTTATTTCAAGCATGCCTGTGAACTTAGAATCATCAATTGATCCCAATTTGAAGCTATTCCCGATTTTGCAATTTATCAGTCGCTGGTACTCGTCGCCAGGCCATACCGGCAATCGTCCAGTCAAATTGATGCTACCAGTAGTTTACTTATACCCTTCTATCACTCCTAGAGCAAGGAATCGAGTTCAATCGGCTTATGTTGAAAATGCCCAAATCCAGAGCTTCTTCTCCGGCGCCGATCACCGGAAAGCTTGTTCCAGCCATTTCAGCCCTCGAAACTTTGTCCAGTGTGTGTGCCTCAATCCCCTGAACATTTTTGTCTTCTAGCCCGACACCAAAATCGGCCTAGATCAAAAGATATAGCCATGCCAAGATCTTGTCCAGAACTGCTCCAATGCAGCCAGTTCACCTCAGTTCATCACTAAAATTCTTGCTTTCCAGCCATTTCTTGCCCAAGACCCTGTTGACTTAATTGTTCCTGTTATCAATGCCTACCTCCCAGACAAAGTGGTGCATCATTTGGAACTCCAGATCAAAAGTTATGCCAAGCCCTAGTTTTTGGCATTGTCAGCTCTATGCCAGAGCTTGTCAGCCAGTGGCATTGGCTTTGTTTACCCACTTCTGTTTGTGCATTTTGAAAACCACTTTGTCCACTGAATTTGTAGAGTTGTGATCTACATTTTCTTCTACTACCACAAGTTGAGATAACCCCTCTATCATTCATCGACCCTATGTCGATGATTTGAACCAAATGTCGACCTAAAGACGTTCGCTGTTTTTGAGTGAACCAGTCGCAACCTTGATATCATTCTGATACTTTGAGACATTTGGAACCTTGTAAACCTTTGACAGCTAATCTTAACATTGGTTTCCTTAACTTAACCCTAATCAGCCTCTAAACCCAATCATTTCAGAATCATCAAGACTTCATCTTTGCATTATTGCATATAGTATAATAATGTATTGAAAAGATTGTGATTATTGGTTGTTTGTTTGATTGGAGAGCAGATCAAGAGCCCGAGTTCGAGGACTTCGCTGTTGATCCGTCATCAACTGCTGTTCCTTACGACGCGGAAGGCAAGTCATATCCTTGGTCATCTTGAACCTATATTTTAAATGTTGCTAAAACCTAACCTTGAATATAGATAATATTGCATGAGAAAGATTGGAAATAGTTTATTTATGAGTTGGCAGTACTAGACTGGTTATCTGTGAAATGTGAAATAAACAAGTTTTGAGCCATGAACTATTATATGTATGTATATATTTATATTCATGAAATAAAACCCCTAGCCGTGACCAGAAAAATGGTATGGAATGGCGGTAGCACTGGAGGTGATAGACTGCAAAGGATATGCAGGCACTGAAGGTGCAGGGTTGTGGATGGTCTGGTCACTGGCATATAAGGACTAGAACCTTGTGTTGTGCGTCTAGTGGCATGAACAACGTGCTAACCGCAAGCCTGGAATGGGACAGGCCTGAACAAGTACTTATGTGGATCGCACATGAAACCCCTACATGAATTGTGTTGTGATGATTGACAGGGAGGAGGACTCCCACTATCACTGAAGGTGATCTGATATCTGACCCAGCAATGGGAACATGAGAAGGGTGGAGGGAGTACCGCCACAACTGTGTTTCGCGAGAGATCCACAGGGTCAGGGGTGAATTGTGAGTGAGACATAACAAAAGTTCGTGTTATCTCCACCTTGCCACTCACACATGGTTGTGAGGAGGGGCCTAATCATTTTGATATGATGGGCTTGAAAGTGGAATATCTTGCGGGTAAATTGGTACCTCTCTGCAGAGTTAAAAACGTATTCGAATACTCCGAGCTCCCGGGTTTATAGGAGTCTGCTGCGGTGGATTAAATCCACGGGGTGTGACACAAGTACTATTTTCTAAATAAAATGTGTTTAATCAAGATTACCCAAATGACATGTGTTGTCATGATAAGGAGTGCTGCCATGGGCTGTCGTGTGTCGACGTGTCGCGGTAGTGCTATAATATAGTGAACATGATTGATGATGTTATATTATGAAAAGTGCTGCCATGAGTTGAAATAAGATGAGATGAGAAAGAAAAAGATTATTTTACAAATATCCATAATTCTTGACTAGTCTTGGTTCATATCATCACTACTATATGTATCTACTCTTACCTATGACTTGCTGAGTACGTAAGTGCTCACCCTTGCAACATTCAACTCAATAGATGGAGCCTACATTGATGAAGATGATGGCATGGAGTACTTCGTGGATCCAGAAGGAGGAGAATCAGTTCCGCCAGAGCGCTGAAGTGTGTTGTTCTGCCGTCAACTTCTTTTGTGGGAGGGTCACCTATCTTCTGCTGCGTAGTTGTTATTTTGCTAAACCCTGTATGCCGTGAAGGCATTGTAATCTTCTTATGTAATATCAAGGCCAGCAGGCCACACTGCTTAACTATTTTGTAAGTTACTCTGTTGTAATGTGATATACTCCTGTGCTTGACTTATCCTGGGAAGTCAAGGGTATGTGTATGCTATGCATATATGAGTCTAGCTGCAGCGAGCTAGGTCTCTACAGGAGTAGTCGTAGTCCCAGTCTTGGGGAGCGACAGTTAATTTCTACTTTACCGATAGAAAAAGTGGTAGTAGTCTTTCGGTTGTGGATGAGTTTTGTCGCGCCCCGAAACTGGGACTACGACTACACCTGTAGAGACCTAGCTCGTTGCAGCTAGTCCCATACACACACCTTTGACTTCCCAGGATAAATCAAACACAGGAGTATATTACATTGCAACAGAGTAACTTACAAAATATTTAAGCAGTGTGGCCTGCTGGCCTTAATATTACATAAAGGATTACAATGCCTACAAGGCATTCAGGGTTTAGCAAAATATTAACTACATAGCAGAAGGTAGGTGACCCTCCCACAAAAGAAGTTGACGGTAGAACAACACACATCAGGGCTCTGGCGGAACTGATTCTCCTCCTTCTGGATCCACAAAGTTCTCCATGCCATCATCTTGATCAAAGAACGCTCCATCTACTGAGTTGAATGTTGCAAGGGTGAGCACTTACGTACTCAGCAAGTCATAGGTAAGAGTAGATACATATAGTAGTGATGATATGAACCTAGACTAGTCAAGAATTATGGATATTTATAAAATAATCTTTTTCTTTCATACCTCATCTCATCTTATTTCATGGCAGCACTTTTCATAATATAACATCATCATTCATGTTCACTAAATTATAGCACTACCGCGACACGTCGACACACGACAGCCCACGGCAGCACTCCTTATCATGACAACACATGTCATTTGGGTAATCTTGATTTAACACATTTTATTTAGAAAAATATACTTGTGTCACACCCTGTGGATTTAATCCACCGCAGCAGACTCCTATAAACCCGGGAGCTCAGAGTATTCAAATACGTTTTTAACTCTGCAGAGACGTACCAATTTACCCGCAAGATATTCCACTTTCAAGCCCATCCTATCAATATGATTAGACACTTCCTCACAACCATGTGTGAGTGGCAAGGTGAAGATAACAAGAACTTTTGTTATGTCTCACTCACAATTCACCCTCGACCCTGTGGCTCTCTGCGAACCACAGTTGTGGTAGGTTGTATCCAAACCTCCACCCCTTTGCTTATTCCCATTACTGGGTCAGCGTGCTTGATCACCTTCAGTGATATGTGTGGGAGCCATACTCCGTGCTTATCGTGCATCACTACACATCTCATGCAGGGGTTTCATGTGCGATCCACATAAGTACTTGTTCAGGCCTGTCCCATACCAGGCTTGCGGTTAGCACGTTGTTCATGCCACTAGACGCACAACACAAGGTTCTAGTCCTTATATGCTAGTGACCAGACCATCCACAACCCTGCACCTTCAGTGCCTTCACATCCTTTGCAGTTTAGCACCTCCAGTGCTACCACCATTCCATACCATTTTTCTGGTCACGGCTAGGGGTTTTATTTAATGAATATAAGTATATAAATACATATAATAGTTCATGGGTCAAAACTTGTTTATTTCACATTTCACAGATAACCAGTCAAGTACTGCCAATTCATAAATCAACCATTCTCAATCTTTCTCATGCAATATTATCTATATTCAAGGTTATGTTTTAGCAACATTTAAAATATAGGTTCAAGATGACCAAGGATATGACTTGCCTTCCGCGTCGTAAGATACAGCAGTTGATGACGGGTCAACAGCAAAATCTTCAAAGTCAGCTTCTGGATCTGCTCGACGTCAAACAAACACACCATGATTACTTATAATATTAAAATGTTTTATGACTTAAATGCAGAAATGCTCAACAAGAATGATTGAACTATACTGGAGATAATTTGAACTATAAGCTGAACTGAGTCGAGATTCTAGGGTTTCAAGGAATCTGGGCTAAGGATGGTGATTAGATAACCTTAGGGTTCAGGGTTACAACGGGGATAATAATTTTGTGGCTGGTTTAATCAAAACAGCGAATGTCAACAGATCGACATTCGGATCAAGGCTTTGACCTAGCTTCAAGAAAAGCTAGAATGCTTATCTCAAGTTGTGGTAATAGAAGAAAATGTAGATCACAACTCTACAAATTCAGTGGACAAAGTGGTTTTCAAATTGCACAACCAGAAGTGGGTAAACAAGGCCAATGCCACTGGCTGACAAGCTCTGGCATAGAGCTGACAATGCCAAAAACTAGGGCTTGGCATAACTTTTGATCTAGAGCTCCAAATGATGCACCACTTTGTCTTGGAGGTAGGAATTGACAACAGGAACAAATAAGTCAACAGGATCCAAGGCTGAAAATGGCTGGACAACAAGAAATCTGATGATGAACTGCTGTGAACTCACTGCACTAAATCAGTTCTGGACAAAATCTTGGCAAAGCTATAACTTCCAATCTAGGCCGATCTAGGTGTCGGGCTAGAAGACAAAAATGTTCAGGAGATCAAAGCATACACACTGGACAAGGTGGTTAGGACTGAAACAGCTGGGAAAAGTTTTCCGGTGATCGGCGCCGGAGAAGAAGTACTGGAATTGGGTATTTTCGATACAAGCCGATTGAACTTGATTCCTTGCTCTAGGAGTGATAGTAGGGTATGAGAAAACTACTGGTAGCATCAATTTGACCGGAGGATCGCTGGTATGGCCTGGCGACGAGAGCCAGCGACTGTTAAATTGCAAAATCGGGAATAGCTTCAAATTGGGATCAATTGATTGTTCTATGTTCACAGGCATGCTTGAAATAGCTCACTGATCATTTTAGATTACAATTTTGAAAGCTAATTCGGGCTGAATTAAGCTACATTGCAGGAACAGGGCAATCGGCAATTCCGGTGATCGCTGGCGTTGGAGGTCACCGGTGAGCAATTAGATGATACCACACAGAGAGAATGAGAAGAGGAACTCACTGATGGCTTCAATTTGGAGATTGGTGCAGCAGGGCGTCCTGGCACCGTGAACCTCCTCGATGGCTCGCCGAAGAAGAAGGCTAAAACAGCAATTCTGGGACTTGGCTGATTTCCAGTGAGGTGTGAGGGAGCTGCTGAGCACAGGAGCGCTTAAATAGGCCAGGCAACGCTGCAAAGAGGGGACAACAAAGTGATTTAGCAGCTGGGGATGAGACTGGTTGCGTGCTGAACATCCGCGGCGAAGACACAGCAAGGAGCGGTGATTGCGACGGCGACAAGTCTGCAGCTGATCACCATGTCGGTTCATCGGGACTTTGCAAGGCTGTAGCAAGCGGTGGCGACAACAACTGGCACGGCAAAGCAACGTGGCGGGGAGTTGCTGTCAAAAGGCTGCTGGTCGCGCGCGGGAGCAGGCGTTGGTCGTCGACGTTGCAGCGACCTTGCCACGGCATTGACTGAGGCGAGGACACATACACCCAACATGCACGGTCACGAGCACGGCGAAACTTGGCCGGCGGCGAGCGTGCACGGCGCAAGGAAACCACGGCGAGCTCTGGTCGTGCACAGTAGCTGCTGTCCTGATCGAATAGGGCTGGTTTGTGATTTCAAATTCTTGATTTGGACTGATTTGTAAATCTGGAGCTTTAGAAGGTTTAAACTGAATTTGATTTCACTAATCTGGCAGATTATATTCAACAGGATATTTGGCAAAGATAATTGATAAAATTTGGCACATTTGAATAGTTTTTTATATGAACTGAAAATAGGGTATTTTAGTGTAATTGAAATCCAAATTTCAATTGATTTCGAATTCTGGCATTTAGGATGAGATTCTGAAATTTGAACAGAAGAGGAACTTGTGTCAAATAGCATTTAGAAAAGATTTGCTGAAGAAATTTTGAGTTTGGAGTTAATCTGGAGATTTTAGCCTTTTTGGGTTTCCAGATATCAGATAAAGGACTAATTTGTAATAACTCTTGGACTGATTTGCGAAAAGAGTCTAGATGATAAAATCTGGCTGCCAACTTTCTGGTTTAAGGTATTGGCATACCCATGATCATATTCCAAAAATAATCTGGTCTAAACTTGGTCAAGATTTTGATTAAATTTGAATTCAGAGTATTTAGGGTAATATAAAATATTTTTGTTTTCGAAAACAGAATGGAGTTGATAAATCTGGAAGTTAGAGATGGAATTGAATCTGGCTTCTGAAGACTTCTAAGTTCAGAGTAACTGATAGATCACATCTGAACAATCTGATCTTGATTTGAGGTCACAGGTTAGATTTGGAGATTTTAGGGCTTAAGATAGATACTGATCTGGCTACTATTACTGATACATGCATGCAAGCTATTTATGAAAAAGGAAGTTTTCACCCCTAAACTCAGGGTGTTACAAGTTTACCGATAGAAAAGTGGTAGTAGTCTGTCGGTTGTGAATGAATTTACCGATAGAACATTCACATATACAGTACGTTATTTACATTCACAATACAGTACATTCACATATACAGTACAGATGCAATACATTATAGATTGGATACACAAGACAGTACAGATGCAAAGAAGGGTAAATTCACAGAACAGATTGACACATTAGACAGTTATTCACATTTATTCACATATATATGGACAAATACAAATTGCAATCCAATGTGGACATTTATTGACATATATATTTATTCACATGTATATAAACAGTCTATGCACAGAGTACACGAAAAAGAGAAAATTATCATGGCGGATGGTTGGGCGCAACTTCCTCCATGACATATTGAGCCCAGATTTGTCGAAGATCTCTAATCTTTGCATTTTCGTATGAGTCTTTCGACATGGCGATCTGCAAGCATGTGTGAATACTTAGTAACTAACTTCCTAATTTAGAACGTGACACCCAATTTTCAAATTTGAGTTAGCTATCGATGCTTACCTGGGGGAATTGGGCAAAGTTTGTCTGCACTAGGTCGTACATGTAGCGCAACACATAAAACCCGCATTCCCACGATTGCGGCTGCTGATGGCACTGAGATAATTGCATATGCGAAGACATGTTAGCTATTGTTTCCATAAACTAATTAAGCATAAACAAAAAGTCTCGTGAGTACCTCATATTCTTTCCAAGCTAGTAGGGAGCCCTGCGGTGGGGCATGCCTCCCTCCAGCGGACATATATTTATCAAAAGCCCTGCATTTCAGTTAGTATTGCCGGTTAATGTATTATCATTAGCTAGTGAGGTGAAAATTTAAATCAAACATATAAGTTACTTATGCCTCCATATTCCCCTTGACCACATATTCGATCGATAATCTGTCACGCATCGAATCGAGGTAGTACACCTCGTTCCTCGGCGGACAGATCACGATGAGGATCCAGTGGCCCCTGCATTGTACGTAAAAGAGGACCGCTAGCTCAAAGTATATCTCAGGTGTAACATACAAGATCGAGTTAAATTAGTACGAAATGCACTAACCTTTGGTGGTACGGCACCAGAATGAACTCCCTATCCTGCTGCGCCATCAGCGCCTTGGATATGTACTGCTCAGCGTGCGCGGCGTCGTGCTCTAGCATCGTGAGGCTTATTTTCTCTGGGTCAAGGAAACCCACCTTGTCACACGCAGCCTCCGATGCTAGCCTGTACATGCACCTGCATGCAAAGGACAACATTAGTATTGCACAGAAAGTTACTACATTTCAAATGAATTACAACAATGCAGAGTTAGCAAATAGAGTTAGAAAACAGCAATACATAGCATCAACAAACACACAGGACTCCAGTCCGTATGATGGACATATCGAGCTCCCGCCAGTTGTAGAGGTCGAACAGATCCTCGTGTGCCGCGGATATACTCCCGGGCTCACGGTGGAACTGCCCAGGCCTGTAGGGAACTAAGAAGTTCAGATTGCACCGAGCTCGGTGTAGGTACCACTCGTGGAGGTCTTTGGTTGATCGATCCAATTTGAGCAAAGCTGCCTCCGACATGAGTGGGAACCCGTTCCTGAACCTCTCCGGCTGTCCCTGTCGCCCTTTTCCCTTGCCTTTGCCCTTGCCTTTTGCTGGGGACTGAGCGCGTACCTTCGAAGGCAAGGGCGAGGTGATGGCGGCTTTCTTTCGAGGTGAAGGCGTGGATCCGCTGGGTGGGGTCGAGGCCGTCTTTGATTTGTCCAGGGTCGCACGAGATCGGGCCTCATGCCCCGAGCTGGGGGCGCAGTCCCCTGGTAGCCCAACGGCAGGCCACTTCAATTAATGAGCACATATGTTAGATTATGCAAGTTGAGTGTACTGAGTAGGATGTAATCTAAAATGTGTAGGATTTACCGGTTGTATTAGAACACACTTCTTGGACCACTGTACGTAGGAGCCCACTGCCTCAGCAAGTGTCTGCAGTTCCTCTGTTGGGACTGCCAACGGAGAATCGTTGTAGCCCGGCATGGCCATGTCCACCTGTACCTTTGCAAACCCCAACCGCAGAGGTACGCAATGGACCCAGACATCCGGCCCAGACGGATATATGAAGCCGTGTCCAACCACTTCCTGCTTGTCGCCTAGGTGATTCAGTAGGATGCAACCCTCCGGCTTCTGCAAATTTGTAAATATTAAAACAGGTTAGCGAAACAACTCTAACAGAATGGTAGTGGCATCAACTTAAGTGCACAGATGAAGGCTTGCAGTACCTCAAGTACATCCACTGGATCCACGAGGACCTTCGAAGCGCAACTGCCTATCCGACCCGGCGGGGTACCGTCGCCCTGGGGTTCCGCATCTGCACTCTTGGTCAACAATGCATCTCTCAACCGTGCAAACTCTTCCCTCATTTGTGCGACCTCAGACTGCACCTCAGCCCGTATCTTATCGGAGAGCTCCTCCTGTACCTCAGCCTGTATCTTATCGGAGAGCTCCGCCTGTACCTCAGCCCGTATCTTATCGGAGAGCTCCGCTGCCTTCTTCCTCGGTGGAGCCGGATCTGCGAAACCGGCCTTCCATGACACAATGGCTCCCACGGCCCGTGTCCACCCGGGATGCTCCTTATTTCCTAGAGCCCAGGTGAGGATGTCGTTCTCCCTCTGTGGGGTAAACAATCCCTCCACTGCCTCCTTCTCAAAAGAGATCTGTTACATTTAAAGGTACCTTGTGAGACAAATTGCCTTATATACACTTGTGCGCACATAGTTTACGAGGTTAGCCAACTTACCATTCGCCTCACAACGTCGACGTCCCCAGGGGTTGCGAACTGCACAGACCCCGTGGATGACACGGACCCCCTCCCCCTCCACCATCGCTTGCACCTCTCATCCCGGATCTCGGAGAGCGGCAACTCAAGGGTGTCGATGACAGGATTTTGCTCGTCTTCCTTCTTCCACTGCTTCTTCTTCCCCGCATAGCCCCGGGATCCGAGTCGATGCGGGTGGTCGTTCCTCTTCTGGATCGCCCTATTCTTCTCGCTAAGGGCCTTGAACTCCTTAGTCCCCTTCTGCTTGGTGAATTCCTCCCATACCTCCTCCGATATGAAGGGGTACTTCTCGCAAGGAGATTTCCCCGCAGCGAGGAAGTTACTGACGAGCCAGCTCTTAAAGGTTTTCCATGTTCCATTCATGTCCTTCAAGCAGGCCGTCCTAGGTGTATCGTCGGGGATGTTCCACTTAGCCTGTTTTCAAAAAATGCATACAATTAATCATGAGTTAGTTAAACTTTAGTATAAGCCAAGAGAACGTCCTTCACTTCTGCCCACAACCTATCCCTCTCGTCCGCCGTCACGTCCTTCCAGCTCTGCACGGTGATCTTCACCCTTTCTTTCGCCAACAGCCCAACGTAGGCCGCATACTTCCCAGCATTCTTTCCAACCGGCCTCCCAAATTGGTTGAACTCACAAGAAAGATCCGTGCGTTTGGCCAAACGGCCCAACGTCGTCGCGCCTCACCCCACCCTCTTGCGCCGGGATGTAACAGCTACATCTTCAGTTACGTTGGGGCTGGCCCTAGTCGAACCACTGGTACCATCCGATGAAGACGACGACATGTCTTTCCCTACAAAACCATCAACAAACCATCAAAAAGTTAATGGAAACACAAACCAAAGCATTTTACAAAGAAAAAGGACCTATTTTAAATATTTTTTCCATCGGTAAACACAAAAGCTACCATGCAATACAAGATAAGATTCTATTTCTCAGTGTTTTCGTCTACACATTTTCATATAGGAAGGAGGCAACATATGGCAATTAATTCTTCTTGGAGTTCCATAACTCAGCCCAGGACTGGAATCTAATTAGGGCTGCAAAAGGGATGTCCGAACAAAATAATACTAAAATAAATACATGCATAAATTACTTGTTGAACTGTTCAGAAATATTTTTTATCGGTAAACACATGATCTGCCGATAGAACATAACAAATTTTCTATCGGCAAACACGTGAGATACCGATAGAAAATAACAATGTTTTCTATATATGGAATTTTGTTGATAAGCCACTACTCACTGTCATCACATAACATTCTCAATGATTTTCTATACTAATATTCATGGGCCAGCATTATTATTTCACACGTAAATATGCACACAAGCATCTAAGTGCCACTGTGCATAATCTGACAAACCTAATGCTAATGGAATATAAAGATATTGAAGTAGCACAGAAAGTAGGTCACAACCAAAAAAGGAATAATATGGTCTATAGCACCCTCTCTTGGTTATCTTTTGCATTACCTGTATGCAAGTCATCAGGACTTCATCACATCTATTAGTTTGGGAAAAGTCATATATATATGTATATGCATTTGAAACATATACTTCGAAGACCCATCCACATTGCCATATATTCATACCAAGTGAGTAAAAATTCCCAACCAAACTAGTACATTGCATGCCTCATGTCCTTCCAGATCCAAAGTTTTAATACTTGTTCAGAAATATTTTCTATCGGTAAACACAAGATCTGCCGATAGAGCAGACAAATTGTTTCTATCGGCAAATACAGGAGATACCGATAGAATATGTGTACGAACAACTCCAACATATAATGTGCATTACATGGCAGTTGCATACAATTGATCACACATACAGTAGTATAGATAAGTTAAAATCTCAAAATAGGTTCATTACAGCACTGGAACATATTATGTCAACCCTAATTTAAATCAACATTGCCTGCGGAATGTACATAATCCAACACAATAGGGAACCCTAGTGTAATTGCAAAACTCGAAGAATTAGTACGTACAAAACACTATGATCAAATATGGAAGATGCTGGAAATAGAACGACAAATTAGGGTATTTACGGCGATCAGTGCTGGTGATGGAGAGGAGGTGTAGAACGCAGCAGCGATCGGAGAAGGATGAAAATAAGAACCGGTGGCAGTGGCGAACCAGTGTCCAGCTGGCGATCGTCGTGTGGGAGAGAGGAAGTGAGTGGTCACGGCGGAGGTTGTGGTTTTCTTCGCTCTCGAAGAGACGCAATGCTCTAAGTTGGAACTGTTCGACTGGAGGGAAACTCAAGGGCCGTGTACGAGTAATAAAGTAGTGGATGACCTTTTCTATCGGTACAACAAAATAATACCGATAGAATTATGTCCGTTTCTATCGGTACAACAAAATAATACCGATAGAAAAAGTAAATTTCCCGGAAAAATATTTGAAGTAGTGGATGCCTTTTTCTATCAGTATAAACAATAAAATCCCGTGAGACCAATTTTCCCCAGAAAATTTTTTTAATTAAGTGCCTGAGATTATAGTATTGGGTGCCATTTTTCTATCGGTAAAAACAACAAAATACCGTCAGAAAATGAAAAGGTACACACAATTTAACGTCAAACAGACCGTGCTTGAAAGCTGCAGAATGATAAAGAAAGAGGGAAGATAGCCGGAAAATTGGAAAATTGACATAAAAAGAAATTGTTCATTCATTGTTGTTTTATCACTTATAAAAAAAAATAAAACCCAAAATGCTAGGTCAAGGGGTGGTCTTAGCCCTGGCTGCATGTAGAATAGAGTCAGTTTGACTTGCAGCCAGGACGCAGGACTACTCTAGCGACAAGTTGTCCCTAGGATCAACTACTACCACGTCGAGAAGGCCTGCGACCTCCCTCAGCTTCGCTATGGTATCCTTCATAGTCAAACTGCAGCCAGCGATGGTCATATCCGCGGCTTTCTTCTCCTCACGAAGACGCCTCGTCCTCGCCCTAGCATTGTCACCATCCGTCTTCATGCGCTGAATGCGCTGGAAGAGATCGTCAAGGTCAAGCCGTAGTTGAGTGTGCTTGTCCGTAAGGAGCTTGTGCTCCTCCTGGAGGGCCCTCAGGTCGGCCTTCACTTTGCCATTGTCTTCCATGGCTCTCATTCCCTGTGCAAATCAACAGGTCAAGAATGTAGTGAACATGGATTAACAATACAGGGGTAACCCAGGAGATTTAGAGTTCTTACCGGGGAGGGCGTGGCTGACGATCCCATGGAGGTTGCCATTGTGAAAGAGAAGATGAGGAGTCGAAGCGTTCGAGAATTAGAAAAACAACAAAATACCGCGACGCATGGCGAGGTACTTATAGAATTTCCAAGGCAACGCATGGCGACACGGTTGAGAATTCAAAGCGCCAGAGTATTTTTCTATCGGTACAAACAGCAAAAAACCGTCAGACAACAAATACTGTAAGACTAACGAATTTATTCTAACGATAAAATATAATAATACCGATAGAATAAGTAAACTTTTCGCTGCGAAACATTTGAAGTGCCCGAGACACATTAAAGTAGCTGATGTCCTTTTCTATCGGTATAAATAACAAAATACCGTCAGAAAAATTGATTTTTGGAGAGCTTAATTTGAAGAAGCAAGAGGCTGCGATGAGATTTTTGCAAGTGCTATTTGAAGGGAAGACTTAAGTATTTACAGGATAAAGGTACTGTATATGTTAGAACTCATGCTGTGGAGTAAAATTGAGATATATTAATGCTGTGAACTAGCTTATCATTAAGTTCTAAAGAAAAATGTACTGCCTGATGTATTAATGATAAGTTCCTCACCTTGCTGCAGAACTTGTGGGCTGTTTGCTTGGCATTTATCCCTGAAATAGAAATTAATCATCAATGGTTCTCAACCCATAATCCTTCTTCGTGGTCATCTCGCAGATACGTTGTTTCGTCGATATCTTCAGTACGGATAGATTGAATGTCCTCTAAAAATGGAGGTATTTCATCGAATTGGTTATACTCCTCTTCGTCGACAACATCTTCGACCCCAACAATACGTCTCTTGCTGTGGAGGACAACATGCAAGTTTGGATTGGCCGGGTCAACGATGTAGAATACCTGTGTGGCTTGCTTTGCAAGTATGAATGGATCGTCTTGGTGTCCGAGTCTACCAAGATCGTCGAGAGTAAACCCGTAACTGTCAACTTGAACACCTCGAGGGATTTCGACCCATTGGCATCGAAACAGGGGAATCTTAAGTAATCCGTAATCGAGCTCCCATATTTCGTCAATAGCACTGTAATATGAGTTCAGCGCCCTTACTGACCTGGCATCCTCGGAAATAGCAAACAGTGTCACTCCGCTACACTGCGTGCTACTCTTGGCGTCTTGAGCTCTTGTGTAGAATGAATACCCATTGATGTCGTACCCCTGCCAAGTCCCTACAGTGAATCTTGGGCCTCTAGCCAACCATGTCACAGTTTCACTTACGGAGCCCTCGGTAGCTCGCGTGACTCTTTCTTGGATCCACTCAGCAAATTTCCTGTTATGTTATCTGCTGACCCAAACGTCTGACTTCGAAGGATTCTGTGACCGTAACATTACCTTGTGCTCGTGTATGTATGGCTCGACCTCCGTCATGTGTTGTAAGACCCAAAAATGTGATTTTGCGTACACATCACGATCGGGGACGGTAGCTTTGAATCCAATCGTTCCGATGCCCTGAAGCCTACCCTCGTATCGGGACCTAGGAACACCAATTGGGTCAACCCCGGCCATATAATCTGTGCAAAATTCAATCACCTCCTCGGCGGCATAACCTTCCATGATACTCCCCTCAGGTCGACGACGAGTCCTTACGTATCCCTTCAATACACCCATAAATCTCTCAAATGGATACATGTAGCGCAGGTACACGGGTCCACAAAACTTAATTTCTCTGATAAGGTGAAAAATCAGATGGACCATAACATCAAAAAAGGATGGAGGGAAATACATCTCGAGCTGACAAAGAGTTGTAACCACGTCGTGTTGCAAAGCGTCCAGTCCATCCGGATCAATTACCTACGAGGACACAGTTGCGCCAAATATTCATATCAGAAAAATCTTCTAATTAAGCTCCACAGATGGAGGTAATGAACTTATAGTTTGAGTGCACGTACTTACCTTGCAAGATATTGCGTTGAAGAAATAACATAGGTTTGTGATTGTCTCTCTGACTTTAACTGGGAGAATGCCTCTGATAGCAATGGGAAGCATTTGTGACATCAGGACATGACAGTTGTGGGACTTCGTGCCAACTAGTCTTAGGTCCTTCATGGACACAAGTTTTTTCAAGTTCGCGGAGTACCCACATGGAACTTTAACACCGTGCAGGCACCGACAGAGTTCTGTTTTTTCGCTCTTGGACAACGTATAGCAGGCCAGAGGGAGGTATGTACGATTTCCATTCTCTAAAGGTGCAAGCTCAGTCCTTATCCCCATTTCCACCATGTCACAACGAGCTTTCACACCATCCTTTGTCTTTCCTGGAATGTTCAACAACAAACCAATCAAACTGTCACAGACATTTTTCTCTACATACATGACGTCAATGCAATGTCGAACTTGTAAGTGCTCCCAGTACGGTAGATCCCAGAGAATCGATCTCTTCTTCCAAACATTTTTTTCTCGAGGTTTAGAATGCTTACCGAACTCAGCTTTGATGTCCTTCACGTGCGAGTAAATCTCCTTACTGGTCAGAAACACTGGAGCTGATCCCTTCTTAGGCTTCCCGTTAAATGATTTCCTCTTCGTACGGTACGTGTGATGCACAGGAAGAAACCTGCGGTGACCCATGTACACTGTTTTCCGGCAGTTTCACATCCACATGCTCTCAGTTTCATCTAGGCAAGTAGGGCAAGCCTTGGCTCCTTTCGTACTATACCCCGACAAATTGCCGTAGGCCGGAAAATCATTTATGGTGCAAAATATCAGGGCCCGCAAGATGAAATTCTCTTTCTTGTATGCATCCCACACTTGCACCCCCTCGCTCCACAATTTCTGTAAGTCCTCGATTAAAGGCGCTAGAAACACGTCAATATCATTTCCGGGTTGTCTGGGTCCTGAGATTAGTAACGCCATCATGATGTACTTGCGCTTCATGCATAACCAAGGAGGAAGATTGTAGATGCATAAAAGAACAGGCCAAGTGTTGTGCCGACTGCTCATATTACCATGTGGGTTCATACCATCTGTACTCAGCCTGAACCTTATATTCCTAAGTTCACCGCCGAACTCAGCAAATGTTCTGTTGATGTTTCTCCATTGAATAGAATCAGCTGGGTGTCTCAGTTTTCCGTCTTGTTTCCGGGCTTCAGCATGCCAATGCAAGTGCTTCGCAACTTTCGGATTTGCAAACAGCCTCTTCAATCTAGGTATCACAGGCAAGTACCACACTGTTTTCGCCGGAGGTCCTTTCTTTACCTCGTGACGTTCACTTTCAATCCGGTCCCTACGCGTATACCTCGATGCGCCGCATCTTGGACAAACATGCAAACTAGAGTACTCGTTACGGTACAACACAAAATCATTTGGGCATGCGTGTATTCTTTCGTTTTCCATTCCCAACGGACACAACAGTTTTTTGGCTTGGTAAGTAGATCTTGGCAACTCATTTCCCTCTGGAAGCATGTCCGCTAGAAGATCTAATAGTGCCGTGAAACTCTTATCACTCCGACCGTTGCCTGCCTTCAAGTTATATAATCTCAACACAGAAGATAGTTTTGTAAATGTTGCACATCCAGGGAACAGAGGCTTCTCAGAGTCAGCAATCAGTTTCTCAAATTCACAGAAGTCGTTTTCGTTGTAATCTTCCTCTACATCACGTAACATCTCATCTAGATTGTCATCATCATCATCATCTACGTGCACATCGGAATGAACATTATCACAATTCGGATGATCATCGATATTATTGCAATCCACATCCGAGTCCTGCTTATTGGTAGTAGTGGTGCTTGTTTCCTCAAGATCTTCGCCATGCCATATCCAACGGGTGTATCGCGCGTTAAAACCACGACGAATCAAATGACTCTTAATTTGATCAGAGTTGCTAAACCTCTTCAAGTTCATACAATCTGTACAAGGACAGAGCATATTTTTCTCTCCCTTCCTCTCCTTTTGTTGCTCAGCAAATTTAATAAACTCATTCACACCATCCAAATATTCAAAAGTAGTACATTTTATTCCATACATCCAATATTTCCTGTCCATCTACAATTAACAAAATTTAACGAGTCAGCCATGCATGCATGAAACCTGCCCGATTAAGTTATGTATATGTACATGTACAGCCTCTTACAACAGATGTGTTGAACCCTAGCCTGACGAAATTAACACTAATTAACCTAGCTAACTACACAATACAAGCTAGTTAGCTCCTAAAACATGACGCATTTCTAGCTACCTAGCTCCCAAGCTTACAGCTACAAACTTAATTGGAACTACACAATACAGCTAGCTTGCAAGTAGAGAGGGAGGGAGATCTAGAGGGAGAGAGAGATAACTGTCGACAATTAATCATACCTTAAAGAGAGGGGCGCAATCAACTTCCCTCCAGCTTGCGCTGATCACCCTAGCAGTGTAGCTGCGAGCGTGGAACTTTCATCACAAACAGAGGGACACAGAGTGCAACAGAACAAATTAAAGGGCAGCTCAGCAATGGTCGAGTGGGGTTTTCCTTATAATGGAGCTTTTTCTAACGGTAAATACATGAAATAACCGTTAGAGTAACTAAGGTTATTTGCCTCTCACATATTCTATCGGTAAAAACACACATATACCGTTAGAGAATGCACATTACTGAGCAAGTACAGGCCTTGTTCTATCGGTAAATATGTGTATTTACCGTTAGATGATGCATGACTGAGCAAATATATGTGTTTTCTATCAGTAAATATGTGCATTGACCGTTAGATGATGCATGACACAGCACGTACATGAGTTTTTCTATCGGTAAATATGTGTATTAACCGTTAGATGATGCATGACACACAAACATGAGTTTTTCTATCGTAGATATGTGTATTTACCGTTAGATGATGCATGACTGAGCAAATATATGTGTTTTCTATCGGTAAATATGTGTATTTACTGTTAGAGGAGGTACTTGTAACGCACATGACACCAGTTCTCACATCCAAGGAATCATACCAATGTAACATCAAACAGATCTTACATCAAACAGATCTTAACTACAAGATAAAGCAATATTTCAAGAAATGCTAATTTGTGGATTAACTTGGAGACACAAAAATACTTTTCTTATGTACTCGGGACTTCATCTTGCCAAAGAAATTACACATGCCAGTTCACAAATTCAGGTACAAACATACACATGCCAGTTCACCAATACAAATTCAGGTACATGTCTGAAACAGCAGTACAAATACACACCTACCAACCAATACAATTAAATACACAAATACTCCCTACACATTCAAGTTCATGTCCCAATTAGCAATACATGATACACAAATATACAACAATATACAAATACAACAATTCACACATTCGATGTATATTAGAAAAGCCACGTCTGAAATTAACAACAGATCACGACGAGGACCCAGTGGCCCGTACATTTTACATAAAAGAGAACCTTTGCAGGTTGCGACAATGCAACTAGGACTACAAGTTAGACCTGATACATAACAAATCCATTCATCCAAAACAACAAATGTCCAAACCACATTGGACTTAACCATAGGAGTTCAGTTCGAAGACGCCCGAGGAGATGGAACTGCCATCGACTTACATTTGTACGTATTGGTGATTTCCTCGGACTCAAACTCGATCAACTCAACTCAACTCAACTCCATTAACAAAAAGAACCGACCTTCCAAGATGTTGTTCTGTGTAGTGATGGTGTAGAATGGCTGTGCAAATAACAACAATTCTTCTTCTCCAAGCAGGTAAGCATCTGGCCACAAGCTGGTGCATGCAAAAAAATGTAAGATGCTTTCTATAGGTCCTGATTTGAGAAACACGCAGGGCTTAAGGATCTTCTCAACCGAGCCAACCAAGATCTCGTATTTCACGTCCTTCCAGCTCTCGACGGTGATCTTCACCGTTTCTTTCGCCAACAAGCCAACGTAGGCAGCGTACTGCGATGAAGAACCGTGAAATACGTTGCCCCTCATGAGCATCATCCAAGGACCTGCAAAGATCATAATCATATTGAAAAGAAGACACATCAAAATGAAGGATACAAAAAAAGCAGAATAATTGCCATAATCGGATTAGAATGATTTACGTACCTTGCTTGGGATGCGGAAGTCTAGAGGGCGTCGATGGAGGTGCGGAGGTGCAGCGGTCGCCTGTAGAGCTGCGCCAGCCGTCCATGGAGCTTACGGGTTAGGACTACGAGCCCCAGATGAACTGTGAGAATGAAGAGACATACCCCTGTATTTATAGTACTAGATAAATTCTATCGGTACAAAAACCGCATACCGTTAGTCATTTTATATATATTCTAATAGTAAAAAATCAATTACTGATAGAACAAAAACATCTGTAGAAGTCGAATGGCTCTATCGGCACAATACAAATTACCGATAGGAATTTTTGTCCACACTCTGTCGGTATATACGTACATTGCCGATAGAATCATACTAGTTGTAGAAGGCGAACAGTTCTAAAATATTTTTTCTATATTCTAACGGTATAAACATTCAATACCGATAGAATAAAACTATTTGAAGACGAACAGTTCTAAGCAGTTTTTGATATATTCTAACGGTAAAAGAATACATTACCAATAGAATAAAAATATTTGTAGAAGGCGAACGGTTCTATTGGCACACTACATATTGCCGATAGGAATTTTTGAGATATTATGTCGGTATACTAATAAATTACCGATATAATAGGTATAGTTGAAGAAGTCGACCAGTCCTATCGGCGCACAACATTCTCCCGTCAGTACTTATGCATCTCTTCTAACGGCAAATATGTTCATCACCGCTAGAGTAAATCATAATATTTATTCTATCGGTAAGTTTCTTGCAAACCGATAGGAAAAATACACCCGTTGGCCTTTTTTGGCTGCGAGGCACATTTTCTATCGGTTTTCAACTAAAGCGCTAATAACCGATAGAATATAGGGGTTAGTAGACTGCATTTCCGTACTAGTGGAGAGAGAGAAAATGTCAGAAGAAAAATGAAAGAAAGAGGTGGTCATCTCAACGAACGATTCTTGCTAAGTCCATATGCGTATTCATGAGTACAAGCGATGAAGTCGTAATCGCTCAGTAGTCTCGCGAGAGAGGCACGAGAGCGACTAAAACGACTGTGTCCATCGATGGTGTAACATCTTGAGTTTTGGGGTGAAAAGTTTCTTTCTTAAAAGTCATGCATGCATATGCTTCTTCTAGATCAACCAAATCAGCCTCAGCTTTATTCTGTTCTAGCCCTAAAATCTCCAAAAATCTATCATGTGACCCCAAGTCAACATCTGACTTTCCAGATTTGATCTATCAGTTATCCTAAATCTAAAAGCCTTCAGAACCCAGATTCAATTCCATCTCTAACTTCCAGATTTTTCAACTCCTTTCTGTTTTCGAAAATAGAAATATCTTATATGTCGGGGGAAATCTCCGCAAGACTAAGTCCAGGTAAGATGTGTCACGATTACCCGGGGACGTGGCCTCCAGGGCCTCCCCGGGCGCCGCCTTCTGGCTCCCGGGACGTGGCCTCCGGTGCCCTCCCGGGCGCCGCCATTTGCCCGGGGACGTGGCCTCCGGGGCCTCCCCGGGCGCCGCCTTTTGGCTCCCGGGACGTGGCCTCCGGTGCCCTCCCGGGCGCCGCCATTTGCCCGGGGACGTGGCCTCCTGGGGCTCCCCGGGCGCCGCCTTTTGGCTCCCAGGGCGTGGCCTCCGGTGCCCTCCCGGGCGCCGCCAGTTGCCCGAGGACGTGGCCTCCGGGGCCTCCCCGGGCGCTGCCTTTTGGCTCCCGGGACGTGGCCTCCGGTGCCCTCCAGGGCGCCGCCAGTTGCCCGGGGACGTGGCCTCCGGGGCCTCCCCGGGCACCGCCTTTTGGCTCCCGGGACGTGGCCTCCGGCGCCGTCCCGGGCCTCATCGCCCTCCTAAAGGTAAAGTATTGAACTGTTTATCACGTGCAGGTCACGCGAGGAGCACCTCGGGAACTAGCGACCACCTGTCAAGCATCCAAGGCCTTTGACCGGGAGAAGGACGGTCCTGCCCTTCAATCCGACGGTGGCTTCCGGGGTAGTTTAGGTTTTTTGCTGCTTTTTGGGGCTATAAATAGCCCTTGTACCCCTCTGTTGTAATCGATCGATTCATTTATTGGAATAGCTAAACTCACAGGCGTGCTCCGGAAGCCTCTCCCCCGGAGAGAGCCTCCCCAGCCGACTCCGGTCGGGAGTGCGTCGACAGGACTAGGGCCCCCACCGGGACCCGAACCTGTATAAACCCGTGTGCCATTCTTTGTGCTTGTCCGGCGGTGGAGGACCGGTCATCCGGTCAACCCGCGCCGCGTAATCTTCGCTAGGATCACTCTCAAAACCTGCCGGGGTATTCGCAATACCACGACAGTTGGCGCCGTCCGTGGGGACTCGTGACAAGACGCCATGGCTCCCCCAAGAACAAGGGCTCTCACCCTTCCCGGTGATCCGGGTCACGGAGACCCGGCGCCGTCCGCCCGGGACACTGCTGTCCCGGCGGTCCCTTCCGGAGGCGACCTGGCCCAGGTACCGCCTCCCTCCTTTCCTCTTAACTTAGGTGCTTCCACCTCCAGGTCGTTCCCGGTGACCGCGGGGACCTCGGCTGGGACAAGCGTCCCCCCGACGGCTCCCCCGGCTCCCCGGGACGCCGTGCTCGAAGCTCTCGTAGAAGGCCAGCTCCGCGCCCAGCGCTCTATGGACGAGCTCCTTAGCGTGTTGGCGCGGCCTCCGGCCCCCACGTTTGCGTCGCACCCATATCCGGGGAACATGCCCCCGTTTATAGGTTACCCGGCGGCCCCTCCGGCCTCGGGGGGGTTGTCCGCCCCGTATGATCCTGCCGGGGGGTTCCCTCCCCCTGCGGGATACACGCCCGGACCCTTCCCGGCACCCGGGCCCGTCCCGGTGCCGGGAGGTTGTTTCATGCCAGGGCCCTTCGTGGCACCAGGGGGGTACCCCGTTCCCGGCCTGATCCCGGGGCCGGGAGCCCACTTCTTGCCGGGGGTTTAGCCTGCGCCGGGAGCCAGTCCCACCCCCCGTGTTGCGTTTACCGCACCGGGGGCGGTCGACAGAGCAGCCCCCGTGCCGCAGCGGACTTCCCCTCGCATGGGCTCCCCGGTTCCGGACGCCGCCACCAGGGCTCCCCCCTCGCCGGTTCCGGGTGTTACAGGGCCTGCCCCCTTCCCGGTTCCGGTCATGGCCACTGGGGCCCCCTCCAATTCGATTCCAGGCATTGCCGCGAGCGCCCCCTCCCCGGTTCCGGATGATACAGGGGCTTCCCCCTTTCTGGTCCAGGGGGTCGTCGCAGGGGGCTCACCCCAACCAGCTCCCGAAGCTACAGCGCATGAGCTCCCTCCCTCGGCGGGACAGGTCCGTTTCGTCCCGGGGGAGGTCGAGCGAATGCGTTCACCAGAGCGCGGGGAAGAACTTCCCCCCGGCCGCGGGCGCGGGGAGCCTCGCTCTCGCACGGGCCGGGGGAAGAGACCTGCTGAAGAGCCAACCTCTCCGGCGGAGAGCCCAGACGTCCGGGAACTCAGTCCCGGTCCGGAGGAAAAGCGTCGCCACCGCCATTCTGGTGGACCTCTCGGACCGCTTCCAGACTCAGACAACGAAGGTCCCGTGAAAGAAGACAGCGACCGGGGCTCTCCCCGGGAAGTGCAGGGGGCTAACCAGCCTCTGTGCCGAAGGCTTCGTAGTATCCAGTGGCCGCGGCTCTATCGCCTGCCACACATCGAACACTATAACGGTAGGCAGACCCTTACGAGTTCGTGCAGGTCTACTCCACTGCCATCTCCGCGGCCGGGGGGGACGAGACAGTACAGTGCAACGTCTTCCCCCTCTACCTCTCCGGCATTGCCCGCTCTTGGTTTTACAACCTGAAGGCCGGCTCCATCAAGTCTTTCTCGCAGCTCAAGCGGGAGTTCTGTGCCAACTTCCAGGCGAACTACGTGCGTCCCCTAGATTCCTCGCAGCTGTATACTGTCCGGCAGAGGACTGGGGAGACCACCAGAAGCTTCTTCAAGCGCTTTGCCCAGGTGAAGACCAAAGTGGCCCACGTCCCCGACTCTACGGTCATCGAAGCCTGCAAAAGCGGCATCCTCCCGGGGGAGCTCCACCGAAGGCTCTCCCGGAGCAGCCCCTCTTCCGCCGACGAGCTTTTCAACGTGCTCGAAAAGTACGCTCGGGCGGAGGAAGATGATATCTGGAAGAAGACCCAGGGGGCTCCCGCCCCCGTCGACCGGGGGGCCAGGGATCCCCCCATACGCCCCAGACAGGGGGGGCATAATGAGCCACGGCCTCGGGACACTTTTGTCCTCGAGGGCAGAGGCGGCTCGCGCGACCCCCCGAGGGGCAACCGCCCCTTCCCCAAGCCGAAAGGCCATGGGGGAGGACAGCGGGGCCTTCCCGGCCGTGGTGCAGCTTCCACGGGTCCAGTACCCACGCTACCCGAGACTGCGACCAACTACTGCAGCACTTCGCGGCATTCCTCGACCAGCGCGGGCAGGGGGGGGAGACTCCGGCCTCCTTGCTCCCTCGGCCAGCTGTTCCGGCCCTTCCCGCCCCCTCGGGGGGTGAGCAGGCACAGGAGGGGGAGCCTTCAGAAGCTCTCCCCTTCCAGACCTCTCAGCGCCGCATCAACGTCATCGTGGGAGGGTCTGCCTCCGGGCGGGACTCCAAGCGCCAGCGTAAGGAATACGTGCGTGAAGTTAAGGTTGTGGGGGTGCTACACACGTCCCCGCCACCAAAGTGGTCGGACGTCCCCCTCACCTTCACGCAGAAGACGCGTGGGGGGTTCGCTTCCCCCACGACGACGCGCTCATTGTCTCCGCGACAATCTACAACTGTCACCTGGCACGCATCCTTGTGGACAGTGGGAGCTCCGCCGACGTCCTATTCCTGAAGGCTTTCAAAGAGATGCAGGTGGATGAGAAGCTCCTGCAGCTTGCAGCCGGGCCCCTACAAGGTTTTGTCCCGGGGAAGGCGATCCACCCCGTGGGCAAGGTAGATCTTCCTGTGTCCTTCGGCGCCCCGGAGAACTACCGGACCGAGCTGGTCCGCTTCGACGTAGTGGACCTCCCCTCCTCCTACAACGCGATTATGGGGAGGACCACCATCAACCGGCTGGGGGCTGCCACCCATCAAAACTACCTCTGCATGAAGATCCCCGGGCCGCATGGCGTGATCAACGTCTGGGGAGACCAAGACATGGCCCGTGCTCTGTATGAGCGCGCAGCCGCCACGATCGGAAGCGTCAACATTATTGAGGCGCCCAGGGAGGAGGCCTCCCCCCTGGAACCAGACGTCGCGGCAATACCCCCCGGGAGGCCCCCCCTCAAACCGCGTCCGGAAGGGGGCCTCCGGAAGGTCCTGCTGTCCCCGGTGCCAGCAGTGCCGCCAAGTACGACGCTTTGCTCCTCAGGTCGCACCACGTGCGTTCCCCGGGGATCCGACGCCTCCAACTGAAGGGAGATTCTCAGCCCATATTTCACCAAAAGCACGGGACTTACCTGTGCCGTAACGCAAATTCTAGTCTTTTATTTGCAGATGCAAAAGATGCAGAGGCACTTCGATGGCACCAAGGGGGTACCCGGTTCCTGGCCTATTCCCGGGGCCGGGAGCCCACTTCATGCCGGGGGTTTACCCTACGCCAGGAGCCAGTCCCGCCCCCCGCGTCGCGTGTACCGCACCGGGGGCGGTCGACAGAGCAGCCCCCGTGCCGTAGTGGACTTCCCCCCGCATGGGCTCCCCGGTTCCGGACGTCGCCGCGGGGGCTCCCCCCCCCCCCGCCGGTCCCGGGTGTTACAGGGCCTGCTCCCTTCCCGGTTCCGGTCGAGGCCACTGGGGCCCCCTCCACTTCGATTCCGGTCTTCGCCACAGGGGCTTCCCCCTTTCCGGTCCCGGTCGTCGCTGCTTGAGGGCCTTTCGCCTTAGGGACCCTGTCCTCAAGCGCATTAGGCCCCCCAAGCCCAGGGTAGGCTCTCCCCCAAGTGGGAGGGCCCCTGCAAGATCTCTGCAGTCCTGGGCTCGGGGGCTTACAAGCTCTCCAACCTTTAAGAGCAGGAGCTGAAGCACACGTGGAACTTGCGTTTACTTCGCAAGTTCTATGTTTAGCCTTACGGGCATGTCCCCTCCCCCGGGGCGTTCACGCCGGAGGGGGAGGAGGGACGCTGTATTTTCCTCCCCTTTCGCGGCTTCGCAGGGGGAGGCCCTGTACTTCATTTCATTAGCAATGCATAGGTCTTGCTTTGCAAACTGTCTCATTGCAGGTCTTTCTCATTACCGCCCCTAGCGGCGATGCCCTCCCCGCGAGGAAGCCCTCCCCGCGAGGATGCCCTCCCCGCGAGGATGCCCTCCTTGTGAGGATGCCCTCCCCACGAGGAAGTGGGCCAGCCCCAACAAGTCCCTACAACGGAGCCTGCACTCCCGTAGGGCGGCTTACGATCAGCCCTCGTGGACTGAGGGTGTAAGCGGCAACCCGGTCACAGTGGCTGCAGTAACGAGTCACTTTGGGAGACTAGTCCCCTGCCCAAACACTCAAGTCCCGTCTTCGGGCACCTCCTCCTCCGGGAGTCGACGTTATTCCCGGCTCCCCGTTTTCACGGCGACCGGAAGATCGGCCCCTTGCGGCTTGATTGGATCTATCTTCCTCCTCCGGGAGTCGACGTTATTCCCGGCTCCCCGTTTTCACGGCGACCGGACGAATGCCTCCCGGAGACCCTATTCCCGGCTCCCCGTTTTCACGGCGACCGGACGATTCTCTCGGAGAAGTCGGATTTCTTGGGCATTTCCTCCCCCGAAGACCCTATTCCCGGCTCCCCGTTCTTACGACGACCGGACGAGTGTCTCCCAGGAAGCTCGCCTCTGGAAATCCCATCGGGTTCTCTTGGACATTCCTTCCACTTAAGGCCTTATTTCCGGCTCCCCGTTCTCACGGCGACCGGATGATTATCTCCCGGAAGGTCTTCTCCTTGAAAACCTCGCTTTAAAATTTTCTAAGAAAATTTTCTATGCTACAGGTAACTTCTATCCCGGGGGCCTTGTTACCCCCACAGCGCGCGGAGCTATCCTCCGGCCCGCTGTGGGCGGGGGGGATAAGGAACCCCCGGGTGTCGACCGCACCACCCACGAGGAAACTTAGCTCATCCTTGTTAAGATGAGTCGTCCATACCATCCAAGAAGAAAATAAAGAGGCACAATAAAAGGAAACAACAACACAGCGCTTTATTGATCAGCAAACCCGGAGGACATCTTCCCCCTCCGGTGGGATTCAGAAATGATACAACCCGGGTTCTAACCCGGGGGATTATCTAAGCCCTAAGGCTCCTACGCCTAATACTCCCGGAGGCTCTCCGCTAGCTCCCGGGTCAAGTCCCGGTACAACGCCCGGAGCACATCTTCAGGCCAGAACTCGTAACCCGCCGGTGGAACTATCCGGAGGGGAGGGATCATCCGGAGTCCCGGTCGCGGAGGGGACAATTCGGCACGATGATTATCAAAGTTGTCCAAGTGCCACTCCGCACGCCACCTCAACCGGATCGGTTCCCGGACACTATCCTCGCCGCGATTCCCGGAGATAAGACTTAGCAAAATTAAAGCCGCTTGGGCGTCCCCCGGGGAGCCCCTCCTGGACCTTCGCCCGGGAGCAACCTCCCGGGAACCCTGGTAACAGTAAGTTCAATTCAAAGACTTAGAAAAAATTCTAACTTCATTGCATTCAAAATTTTTATGTACAAGTGCCCGGGGCTTCTTCTAAGAAGCTACCGGAATCAAAAAATCCTAAAACAAAAAAGGGTCCTAGCTAAGACCCGGGGGGGAGGCTCATACATGTTCATTGGCGTCCTCCCCCCGGGGGGCTTCCTCCGAGGCCGGGGCTGGGGCGTCTCCTGCCGGAGGCGCCGGAGCCAGGAACCACGCCCGGATGATCCGGTCGTAGCACCCTCCGGCGAGCTGCTCGACGTCCCGGCGCGAAGGCTCGAAGGAGTCCGGGAAGCGTCGGGGGATGCGGCCCCCTATCGCCCGGGCGCCGACCCCCCGGAACTCGACGAGCCCTGCAGCGGCTGCGACGACGGGGATCGCCCGACCCCGCGCCCGAACATCGGCAACCTCCGGGATGGCGGAGACCTGTGCGTTAAGGAAACGCACAGCCTCCGCGAGGGTCGCCGGCGGCACCTCTCTGCTCCCGGAGCCGAGGCTTACACCAAGGCCCTCGAGGGCAGTCCGGACGGAGCGGCCCGCGTCCGCCACCGCCCGGACGCTTGAGCTCTCGAGCTCACGAAGCGCCTCCTCCCTCGCCTTGGCCTCCTCCCGGAGGCGGGCGTTGATGGCCTCGGAAATGTGAACGTGGGCCCGGACCCGGGTCAATTCCGCGAGCGCCTCGTCGCGTTCCCGGAGGGCCTCCTCGCGCTGCCCTACGGAGGCTGCGGCCCGGCCCTCCGTCTCCTTAAGCAGCCGGGCAACCCGCTGCTCAAGGCCCCAGGTAACAGCTGCCACCTACAAAATACATGAGTTAGAAAAAATTTCAAAGTGCAGGGGGATGAGCGAAGGTGTTGTCGACTCGAGTTACCTGGGCCCCGAGGGACTGAAGCCCCTCGAAACGCTCGTGGAGCGTCCCTCCCGCGACGAAGGCCTGCACCTGCCGGGTATGCAGGCCCTCCGAGTAGCGGGCGACCTCCCCCGCGGGGAGTAAAGGGGTCTCCCGTCCGGAGCCGCCGGCGAGGCCGGCGGGGGGTCCCCGGACCTCGAGGTCCGGTAACCGGCCGGCGTCTTCGTCGACGAGGTACTTCCCCCCAAAGACGTGGCCGAGGAGCTCTCGGCGGGAGCCTCCGCCAGGGGGGGGACCATCAAGCCTTTCCCTGCCCCGGGCCGGAAGGTTCTCGGGGCCCCCTCCTCCGGAGGAACCTCGTAAACCGAGGGGCTCCCCCCTCGTCCACCGGCCAGACCCGCGGTGGAGTCAACCAGCTGGTCGATGCGGGGAAGGGGAAAGTCATCCTTCGGACAGGCACTGTTGAGGCTAGTATAGTCGACGCACATGCGCCACTTGCCATTTGACTTGCGGACCATGACCGGATTGGCGAGCCAGTCTGGGTGATTCACTTCGCGGATAAACCCGGCTTGTAAGAGTTTGTCTAACTCTTCTCGGATGGCTTCCTGTCGGTCGATGGCAAAACGCCTGAGCTTTTGCTTTATTGGTCGTTGTCCAGGTCGAATTGCTAACCTGTGCTCAATTACTTCCCTTGGGACACCGGGCATGTCGGACGGTTTCCACGCAAACACGTCTGCGTTAGCCCGGAGGAAAGCAACGAGGTCGAGTTCCTATTTGTCATCCAGGGCTGACCCAACCCGAATTGTCTTGGATGGGTCATCCGGGTACAAGGGAACTTGTTTGAGTTTCTCATCTGGTCGAGGAGCAGCCCTGATCGCATCGGTGGCGACAGTGGCGACTTGAGCGTCCCGGAGGGGAAGTTGATCGACCATCTCCAAAGATAGCCGGTCGCACGTAAGCGCCACGTTGCGACTTCCTCGGACCGAAATGACACCTTTGGGGCCAGGCAATTTCCCGCACTGATAAGCATAGTGCGTTGCCATCATGAATTTAGCAAGAGTCGGCCTGCCAAAGATTGCATTATAAGCTGAATCACAATCGATTACATCGAAAGTAACCAATTCTGTTCGGAAGTTATCTGGTTCTCCCAGAGTGACCGGGAGGACCACTTGTCCTAATGGCATCATGGAGGGGCCTGGGATTATCCCATAAAACGGATGGATTATGGGCTTGATCTTCGAACGAGGAATTTGCATCTCGTCGAGTGTCTTGACCAATAAAAGATCAAGGGAACTTCCCCCGTCAATCAGGACCCTTTCGACTTTTGCGTTACTGATGATTGGGGTAATAACCAGAGGTAGCCTCAATGGTCGAGTTAGCCCCACAGGACAGTCAGCGCGATCGAACGTCAAAGGTATATCCGACCAACGGGGATATTGAGGTTCACCAAGGGATGTCTCCGTTTGGTTAACCTCTCAGCAAAAGGTTTTAAACTGCCTTTTGGAAACGAAAGAGGAGGAACCTCCGAAAATGACATTAACAAGATTTTGAGGTACCTGGTAAGCCATTTCTTCGTCTCCATCGATGTCTCTAACCCCGCACGCCTGCTCTTTAGGCGGTAAGGTTGGCATTGGCCCAGCTCCTTGGTAGAAATCATCCAGCTGTTTCAACCAACTCCTGCAGTTTTTGAGATCATGGCCTGCGGAATTGTGGAGTGGTCACCACCTCTTGCCCTCCTGCGGATTAGTTGATTTTTCTGGCTGGTCGGAATCCCGGCCACCAGAAGCAGTTTTACTTTTAAAAGAAGACTTATTACCTTTGGTCGAAGGTGATTTCTCCGCGACCGCGACCTCACGGTACTGTCCAGAGCGGTTCCTCTTCGACTTTTTTGACTTCCCACCCGGTGAAGACTCCGGCTTTTTGCTTGAATCTTCTTTCTTGGCATCCTTGAAGCCTGGTTGGGGCGGTAGGTCCCCCTTATCAACCATTCAGTTCCATTCGACTGCCTCGGCTGCATCGGAGTATCGATCAGCCATATCGAACAGATCGGCCACTGATCGAGGAGGGTGGATGAGCAAGTCTTCAGTGAATCTCCGGTATCGAACGGCATGCTTAAATGCCCTGATTACGGAGCCATCAGATATGTTCGGGATGGTATTTCTTACCCCAACAAACCTCTTGACAAACTGCCGAAGCGTTTCGGTCGAAGTTTGCCGCAGTCTATGCAAGTCGTCCTCCTTACCCGGCTTTTGGTAACAGTTTTGGAAATTGCTGAGGATGGCATCGCATAGCATTTCCCAATTATAGATAGAACCCTCAGGCTGATTGAACAACCAGGTTCTAGCCGGTCCTGTGAGGACTGTTGGCAGGTAGTTGGCCATGACCTTGTCATCGCCTCCTGCTGCTTGGATGGCAGTAATATAGATCTGAAGGAACTCAGATGGGTTTTGAGTTCCATCAAACCTCTCAATGGCCCCTGGTCGAAACTTATCGGGCCAAACGACTGCTCGTAGGCCAGGCGAGAAAGCTTTGCAACCAACATAAGGACCGTGAACCGTCCTGCGACTTTCGGTCGGGTTTCGAGCAAACTCACTTAATGGCGAGGTTACTCGGGGTCCCAAACGAGAGTGAACGGGAATTCGATCCCTACTACGAGAGTCCTGCATTCGCCGATATTTGTCCTGTCGGGACGGTAGAGGTGGCGGGTAACTCCGTCGGCCAGAGCCAAAATGAGGACCATCTCGTTCACGGGGATGTGTCACTGAGCGGGAAGAAGCTGTTGGGGTCGCCTCGGAAGCGACCTCGTCCAGTCTCTCCGCCAGGATCCTGAAAAAGGCCGGTCTCTGCGCATCCGTGACCGTAGGAGGAAAATTACGCATGACCTCCGCGATAGATCGCAGTCGACCATGGGTACTTCTCCTAGGGGCACCAGGTGTTACTGTTTCTTCGTCCACTGGGAGATGCTCCGGTGGTAAGGAAGGAGTCTGGTCACGTCTACGACCACGCGACCGTCGAGAAGAACTCGGGGCAGCATCGTAACGAGCCTGCGCATCTTGAAGAGCCTCTAGGGCAGTTCTGCGTAGTTCGTTGTTCTGTTGCTCGAGATCTTGCTCCTCCTTCTGTTTGCGATCTTGTTCTTCCCTGGCATCCTGTTGATCGGGAGTTTCCTCCGACAACGCAGCAAACTGCCTAGGGAGAGAGGTCGTCGATGGGGAGAACATCTCGGTTTGTTCCGAGTCAGACTCGAAATCAAAGAGACGGTGGAGGTTATCAGGGTCGAACCTTCCTGGGCTAACTTCAGGGTCACCATCATATTTTCCCTCAGCGGGATCGTATGACGGGCCGGATTCGTCACCTAGCACATTAAGAACCTCTGCGGGTTCTGACCTTGTGCCAGTTACCTCCTGGTCGATTAACATGACTTGGGGAGATGATTCAACCTGTGGAAGATCCTGGCCTTCGACCTCTTCCATCGGAACAGGATCGCTTGGAGAAGGCATGGGTATATGGGCATAATCCTCGAGATCGAAATCGTTCTCGGAATCATATGCTCCAACCATGTTTCGGCGAACCTCCGAATTTCAATTAGGACGCCTTAAGAAAGGCCCCACGGTGGGCGCCAGCTGTCGACGATTCGGACTCGGAGTCCTCAGCCGAACTTATGCAGAATTTATAATTGTGAGACCTTTCAAGATGACCCTTCTGGAAGGTATGCCGAACAATAGTGAACAGGAGCACAGAGAGTTTAGACAGGTTCGGGCCCTCGATGGTGGGAGTAAAAGCCCTACGTCCTGTTGAGATTTCACTAAGTGTGGTAAAAGGTTTACAAATGGAGGAAAAAGTCCTCACAGGCGAGAACTTTTCCTGTAAGAGTGTACAAATATAAGCCAAAGAAGGCTTATTAAAATGCTATATGAGGTGTGCCGTAGACTTGGCTAACTTGGATGATTTCTTTTTTTGGTTTCTTGATCTTCCGATCCCCCTTTTGTACTGTTTGAAAGGGTGCCATGTAGAGGAAACTGCATCAAACGGTTGCACGGACGGTTGGATGCGGTTTTTTGGAACTGCTCTTAACCTCCACGCAGGTTAAACACGTGTTATTCACGGATAACTGTATGTGTTAACCTTCTGACGGTTGATTCTCCGCGTGTAGGAATCTTCGGGATACTTAGAATATCCTGTTGTACGGGCAACCGCAATAGATAGATCCCAAGTATCCTGATCGGCAGATGTTCTGACCGCGGGATATTGGCTGACCGCGCAATATCCCGAATGTGTAGTTCGCGTATAGCTTACGAACTTCTGACCGCGCAAGGCTTACAGTCTGACCGCGTAAAGCTGCGACCTGACCGCGTAAAGCTGCAACCTGACCGCATAAAGCTTGCGACCTGACCGCGTAAAGCTTGCGACCTCATGGTGATGCCCCTCAGAATAGCTTGAGTTCGCATCACCAGATACATATCTGGTTCGAACTTGTCTTGAACCAAAAGTTTATTAGAAATGACCCGGGTGTCAATCCTCGTCACAAATTTCAAAATCAAACCCTAAATGCCAGAATTCGAAATCAATTGAAATTCGGGTTTCAATTACCCTAAAGTACCCTATTTTCAGTTTTTGTCAAAAACCATTCAAATGTGCCAAATTTTATCAAATACCTTTGCCAAATGTTTTGTTGAACATATCTGCCAGATTAGTGAAAGCAAATTCAGTTTAAACCTTCCAGAATTCCAGATTTACAGAACAGTCCAAAATTCAAGATTTGAAACTGCAGTTCAGTCCAAATTTCGACTAGGCCATTTACTGTGCGCACGACCAGAGTTGCTGTGCCTGTGCGCCGTAGTTGCTCGTCGCCGGCGAGGCTTCGCCGCACTTGTGACCGTGCATGCCGATGTGCACGTGTCCTCACTTCAGCCCATGTCGTGGCAGCGCCATTGCAACGTCGACGACCAACGGCTGCTCCCGCGCGCGACCAGCAGCCTTTTGTCAGCAATTCACCGCCACGTTGCCTTGCCGCGCCAGTTGTTGTTGCAACCGCTTGCTCCAGCATCGCTAAGTCCCAATGAACGACATGGTGATCAGTTGCAGTCCTGTCGCCATCGCAATCACCGTTCTTCACTGTGTCTTCGCCGCTGTTGCTTCTGCACGCAATCAATCTCATCACAGATGCCAAATCACTTCGTTGTCCCCTCTTTGCAAGCTTTTCCTGGCCTATTTAAGCACTCCTGTGCTCAGCAGTTCTCTCACACTTCACCAAAACTCAACCAATTTCCAAATTCCCTCGCTGCAGTCGTCTTCTCCGGCGAGCCGTCGAGGAGCCTCACGGTGCCAGCACAATCTGCTGCACCTCTCACCAAATTGAATCTATCAGTGAGTTCCCCTACTCATCCTCTCTGTGTAGTATCATTTAATTGCTCACTGGTGACCTCTAACGCCAGCGATCACCGGAAATTCCCGATTGCCCTGTTCCGGCAATGCAGGCCAAATTACCCCGAATTGGATTTCGATTATGTGGAAGAAGATTATCAGTGAGCCATTTCCAGCAAGCCTATGCATCAAGATCACCAGATTGAGCTTCAATCGAAGCTTTCCCCAATTTTGAACTTCACCCGTTGCCGGCGATCGTCGCCAGGCCACACCGGCCATCCTCCGGCCAAATTGGTTGTGCAGGTGACTTCCTCTTACCCATCTATCACTTCCCAAGCTTGGAATCGAGTTCATTCGACCTGTATCAAAAACCCCCAAATCCCATGTCATCTTCTCCGGCACAGTTCACCGGAAACCTATTCCTGGCCGTTTCAACTTCATCCACTTTGTCATTCAGGTGTGCTTCAACCTCCTGAGTATATTTGTCTTCTAGCCCGATCTCTGAAACTGTCCAAAATTCAAGTTACAGCTTTGCCAAGATTTTGTCCAGTGACTTCACTGTGCCGTGTCGCCACCACACTTCTCCTTTGAATTTCTTCACCTTCCAGCCATTTTCAGCTTTGGATCCTGTTGAATGATTTGCTCCTGTTATCATTGCCTACCTCCCAGACAAAGTGGTGCATCATTTGGAGCCCTACATCAAAAGTTATGCCAAGCCCTAGTTTCTGGCCATGTCAAGATCAATGCCAGACTATGTCAGTCAGTGGCATTAGCCCTTTTCACTCCCTTCCAGATGTGCATTTTGAGCATAACTTTGTCCCTTAGATTCCTGAGGTTGTGATCTATATTTTCTTCTTCTATCACAACTTGATTTGAGCCCTTGAATTATATTTCTTGCTAAACCCTAGTTTTTGACACTGTCTCAGTGCATGCCAGCCAATGGCATTGGCCTTGTTTACCTATTTCTGATTGTGCATTTTGCAAGCCACTTTGTCCACTGAATTTGTAGAGTTATGATCTACACTTTCTTCTACTGTCATAACTTGAGATAAGCTCTCTAGTTTTCTTGGAAGTTATGTCAGAACCTTGATCCGAATGTCAATCTGCTGACATTTGCTGTTTTTGAACCGAAACGCAGTAACGTTCTCTACGGGGTGGACTTTTTCCCGAGGGAAGGTTTTCTTGCCCGGAGGACTGTTCCAGGAGAAGGTTTTTCCTGTCTGGGGGCTCCGCGCCGCTCGGACGCGGTAACATTCTCTCCCCGGTGGACTTTGTCCCGGGGGAAGGTTTTCTCTCCAGGAGGACTTTGTTCTGGGAGAAGGTTTTTCCTATCCGGGGGCTCCACGCCGATCGGACGCGGTAACATTCTCTCCCCAGTGGACTTTGTCCCGGGAGAAGGTTATCTCCCGTCCGGCTGCTCCGTGCCAGCCGGATGTGGCTATGTTCTCTCCCGGGGCCACTTTGTTCCAGGAGAAGGTTTTTCCCGTCCGGGGGTTCTGTGCTGCTCGGACGCGGTAACATTCTCTCACCGGTGGACTTTGTCCCGGGAGGAGGTTTTTCTCGACCGCGCCGCCCAGACGCGGTAACATTCTCTCCCGGGGTGGGTTTGTCCTGGGAGATGGTTTTTCCCGTTCGGGGGCTCCACGTCACACGGACGTGGTAACATTCTCTCCCCGGTGGACTTTGTCCCGGGGGAAGGTTTTCCCTCCAGGAGGACTTTTTCCTGGGAGAAGGCTCTCTCCTATCCGGGGGCTCCGTGCCACCAAGATGCGGTAGTGTTCTCTCCCGAAGGGACTTTGTCCCAGGAGAAAATTTTTCCAGTCTAGGGGATCCGCACCGCTCAGACGCGGTAACATTCTCTCCCGGGGGAACTTTGTCCTGAGAGAAGGTTTTTCCCGTCTGGGTGCTCTGCGCCACCCGGACGTGGTAAGATTCTCTCCTCGGTGGACTTTATCCCAGGGGAAGGTTTACCCTCCCTGAGGACTTTGTCCAGGGAGAAGGTTCTCTCTCGTCCGGGGGATCCGCACCACCCAGATGTGGCTATGTTCTCTCCCGGGGGACTTTGTCCCAGGAGAACATTTTTCCCGTCCGGGGGCTCCGCGCCGCTCGGACGCAGTAACGTTCCCTCTTGGGTGGACTTTGTCCTAGGGGAAGGTTTTCTCTCCCGGAGGACTTTGTCCCGGGACAGGGTTTTCTCCCATCCAGGGGCTCCGCGCCATTCGGACTTGGATACATTCTCTCCCGAGGGGAGCTTTGTCCCGGGAGAAGGCTTTTCCCGTCCGGGTCTCCGCACCCCTGGACGTGGTAACATTCTCTCCTCGGTGGACTTTGTCCCTAGAGAAGTTTAACTCCCATCTGGGGGCTCTCCACCATCTGGACGCGGCTATGCTCTCTTCCGCGGGGAATTTGTCCAGGGAGAAGGTTATTCCCGTCCGGGGGCTTCGCGTCGCTTGGACACTGTAACATTCTTTCCTTGGTGGACTTCGTCCCGGGGAAGGTTTTCTCCCATCCGGACGCGGCTATGTTCTCTTCCGGGGGGACTTTGTCTAGGGAGAATGATTTTCCCGTCTGGGGACTCCACGCTGCCCCGACGCGGTAATGTTCTCTCCCGATTGGACTTCGTCCCAGGGGAGGGTTTTCTCTCCCTGAGGACTTTGTCCCGGGAGAAGGTTCTCTCCCGGGGGGCGGGCCTTTTTCCTGGGAGAAGGTTTTTCCTGTCTGGGGGCTCCGTCCCGCGGTAACATTCTCTCCTCAGTGGACTTTGTCCCGGGATAGCATTTTTACCGTTCGAGGGCTCCAAGCCCCCCGGGCGTGGTTTTCTCTTCCTCACGGCGACATTACATTCCAAGTCGAGACCCTTTCCCCTGGAGATCCCCGATCCCTCGGGAGCGAAACGGTTCTACCCCAGCACTGTGAGGGAAACTTAATTACCCCGGAGACGTCATTGTCATCCAGGGAAGGGTTTGACACATACCCTCCGGGGCCACGGCATGTCCCCGAGGGCATGAGGGTCTTCTGTTGGGGGACATCCCGTGTCTCCGGGTGGTCCTCGGAGTGGGCTTCTGAGCTCCCTAAGTTCTTCGTGCTGAGACGGTTCCTGATGGGTCCCGGGCATCCTGGCCCTGAGTCCGGCTGGATCCCCAGAGCACCTGGGTCCTTCCTGCGGAGACGGTTCCCAGAGGTCCCTGGGCCTCCTCGCCGTTAGTCCCGTGGGATCCCCAGAGCGCCTGTGTCCTTCGTGCGTAGACGGTTCCCAGTGGGCCTCTGGGCCCGGGTCCCGTGGCATCCCCAGAGCACCGGGGTCGTTCCTGCGGAGATAGTTCCCGGTGGGTCCCTGGGCCTCCGGGCCAATGTCACGTGGAATCCCTGGAGCGCGTGGGTACTTCGTGTCGAGATGGTTGCCGATGGGTCCCGGGCCTCCGGGACCCAGGTCCGGCGGGATCCCCGAAGTGCCTAAGTCCGTCGTGCGGAGACGGTTCCCTGCGGGTCCCCGGGCCTCCGGGTACTGTAGGATCCCCCGAGCGCCTATCGGGGAAGTCCAGGAGGGCTACCAGGGAAAGTCCCGAACGCCTCCTAGATAATGTCCCGGAGGGCTATCAGGGAAAATCCCAGAGGGTTATCGGGGAAAATCCCAAAGGCTTCCTACGAAAAGAGCGCCAGATGGTTCCCAACGGTTCCTTGGGCCTCCGGCCCCAGGTCCCGTGGGATCCCCGGAGCGTCTGGGTCCTTCATGCGCAGACGGTCCCCGGCGGATTCCCAGGCCTCCGGTCCCAGGTGCAGTGGGATCCCGAGAGCACCTGGGTCTTTGGTGCGGAGACGGTTCCCGACTGGTCGCCAGGCCTATGGGCCCCTGGTCCTATGTGATCCCCGGAGCGCCTAGGTCCGTCATGCGGAGACGGTTCCCAGCGGGTTCCCAAGCCTCCAAGTTCCAGGTCCCAAGGGATCCGCGGGCGCCTATCGGGAAAAGTCCCGCAGGGCTTCCGGCGAAAGTCCCAGAGGGCTACCAGGGAAAATCCCGGAGGCTTCCCGGCAAAAGCCATAGAGTGCCTGGCAGTTACTGGCGGGTCCCCGGGCCTCTGAGCCCTGGGTCCCGTCGGATCCCTGGAGTGTTCGGGTCCTTCGGGCGGAGACGGTTCCTAGTGGGTCCATGGCCTCCTGGTCCCGGGTCCCGCAGAATCTCCAGAGCGCCTGGGTCCGTTGTACGGATACAGTTCCCTATGGGTTTCCAAGCCTCCGGGCTCCAGGTCCTGTGGGATCCCCGAGCGCCTACCAGGGAAAGGCCCAGAGGGATACCGGGGAAAATAACGGAGGTTTCCCGGGAAAAGCTATGGAGCGTGTGACAGTCACACTGTGGATCCCTAGGGCTCTGGGACCTGGGTCCTTCGTGTGGAGATGGTCCCTAGTGGGTCCCTTGGCCTCCGCGTCCTGGGTCCCATGGGATCCCCGGAGCGCCTGGGTCCTTCATGCGGAGACGGTTCCCGACTGGTCCGTGGACGTCCTAGCCCTGGATCCCACGAGATGCCCAGAGCGCCTAGGAGCTTTGTGCCGAGATTGCTTCCGGTGGGTCCCTGGGCCTCCGTGCCCCGGGTCCCATGGGATCCCCGGAGCGCCTGGGTCCATTGTGCGGAGACGGTTCTCTGTGGGTACGTGGGCATCCAGCCTTCGGGTCCTGTGGGATCCCCCGAGCGCCTACCGGGAAAGTCCCGGAGGCCTACCGGGGAAGTCCTGGAGGGCTAGAGGGGAATATCCCAGAGGCCTCCCGAGGAAAGCCACGGAAGTTTCTCATGCGTGGTCACATGCGAGTGACGTGAAGAGCGCCTCAGGAACTAGCAAGGACACTAGCCAAGCATCCAAGTTCTTTGGCCGGTGAAATGGCGTCAACGCCCCTCAATCCGACGGCCGTAGCTAGGGCTTTTTAATCTTTTTGCTGCTTATGGGGCCCATATATACCCCCTTGTATCTCATTTGTAACCAACTCATAATTCATTTCAACACACAAAAACAAGAGGCTCCCTTGGAGGTGCTCTCTCCCCGAGAGAGCACCTCCCCAGCGGACTCACGTCTGGACGGTGCCGATAGGACTAGGGTTCCCATCGGGAACCGAACCTGTATAAATTCCCCGCATCAATCTCTATGCTTGCCCGGTGGGAGTTGACCGATCGAAAAAGTGCACTACCGAATCTAGGTTTATCGCGTTTGTGAAATCTACACAAGCGTTGCTTCGCCAACCTTGTCAATCATGTAGGCGTGGGTGTAAGGATGCTGCTGGCGAAGTGAATTGGAAAACAGTGGCTGGACGGTAGCGAATGGCGGGGTCGAAGTCGTCGACTATTAGAACGAAAGGCGAGCTACGGTGACAAGGAACTATGGTTGAAGAAACTAGAAATTGGTTGAGGGCTTTTGCTCCGGGAGTAATGTTGATGGTCCTGGAGGGAGGAATTTGGTTGCAATAGCGTTTTGAGGCTCTCTGGCATTGACGCCGGACTCGGGAACGATGGTTGAAAAGGGCGTTCACGATCTAAAGCAATGTTGGACAATTGGCTTCGGCTACACCATCTACAGGGTACAAGGAATGTGTAGGTGTAGACAATTTGGTTGGAAACACGGCGAGGCATGCCGATGACGCGAGCCGTCCACAGTAGCACTCGAAGAACAGGAAAATCAGCAATCATGGGTTGATTCCAAATTGTGATTGAACAGGCTTTCTCAAGGAGCTCTGGTGATCAATTTATTCTACAAAAAGGGATGCTAATTTGGATGGGAATAGAGCGATAGTGGGAACAGGGCAAAATCGAATTTGCGTGTATCGCCGGTGATGAGGTTCATCGGAGTTCAATTGGCAACTATGGCATGATGAGTTAGATACTAAGAACGTACCAAAGTAGTTGATTTGGAGCTTCGGGCAGTGGAGCTCTCTGGCGACGGTTCACTTCCTCAGCGACTTGTCGGAGATGAAGAAGGCAGTGATTTGGCTGGTTTTTGGAGTGGGTGAAGAAGCTCTGGTCACAAGCGACCTTAAATAGCAACGGACTGGTGCTCTCGAGACTTGGAGCGATAGGGATTGACATCCAATCGACTTGGCGGCAAACAGTGGTGACCATGAGACAACGCAGCAACGACGGGACGGCGTGCGGCGGCTGCTACGGCTTTGTCAACTAGGAGGTGGCGTCTACGCTAAACCCTGGCCGGTGCAGAGGCGGAATGACGGCTGGCCTCGGCATGTCAATGGCGTGGCGCAAAATTTCTAACACTGCCTGCTGGCGCGCGTGGGGGCTGCTGTTGCTGGTCGCCATGGCTGCCATGGTGGCGTTCTCCGGCACACACACGTGTACTACTCACTGTCGACGATTTGGACACGAGGTCTATTGTCGATCTTACGTAGATTTGTGAGTTGTATGTGAGACCTTTCAAAGTGCCCTCAGGTAAGATAGGATAAGCAATGAAATAGGGACACGAAGATTTATATAGGTTCGGGCCGGCCCTCGTTAGTGGGAGTAAAAGCCCTACATCCTGTTGTGATTTCACTATGTAGGAGAAAAGAGTTTACAGGGAGAAGAGATTGTCACAGGCGATAATCTCCTTTATACTTCTGTCTAACTAACTATTTCTAAGTCTTCAAACGTTGTTGACTCATTGTCTTGAAAGTTCACCCCCCTCTTTACATCATGCATCAACAATCCTTTTATACTGAAGGAAAGGATGCCAATGTAAAGCAGTTCTGGACGGTTGCCATAGTGCATTTCGTATAACCGCACCCATCCTCTCCTCCAGTTGAGCACGTGCAATTATAAATAACCGCACATGTTAAACCCCTGGCAGTTGTCTTCACACGTGGGAGAAGTGTTGGGGGAATCTCCGCGAGACTAAGTCCAGGTAAGTTGCGTCACATTCACCCGGGGACGTGGCCTCCGGTGCCTTCCCCAGGTGCCGCCTTTTGGCTCCCGGGACATGGCCTCTGGTACTGGTCCCGGGCGCCGCCATTTGCCCAGGGACGTGGTCACCAGTGCCTACCCTGGGCGCCGCCATTTGTGTAACACCCTGGTTTTGGGGGTGAAAAGTTTTTGCATAAAATCCTGCACGCATGTATCCCTGTAGCAGTAGCCAGATCAGCTGAACCCTAATCTCTCCCAAACCCTAAAAATCTCCAAATCTATTCTCTAGATCCAGATCAAGATCAAACCATCCAAATTTAACCTACCAGTTATTCCGAAGATAAAAGTCTTCAGGAACCAAATTGAATTCTGACCCTAACTCCCAGTATCTAAGTCTCTTTCTGTTTTCGAAAACAGGAAATTCAGATTTACCCTAAGTACCCCAGATTCCAGATAATTGAGTTATCATGGTTTAACCCTATCCAGACTCATGTATCTTTTGGAATATGTTCCTAGGTTTACCCTCAACTTACTCCAAAAAGTTGGGAACCAGATTGTTTCATCTAAGTACTTTTCGCAGTTTAGTCCAAATTTTACTGCGAATAAGTCCTTTTCTGTTTACCTGGAAGCCTGAAAAGGCTAAAATCCACAAATCAACTCCAACCTCAGAATTTCTTCAGGGAACACCTCCCAAATACTATTTGATACAGATTTCCCTTCTGATCAGACTTCCAAATCTCACCCTAATTACCAGAATTCGAGATCGACAAAATCCAGATCTATTTTACCCTAATTTTACCCTATTTTCGAAAATAGGTGAAATCCCTCAAACCTTATCAAATTTTCTCCAGATTTGAGCCAAATGAGTATTAATAGAAATATTATACTCAGCCATGAAACCAAATCCCAAATTGAACCTCTCTAAGATCAAAATTACAAATTAGTCCTGATTTCAACTAAAACTCTCGCACTTATGCCCCTGGATCGACAGCCCCTCAATTCACGACCAACCAGCGCAAACGACCAGAAGCTGTCTTCGACCAGCTCTACTGTTTTCGACCGCAGCTCCGCAGCCAAATCGACCACGACCTGGAACAAGCGCACGAGCACGGAAGCCTTCGACCTCGAGCGCGCCACTGTTGTTTGCTTCGCCTGCTGCCACATGTGTGCTCGGTGTTGGCCACTGTGGATCTTCTCCAGTGAGGATCGCGACCAGCTGGTTTCTCCCGTTTGCACGCCACAGGCAACGGCTCCAGCAGGAAAGCTTAGCCACGTGGAGTCCTTGCCGCGGCCAGCCATCAAGTCGCCTTCACTTCGCAGCAGCTTCACCTGCAAAAGCTCTCACGGCCGCTGAACCAGTCCCCTCGACACCAGCTCTCCGTGAAGTCGCTTCCTGTCACTTCCTTGCCGGCTTCAACTCCCCGTGCGCTTCTAGCCGTTGCATCCCCTCCAAATCCTCTATAAATAATCCCTGATCTCAGTGAAGCATCACACACCCACCAGAAACACCTAAGTCCTCAAACCTCATCATCTTCTTCTTCTTGCCCGGTGAGCAGCAAAGGGAGCTTCGGTGCTAGCTTCAACCGCTGCTTCCTTCTTCAATCCAACACCCCCAGTGAGCTTCCCTCGTCCCCCTCATGCTTCTCAAGCTGGGAATTTAGTTTAAATGCTTTCTGTCACTGGCAATCGCCGTGTTTCACTTAGAACTCCGGTGAGCAATTAACCCTCACCTAAACAGATTTAGCTCTCGAGCCAGTGATCAAACATGCTCAATAGATCATTCTTATCATCCCTAAGCAACCAGAATCATCAATTTTGCTAAAATCTGGAAAACCCCAAATTGGAACTTTACTTGTGAACTGAGCTTGCTGTTTAAGCTTTTCTGGTGCGTCTCTAGCCAATCCAACTTCACCAGTATGTTTCTAATGCCCTAGAGATCATGTACAAGCAAGGAATTGAGTTCATTTGTCCAATTTCCATGTCATCTTCTTCTGCTCCAGTCGCCGGCCGTCGATTCCGGCCAATCCAGCCCTAGCCACTTTGCCATCTAGATGTTTTGGACCGTTCTGAGCAAATTTGTCTTCTATCACGACTCCTAATTCGGCCTAGATTGTGAGATATAGCTATGCCCTAGTTACTGCACTGTCCATGTTGCATGTGCTCCAGGCCAGTCAACTTCCTTGCCGGTTTTCATCACTTTCCGACCATCTCCTGCCCTAGATCCTGTTGAGACATTTGTTCCTATTATGAAATGGCAGCATCAGGCTGATGCCTGTGAAATGTGAATTGATCAAATAATGAGGCATGAACTAATATATTATGTATATTTATATTCATGAAATAAAACCCCTAGCCGTGACCAGTATTTTGGTATGGAATGGTAAAAGCACCGGAGGTCCTTGGTCGCACAGGATGTGCCAGCACTGGAAGTGCATGGATTATGGTATGAGCTGGTCACTGGCATATAAGGACCTAGAACCTTGTGTTGTGCGTCTAGTGGCATGATTAACGTGCCAACCGCAAGCCTGGTATGGGACAGGCCTGAACAAGTAGTATGTGGATCACACATGAAACCCCTATATGACAAACTCACGATTAAACACGGGGTGCGCTCCAACACATATCACAGGATGTGATCATGCACGCTGACCCTGAGGGCAAGACGCCAATTAGTGGGGGTTGTGAAACCCTGCCACAACTGTGGTTTGCGTGAAGAAAACCACGAGGTCTGGGGTGAATTGTGTGTGAAACATGGCAAAAGTTCTTGTTATCTCCACCTTGCCACTCACAGTATGAAGTGAGTCAGGGGTCCAATCCTTGTGATAGGAAGGGCATGAAAGTGGATATATCTTGCGGGTAAAATGGTACCCCTCTGCAGAGTTAAAAATGTATTCGAATACTTCGTGCTCCCGAGTTTTAGGAGTATGCCGCGGTGGATTGAATCCACGGGGTGTGACACAAGTATTGTTTTATAAATTAAAATTTGCTAGTTCGAGATTACCCAAATGACATGTGTTGTCATGATAAGGGGTGCTGCCGAGGGCTGTCATGTGTTGACGTGTCGCGGTAGTACCATAATTTAGTGATCATGTGATATCTAAGAGGCATGTGGATTGTGCCCTAAGTATATGAAATGCTGCCATGAGCATGAGATTTGAAAAGCTTGGAAGAAAAGTATTTGTGGAAAACTCTCTCTCACCTCTTTTCCCTCAATAGCATAGGATCATGTCATCTCTACTATACGTATCTCTACTCTTACCTATGGCTTGCTGAGTACGTAAGTGCTCACCCTTGCAACTTATCAACAATAGATGGAGTGCTACAATACCAAGACGAAGGCTTGGAAGATTTTGTGGATGCAGAAGGAAGAGAGCCAGTTCTGCCAGAACCCTGAAGTGTGCTGTTCTGCTGTCAACTTCTTACGACTGTGGGGGTTTCGCCTAGCTTCCGCTGAGTAGTTGTCTTTTTGTTTTAACTAGACCATTTGTGCCGTGAAGGCATTGTATTACTCTTGTTGTACCAGGCCAGCAGGCCATACTGTTTATCAATGATATTTTGTAAGTTACTCTGTTGCAATGAACTCCTGTGCTTGACTTATCCTGGGAAGTCAGTGGTATGTATGTATGAGGCCAGCTGCAGTGAGCTAGGTCTCCACAGGAGTAGTCGTGGCACCCTGCTCGGGGCGCGACAATTTGCCAGGGGACGTGGCCTCCGGTGCCTGCCCCGGGTGCCACCTTTTGGCTCCCCGGACCAGGCCTCCAGTGCCGGTCCCGGGCGCCGCCTTTTGGCTCCCGGGACCTGGCCTCCGGTGCCGGTCCCGGGAGACGCCATTTGCCCGGGGACGTGCCCTCCGGTGCCTGCCCCGGGCGCCGCCTTTTGGCTCCCGGGACCAGGCCTCCGGTGCTGGACCTGGGGTCCGCCTTTTAGCTCCCTGGACCTGGCCTCCGGTGCCGGTCCCGGGCGCCGCCATTTGCCCGGGGACGTGGCCCCCGATGCCTGCCCCGGGAGCCGCCTTTTGGCTCTCGGGACCTGGCCTCCGGTGCCGGTCCCGGGCGCCGCCATTTGCCCGGGGACGTGGCCCCCAGTGCCTTCCCCGGGCGCCGCCATTTGCCCGGGGACGTGGCCTCCGGTGCATGTCCCGGGCCTCGTCGTCCTTCTAAAGGTAAAGTCTTTGGTTGTTGATCACGTGCAGGTCATGCGAGGAGCACCTCAGGAATCAGCGACCACCTGTCAAACATCCAAGGCACCTGACCGGGACAAGGACGTTGCTACCCCCAAATCCGACGGTAGCGTCTGGGGTAGTTTAGTCTTTTTGCTTCTTTTTGGGGCTATAAATAGCCCTTGTACCCCCTGTTGTAAGAGAAGGTGATTCATTATTATTGGAATAGCTAAACTCACTGGTGTGCTCCGGAAGCCTCTCCCCCGAGAGAGCCTCCCCAGCCGACTCCGGTCGGGAGCACGCCGACAGGACTAGGGCCCCCACCGGGACCCGAACCTGTATAAATCTCCGTGTTACTTCTTGTGTTTGTCCGGCGGGGGAGGACCGGTCACCCGGTCAACCCGCGCCGTGTTTTCTTCGCTAGGATCGTCTACAAAACCTACCGGGGTATTCGCAATACCACGACAGTTGGCGCCAACCGTGGGGACTCGTGACAAGACGCCATGGCTCCCCCAAGAATAAGGGCTCGCACCCTTCCCGGTGACGCCGGTCTCGGAGACCCGGCGCCACCCGTCCGGGACACGACTGTCCCGGCGCTTCCTCCCAGAGGCGGCCAAACCCAGGTACCGCCTCCCACCTTTCCTCTTAATTTAGGTGCCTCTACCTCCGGGTCGCTCCCGTTGACCGCGGGAACCTCGGCCAGGACCAGTCTCCCCCTAACGGCTCCCCCGGCTCCCCAGGACGCCCTGCTCGAGGCTTTAGTAGAGGGCCAGCTCCGCACCCAGCGCTCCATGGATGAGCTGCTTCGCGTGTTGGTGCGGCCACCGGCCCCCACGTATGCGTCATACCCATATCCGGGGGCAATGTCCCCGTTTATGGGTCACCCGGCTGTCCCTCCGGTCTCCAGAGGTTTATCCGCCTCATATGACTTTAGTGGGGGGTACCCTCCCCCTGCGGGCCATACGTCTGGACCCTTCCCGGCAACCGGGTCCTTCTCGGTGCCGGGGGGCTACTTCATGCTCGGGCCCCTCGTGGCACCGGGGTGATACCCCGTTCCGGGCCAGTTCCCGTGGCCGGGGGCCCAATACATGCCGGGGGTTTTCCCTGCGCCGGGAGCCAGTCCCGCCCCGCGTGTCGCGTTTACCGCACCGGGGGCGGTCGACAGAGCAGCTCCCGTGCCTCAGCGGACTTCCCCCCGCATCGGCTCCCCGGTTCCGGACGTCGCCGTGGGGGCTCCCCCCTCACCGGTTCCAGATATTACAGGGGCTTCCCCCTTTCCGGTTCCGGCCGTCGCCACGGGGGCTCCCTCCACTTCGGTTCCGAACGTCGCCGCGGCCACCCCCTCCCCGGTTCCGGATGATACAGGGGCTTCCCCCTTTACGGTTCCGAGGATCTTCGCAGGGGGCTCCCCCTAGCCGGCCCCTATAGCTTCCGGGCCGGCAGCTACAGTGCATGAGCTCCCTCCTCCGGGGCTGCCCCCGAGGGTGCCCCCGGCAGACCAGGTCGAGCGAATGCATTCACCCAAGCGCGGGGAAGAACCTCCCCCTGGCCACGGTCGCGGAGAGCCTCGCTCTCGCACCGGTCGGGGGAAGAGACCCGCCGAGGAGCCAGCCTCTCCGGGAGAGTGTCCGGACGTCCAGCAACTCAGACCCGGCCCGGAAGAGAAGCGTCGCTACAGCCACTCCGGCGGACCTCTTGGGCCGCTTCCCGACTCCGACAATGAGGGTGTGTCCCCCGTCAAAGATGACAGCGACCGGGACTCTCCCCGGGAAGTGCAGGGGGCTAACCAGCCCCTATGCCGCAGACTTCGGAGCATTCGGTGGCCGCGGCCCTACCGCCCGCCGCACATCGAGCACTATGACGGTGAGGCCGACCCTTACGAATTTGTGCAGGTATACTCCACAGCCATCTCCGCGGCCGGGGGTGGGACGAGACAGTGCAATGCAACGTCTTCCCCCTCTACCTCACCGTCATCGCCCGCTCCTGGTTCTACAACCTGAAGGCCGGCTCCATCAAGTCGTTCGCGCAGCTCAAGCGGGAGTTCTGCGCGAACTTCCAGGGGAACTACGTGCGTCCCCTAGACTCCCCGCAGCTGTACACCATCCGACAGAGGACGGGGGAGACCATCCGAAGCTTCTTCAAGCGCTTCGCCCAAGTGAAGAGCAAGGTGGCTCACGTCCCCGACTCTACGGTCATCGAAGCGTGCAAAACCAGGATCCTCCCGAGGGAGCTCCACCGGAGGCTCTCCCGGAGCTGCCCCTTCAACGTACTCGAAAAGTACGCTTGGGTGGAGGAAGATCACCTCTGGAAGAAGACCCAGGGGGCTCCCGCCCCCACCGACCGGGGGGCCAGGGACCCCCTCAAGCGCCCCAGGCAAGGGGGGCGTAACGAGCCACGGCCTCAAGACACCTTTGTCCTCGAGGGCGGAGGCGGCTCGCGCGACCCCCCGAGGGGCAACCGCCCCTTCCCCAGGCCGAAGGGCCATGGGGGAGGACAGTCTTCCAGCGGTCGGGAAGGCCCCGCGATACCCCAGAGTGCCACCAGCTACTGCAGCACTTCGCGACCTTCCTCGACCAGCATGGGTAGGGGGGGACTCCGGCCTCCTTGCCCCCTCGGCCAGCCGTTCCGGCCCTTCCTGCTCCCGCGGGGGGTCAGTAGGGGCAGACGCAGGAGGGGGAGCCTTCAGAAGCTCTCCCCTTCCAAACTTCTCAGTGCCGCATCAACGTCATCGTGGGAGGGTCCGCCTTCGGGCGAGACTCTAAGCGCCAGCGTAAGGAGTACATGCGCGAAGTCAAGGTTGTGGGGGTGCTACACACGTCTCCGCCACCCAAGTGGTCGGACGTCCCCCTCACCTTCACGGCGGAAGACGCGCGCGGGGTACGCTTCCCCCACGACGACGCGCTCATCGTCTCCTCCACCATCTACAACTGCCACTGGCCTGCATCCTCGTGGATGGCGGGAGCTCCGCCGACGTCCTCTTCCTGAAGGCCTTCAAGGAAATGCAGGTGGATGAGAAGCTTCTGCAGCCCGCAGCGGGCCCACTGCAAGGGTTCGTCCCGAGGAAGGCTGTAACACCCTGGTTTTGGGGGTGAAAAGTTTTTGCATAAAATCCTGCATGCATGTATCCCTGTAGCAGTAGCCAGATCAGCTGAACCCTAATCTCTCCCAAACTCTAAAAATCTCCAAATCTATTCTCTAGATCCAGATCAAGATCAGACCATCCAGATTTAACCTACCAGTTATTCTGAAGATAAAAGTCTTCAGGAACCAAATTGAATTCTAACCCTAACTCCCAGTATCTAAGTCTCTTTCTGTTTTCGAAAACAGGAAATTCAGATTTACCCTAAGTACCCCAGATCCCAGATAACTGAGTTATCATGGTTTAACCCTATCCAGACTCATGTATCTTTTGGAATATGTTCCTAGGTTTACCCTCAACTTACTCCAAAAAGTTGGGAACCAGATTGTTTCATCTAAACACTTTTCGCAGTTTAGCCCAAATTTTACTGCGAATAAGTCCTTTTCTGTTTACCTGGAAGCCTGAAAAGGCTAAAATCCACGAATCAACTCCAACCTCAGAATTTCTTCAGGGAACACCTCCCAAATACTATTTGATACAGATTTCCCTTCTGTTTAAACTTCAAAATCTCACCCTAATTACCAGAATTCGAGATTGACAAAATCCAGATCTATTTTACCTTAATTTTACCCTATTTTCGGAAATAGGTGAAATCCCTCAAACCTTATCAAATTTTCTCCAGATTTGAGCTAAATGAGTATTAATAGAAATATTATACTCATCCATGAAATCAAATTCTAAATTAAACCTCTTTAAAACCATATTTACAAATCAGTCCACTTTTCAACAAAAATCATTACACTTATGCCCCTGATCGACCAGAACAGTGCAACCGACCAGAAGGTGTCTTCGACCAGCGCCTGGGACTTCGACCACCACCTGGAACAGCGCACGAGCACGGGAGCCTTCGACCACGAGCGCGCCACTGCTGTTTGCTTCGCCTGCTGCCACGTGTGTGCTCGGCGTTGGCCACTGTGGATCTTCTCCAGAGAGGATCGCGACCAGCTAGTTTCTCCCGTTTGCCCGCCACCGGCAACGGCTCCAGCAGGAAAGCTTAGCCACGTGGAGTTCTTGCCGCGGCCAGCCATCGTGTCGCCTTCACTTCGCAGCAGCTCCAGCTGCAAAAGCTCTCACGGCCGCTGAACAGGTCACCTCCATCGCCAGCTCGCCGTGAAGTCGCAATTCTGTCACTTCCTTGCCGGCTACAACTCCCCGAGCTTTTCCAACCGTTGAAGCACCTCCAGCTTACCTATTTAAACCCCCTGGGACTTAGCCAACTCCACCACACAGCAAAACACCAGAAAACCAGCAGTTCACTGTGTCTTCTTCTTCCCCGGTGAGCAGCAAAGAGGGAGCACGGTGCCAAGCTTCTCCACTACTTCATTCTTCGATCCAACACCCCCAGTGAGTTTCTCTCATCTCCCTCATGCTTCTCGACCTTGGAATTTAGTTTAAATCCCTTCAGTCGCCGGCAATTTTAGTTTTACTCCAGTAGCTCCGGCGAGCAATTAATTTCATTCCAGAATGAATTGATCTTCGAGCCAGTAGTGAAAGATGCTTAGAATAGCTCACTTAAGACCCCTGAGCTATTGGTTTGAACAAATTCTTTGTAAATCAAAAGCCCCCAATTTCCAGCCATGAACATGAACTTGTACTTACTGATTTAGCTTCTCTGTTGAGCAATCTGTTAATCTAACTTCACCAATGCATTTCAAGTACCCTGAGGACCATACACAAGCAAGGAATTGAGTTCAATCACTTTAAATCTGAAATGCCCAAATCAGATTTGAGTTCATCTTTTCTCCAGCCAGTATCTTCCAAATCCAGCCACTCCAGCTCAAACCACTTTGCCATTTAGATGTTTTGGACTATTCTGAGCAACTTTGTCTTCTATCACGACTTCCAATTCGGCCTAGATTGTGAGATATAGCTATGCCCTAGTTACTGCACTGTTTATGTTGCATGTGCTCCAGGCCAGTCAACTTCTTTGCCGGTTTTCATCACTTTTCGGCCATCTCCTGCCCTAAATCCTGTGGAGACATTTGTTCCTGTTACAAATGCCTAACTACCAGACAAAGTGGTGCATCATTTGGAGCCCTAGATAAAAAGATATGGCAAACCCTAATTTCTGGCCATGTCAACTCTATGTCAAACTATGCCAGCCAGTGGCATTAGCCCTGTTCACCCACCTCTGGTCATGCAAACCAAAAATTACCTTGTCAAACAGTTGCTTCACTACCTTGTGCATCATATGCTTGAATAAAAACCCATTTTGGCTACTAGAAACTGTTCAAACCATGTCAATGCCATTCTTGGGCATTGTCAGCCTATGTCAGCCAATGGCATTGGGCCATGTTGACCCCATCTGGGTATGCAAACTGAACATAACTTTGTCCCTTAGACTCCTGATGTTGTGATCTACATTTTATTCTACTGCCACAACTTGAGTTGAGCCCTCTATCATCCATCGACCTATGTCGATGCCTTGAACCGAATGTCGACCTAAAGGCGTTCGCTGTTTTTGAGCGAACCAGCAGCAGCCTTGATATCATTCTGATATTTTGGAACATTTGGAACCTTGTAAACCCTTGACAACTAATCTTAACCTTGGTTTCCATAGTTTAACCCTAATCGTTTCCCAGAACTCTCAAATCTTGTATCGCCTAAGTGTTTCTCCTTGCATTATCGCATATAGTGGAATAGTAAGAGTAGGATTGATTGTAATGCCTGTTTGCTTGTTTGATCCTTGTTCAGAGCAAGAGTCCGAGTTCGAAGACTTCGTCGCAGACCCGACATCAACTGCTGTTTCTTACGACGCGGAAGGCAAGTCATATTCTTGAACATCTTGAACCTATATTTTATGAATTGCTAGAATATACCTTGATTATAAAATAATAATATTGCATGAGAAAGATTGAGAATAGTTGAATTATGAAATGGCAGCATCAAGCTGATGCCTGTGAAATGTGAATTGATCAAATAATGAGCCATGAACTAATATATTATGTATATTTATATTCATGAAATAAAACCCCTAGCCGTGACCAGTATTTTGGTATGGAATGGTAAAAGCACTGGAGGTGCTTGGTCGCACAGGATGTGCCAGCCCTGGAAGTGCATGGATTGTGGTATGAGCTGGTCACTGGCATATAAGGACCTAGAACCTTGTGTTGTGCGTCTAGTGGCATGATTAACGTGCCGACCGCAAGCCTGGTATGGGACAGGCCTGAACAAGTAGTATGTGGATCACACATGAAACCCCTATATGACAAACTCACGATTAACACGGGGTGCGCTCCAACACATATCACAGGATGTGATCATGCACGCTGACCCTGAGGGGAAGACGCCAATTAGTGGGGGTTGTGAAACCCTGCCACAACTGTGGTTTGCGTGAAGAAAACCACGGGGTCTGGGGTGAATTGTGTGTGAAACATGGCAAAAGTTCTTGTTATCTCCACCTTGCCACTCACAGTATGAAGTGTGTCAGGGGTCCAATCCTTGTGATAGGAAGGGCATGAAAGTGGATATATCTTGCGGGTAAATTGGTACCCCTCTGCAGAGTTAAAAATGTATTCGAATACTTCGTGCTCCCGAGTTTTAGGAGTATGCCGCGGTAGATTAAATCCACGGGGTGTGACACAAGTATTGTTTTATAAATTAAAATTTGTTAAGTCAAGATTACCCAAATGACATGTGTTGTCATGATAAGGGGTGATGCCGTGGGCTGTCATGTGTTGACGTGTCGCGGTAGTACCATAATTTAGTGATCATGTGATATCTAAGAGGCATGTGGATTGTGCCCTAAGTATATGAAATGCTGCCATGAGCATGAGATTTGAAAAGCTTGGAAGAAAAGTATTTATGGAAAAACCCTCTCACCTCTTTCCCTCAATAGCATAGGATCATGTCATCTCTACTACACGTATCTCTACTCTTACCTATGACTTGCTGAGTACGTAAGTGCTCACCCTTGCAACTTATCAACAATAGATGGAGTGCTACAATACCAAGACGAAGGCTTGGAAGATTTCGTGGATCCAGAAGGAAGAGAGCCAGTTCTGCCAGAACCCTGAAGTGTGCTGTTCTGCCGTCAACTTCTTACGACTGTGGGGGTTTCGCCTAGCTTCCGCCGAGTAGTTGTCTTTTGTTTTCATTAGACCATTTGTGCAGTGAAGGCATTGTATTACTCTTGTTGTATCAGGCCAGCAGGCCATACTGTTTATCAATGATATTTTGTAAGTTACTCTGCTGCAATGAACTCCTGTGCTTGACTTATCCTGGGAAGTCAGTGGTATGTATGTATGAGGCCAGCTGCAGTGAGCTAGGTCTCCACGGGAGTAGTCGTGGTACCCTGTGCGGGGCGCGACAAAGGCGATCCACCCCGTGGGGATGGTGGATCTCCCCACGACCTTTGGCACCCAGGAGAACTACAGGACCGAGATGGTCCGACTCGATGTAGTGGACCTCCCCTCCTCCTACAACGTGATCATGGGGAGGACCACGATCAACTGGCTGGGGGCTGCCACCCATCAAAACTACCTCTGCATGAAGATCCCCGGGCCGCACGGCGTGATCAACGTCCGGGGAGACCAAGACTTGGCCCGTGCTCTATATGAGCGCGTCGCCGCCACAATCGGAAGCGTCAACATCATTAAGGTGCACGGGGGGGAGGTCTCTCACCCGAAACCAGACATCGCGACGATACCTCCCGGGAGGCCCCTCCCCAAGCCGCGTCCGGAAGGGGGCCTCCGGAAGGTCCAACTGTCCCCCGACGAAGAGGACAAAATCGTCCAGATCGGGGCGAAGCTCCCCGAGGAGCATGCAGCGTAACTGGCGACTTTCCTGTGCGAGAACTCCGATGTTTTCGCGTGGAAGCCTTCGGACATGCGGTGCGTCGCCCGGGGGGTCATTGAGCACAAGCTCGCAGTGACCCCCGGTCACCTCCCCGTCAAACAGAAGCTGAGGAAGCTCTCCCTCGAGCGCCAAGAGGCAATCAAAGGGGAGATCGCACGACTCCGAGAGGCGGGGTTCATTCGGGAGGTCCTGCACCCCGAGTGGCTCGCAAACCCCGTCCTCGTCAAGAAATCGAATGGCAAGTGGCGGATGTGCGTGGACTTCACCGACCTTAACCGCGCCTGCCCCAAGGACAACTTCCCACTACCACGGATTGACCAACTGGTCGACTCCACCGCGGGGTGCGAGTTGATCAGCTTCCTAGACGCCTACTCGGGCTACCATCAAGTCCGGATGGCGGAAGGGGACGAGGAAAAAACAAGTTTCATAACTCCCCTCGGAACCTTCTACTACGTCCACATGCCCTTCGGGCTCAAGAAAGCGAGAGCGACCTTCCAGCACCTCATGACGCTGGTCTTCAAAGATGAAGTCGGCCGCAACGTCGAAGTCTACGTAGACGACGCGGTCGTCAAAAGTCCCCGCGCCGCCACCCACATCGACGACCTGGCGAAGACCTTCCGCAACCTCCGCGCGTACGGGCTGAAGCTCAACCCGGAGAAGTGCGCCTTTGGCGTGCGCGGGGGGAGCTCCTGGGTTTCCTCGTGTCCCAACGGGGCATAGAGGCAAATCCCAAAAATATCCGGGCGTTCCTGGACATGCCCCCACCGCTCTAAGCCGCTTCGTCTCGCGGTCGGGGGAGCGAGGACTCCAATTCTTCAAGATCATCCGGGGGCTCGAGGGGTTCCGTTGGACCCCCGAGGCCCAGGAGGCCTTCGATGACCTCAAAAAGTACCCCACGAGCCCTCCAATGCTCGTGAGTCCGTGTCCAGAAGAGCCCTTGCTCCTCTACCTTGCCACGACCCCGGTCGCCGTCAGCACGGTATTGGTGAAGGAGCAAGGGGGCAGCAGCGTCCCGTGTACTACGTGAGTGAGGCCCTCCAGGGGGCCAAAACTCGGTACACGGAGATGGAGAAGATTTGCTACGCCCACCTGATGGCGTCCCGGAAGCTTCGCCACTACTTCCTGGGACATCCCATCACCGTCCCGTCGTCCCTCCCCCTGGGGGAGGTGCTGCGGAACAAAGAGGCCACTGGCCGGATTGGGAAGTGGGGGGCTGAGCTCGCCCCCTTCTCCCTGTCCCTCACAGGCCGCTCCGCCATCAAGTCACAGGTCCTCGCCGACTTCGTCGCGGAGTGGACTCTGGTCTCCGGGCCCGGGGACGAAGACCTCCCCGCGCCACCCCGACGCAGTGACCATTGGATGCTCATGTTCGATGGGTCGCTGTGTCACACCGGGCCTGGTGCGAGAGTAGTCCTCCGGAGCCCCGAGGGGAAGGAACTCGAGTACACAGCGCGGCTCGAGTTCCCCGCAACCAACAACGTCGCCGAGTACGAGGCTTTGCTCCTCGGGATGCGCCTTGCACGCTCCCTGGGGATCCGCCGCCTCCTAGTGAAGGGAGATTCTCAGCTCGTAGTTTGCCAAATGGACAAGTCTTACCTGTGCTATGACGCAAACTTTAGTCTTTATTTGCAGGAGGTGCGAAAGATGGAGAGGCATTCGATGGCCTCGAGGCCCGGCATATCCTGCGAAGGGACAATGACTAGGCCGACGCCTTGGCCCGTGCAGCAAGCGCCCGGGAATCGCTCCCCAAGGGGGCCTTCTTGGAAATCATCACGAAGCCCTCGGTGGCCTCCCCGGACACGGGCGACGAGCCTCGCGTCCCGGAGGTCGCCGAGATCACCCGGACTCCGTCATGGATGGACCCCCTCATCTCCTTCATCAAGGAGGAGGGGGACCCTCCCAACGAGACCGAGGCAAAGTGCCTCCAGGCCAAAGCCCGGGCATATCTCCTGCTGGAGCGGAGGCTCTACAAGCAGGGGGCTTCCGCCCACCTGCGCTGCCTCCCCCGGTCGGAGCGACTCCAACTTCTCGAAGACATCCACGCGGGGAGCTGTGGCTGTCACCTAGCCTCGCGTGCCATAGCGGCCAAGGCTCTCCGGCAGGGCTTCTATTGGCCCACGGTCATGCGCGACACGCGAGACCTTGTCTCCGCGTGCGAGGCCTGCCAGAAGATGGCTAAGGGTTCGAACCTCCCCCCTGTAGCGCTGCAGACTATCCCCATCACTTGGCCCTTCGTGCACTAGGGGATGGACCTCTTAGGGCCCTTCCCCCCAGCGCCCGGAGGATACAAGTATGCGGTGGTCGCGGTCGACTACTTTACAAAGTGGGTATAGGCAGAACCCTTGGCCAGTATCACGTCCCGGGCGGTCCAGCAGTTTTTCGGAAAAATGTCATATGTCATTTTGGTGTCCCAAGGGAAATCACCGTGGATAACGGGACCCAATTCGACTTGGCCTATTTCCGGGAATTCTGCGAAGGCCTGGGGCTCGTCATCCATTTCGCCTCAGTGGCCCATCCCCGGAGCAATGGGGCTGTCGAGAGGGTCAACGGCGTGATCCTGCAGGGATTACGCCGGAGACTCAAGCAAGCCACTTCTAAGCGGGGTGCATGGGTAGAGGAGCTATGACCGCAGCGTACCAGGCCAATGAGGCCAACCAGCGACTGGAGATCGACCTCGTGGAGGAGGAACACGACCGAGCGCTCCTCCGCCACGCCATCTACGAGCGCGAGATGGCGCGCACATACAACCAGCGCGTGCGCGAGAGAGCTTTTCGCCTTGGGGACCTTGTCCTCAAGCGCGTCACGGACCCCCAAGCCCAGGGTAAGCTCTCCCCCAAGTGGGAGGACCCCTACAGGATCTCCGCGGTCCTGGGCTTGGGGGCTTACAAGCTCTCCAACCTTCAAGAGCAGGAGCTGAAGCACACGTGGAACTTGCGTTTACTTCGCAAGTTCAACATCTAGCCTACTTAGGCCTGTCCCCTCCCCCGGAGCGATCACGCCGGAGGGGGAGGAGGGACATTGTATTTACCTTTCCCTCCCCTTTCGCGACTTCGCGGGGGGAGGTGTTGTATTTCATTTCATTATCAATACAACTAGATTCTTCTCTTCAACTGTCTCATTGCAGGTTCTTCACATTACCGCCCCTAACGGCGATGCCCTCCCCGCGAGGATGCCTTCCCCGTGAGGAAGTGGGCCCAGGCCCAGCAAGTCCCTCCTGTAGGGTGGCTTACGATCAGCCCTCGTGGACTGAGAGTGTAATCGGCAACCCGGTCCCCAGCGACCGTGGTAACGAGTCATTTTGGGAGACTAGTCCCCTGCCCAAACACTCAGACCCGTCATCGGGCACATCCTCCTCCGGGAGTCGACAGTCTCCCCAGCGGGACGTCTCGGGCTTTCTTGGATATTTCTTCCCCGGAGACCCTATTCCCGGCTCCCCGTTCTCATGGCGACCGGATGATTGTCTCCTGGAAAAATATCAGATTTCTCAGACATTTCTTTCCCGGAGATCTTATTCCCGGCTCCCCATTCTCACGGCTACCGGATGATTGTCTCCCGAAAAAATTGCGGATTTCTTGGATATTTCCTCTCCGGAGGCCTTATTCCTGGCTCCCCGTTCTCACGGCGACCAGACGATTGTCTCCCGGAAATCTCGTCGGGATTTCTCGAATGTTTCTTCCCCGCAGACCTTATTCCCGGCTCCCCGTTCTCATGGTGACCGGACGATTGTCTCCCGGAAAGTTTCTCCCCGAAAACCCCGTTTTAGAATTTCCTAACTTGGAAAAATTCTTATGTTACAGGTCTTCATCTTCATCCCGGGGGCTTTGTCACCCCCACAGCGCGCGGAGCTACCCTCCGGCCCGCTGTGGGCGGGGGGGATAAGGAACCCCCGGGTGTCGACCGCACCATCCATGAGCAAACTTAGCTCATTCTTATCAAAAGAAGTTGTCCAGACCATCCAAGAAAAATAGGAAAAGAAGACTCTCAAAGCAACAAGAAGCGAACACGGCTTTATTAATCATTTAACTGGAGGACATCTTCCCCCTCCGATGGGCATCGGAAATGGTACAACCCGGGTCAAAACCCAGAAGTTCTCTACATCCTAAGGCTCCTATGCCTAATAGTCCTGGAGGCCTTCCGCTAGCTCCCGGGCTAGGTCCCGGTACAATGCGCGTACGCGGCGCTGAGCTTCCCAGAGCACATCCTCGGGCCAATACTCGTAGCCCGCCGGCGGAAGTATCTGAAGTGGGGGGGTCATCCGGGACCCCGGACGCGGAGGGGATAATTCAGCGTGATGATTGTCAAAATTGTCCAAGTGCCACTCCGGATGCCATCTTAACCGGATCGGCGCCCGGACGGCGTCCCCGCTGCATTTCCCGGAGATGAGACTTAGCAAGATCAAAGCGGCTTGGGCTTCCCCCGGGGGGCACCTGCCGGGGCTTGAAGGCCTTGCCCTCGGGGAACCTCTTCCGGACCTCCGCCCGGGAGTAACCCCCCGGGAATCCTGGTAACAATGCATTCATTGAAGACTTAGACAAATTTCTAATTCCATTGCATCTCAAAATGTCTTTTTACAAGTGTCCAGGGCTTCTTCTAAGAAGCTACCGGGAACAAAATCCTAAGAAAAGCAAAAGGGTCCTATCTAAGACCCGGGGGGAGGCTCATACTTTCTCATTGGCGTCCTCCCCCCGGGGGGCTTCCGCCGGGGCCGGGGACGGGCCATCCACTGTCAGAGGCGCCAGTGCTGGGAATCTCACCCGGATGATCCGGTCGTAGAAGCCCCCGGCGAGCTGCTCCACCTCCCGGCGCGAGGGCTCGAAGAACTCGGGGGAGCTCCGGGGGATGCGGCCCCCGATTGCCCGGGCACCGACCCCCCGGTGCTCAACGAGCCCCGCCGCGGCCGCAACAATGGGGATCGCCCGGCCCCGTGCCCGGGCATCGGCGGCCTCCGGGATGACGGAGACCTGTGCATTGAGAAAACGCACAGCCTCCGCGAGGGTAGCCGGGGGCACCTCCGAGCTGCTCCCGGTGCCTAGGCTCACGCCAAGGCTCTCGAGGGCTGAGCGGACGGAGCGGCCCGCATCCGTTACCGCCCGGACGCTCGAGCCCACGAGCTCCCCGAAGGCCTCCTCCTTCGCCTTGGCCTCCTGCCGAAGGTGGCCGTTGGCGGCCTCGGAGACGTGGACCTGGGCCTGGACCCGGGCCAGCTCCTGGAGGGCTTCGTCGCACTGCCCCAGGAAGGTCGCGGCCCTCTCCTCCGCATCCTTAAGCAGTCGGCCGATCCGCTGCTCAAGGCCCTAAGTAATGGCCGCCACCTACAAACTCTAGAGTTAGAAAAAATTCAAATGTAGGGGCCCGAAAGAAAGCGTCACCGACTCGGGTAAGTACCTGGATTTGGAGAGATTGAAGCTCCCCAAAACGCTCATGGAGCATCCCATCCGCAATGTAGGCCTGCACCTTCTGGGTCTGCAGGCCCTTCGCGTAGCGGGCGATCTCCCCCGCGGAAAGCATGGGGGTCTCCCGCCCGATGCCGGTCCCGTCGCGGCCGGTGAGGGGTCCCCAGACCTGAGCGTCCAGCAGTGTGGTCGGCGTCTTCGTCGCCGAGGAGGTGGCCTCCGTGGAAGTGGCCGAGGAGCTCTCGGAAGGGTTCCCTGCCCGGGGAGGAACCATCAGCCCTTTCCCCTTCCCGGGCGGGAGGGCCCCCGGGACCTCCACTTCCGGAGGGACCTCGTAGACTGAGGGGCTCCCCCCCTCGTCCACCGGCCACTCGACCCATGGAGGCGAGGCCTCCGCGAATCCCACCTCCAGCTTCTCCGGCTCCAACGGTGCCGGGGGAGCCGGGAGGGCCACCACCGAAGGCGGCGACGGGGCGTAGTCCGCCGAATCGGACGCCGCCCCGCCCGCAGCCTGTCCCTTCCCCCGAGCCTCAACGGGGCTCTCCGGGGGAGGGGGCGTTGCCTCCTTCCGGGCCGGGGCCCCGGCGTGCCCGGTCTCGGGGTCTCGTCCCGGGCCTTCGCCGGTGTCGAAGCCGACGTCGTCGATGGGCCGGGGGCTTTTTGGACCCTGGCCTTCTTAGGCTCAGAGCCCCCGGCAGCGTCCTTCCCCCGTTTGTGCGATCCGGGGGTGGGGAGGGGCTTCCTCTCTGGTAGCTTCAGCCCGAAGGCCTCGGCTACCAAGTTCCGGGGAGGGCCCTCCCCCACTACGTGCACGATGCGCTCGTGCTCATTGGTGAAGTACCACCCCAGGAGGTTCTACGCCTTCTCCCGTGCCGCCGGGTACAGCCAAACTACGAAAGGTAAAGAGTTAGTCATTTTCAAAAATTTGTAACTGCAATGAACCAGGTAACGAAGACTTACGTCGGGTCACCGGCTTGACCCAGGGCCGCTGCTCCGGGCCCATCCCGATCCCCCTTCTCCCGCGCGAGAAGGGGTAGATCCTCAAGAGCATCACCTCCTCGGCGGCGTCCCGCATAGAGCGGGTGCCCCGGGAGATAATGACCTTGCCGAGGAGCTCCAGCTCCTCGTCCGTCCACACCGGAGGCTTCGACGCGGACGACCTGCTGTAGGCGGGGGCCTCCGGGGCGTACACCACCTCGTCGTCCCGGACCCGGAGGTAGAACCACCTCCGGATCCAGTCGCCCCAGTGATCCCGGGAGGCCGCCTCCGGGTAATCGGCTACCCGGGACGGTAGCATCTGCACCATCACCGAGCCAAAGGGGGACTTGGGTCCCCCCCTTCACCAAGTGGGAGCTCCTCGCCGCTAGCTAGTAGAAGTACAGGAAGGCTCGTAGAGTGGGCTCCCACCCGGTCGCCGTCTCGAAGAGCCAAATGAAGAGGCCCATCCGGACGATGGCGTTCGGCGTTAGGTGGTTCAGCGCCACCCCATATTCCTTCAGAAACTCCCGGAGCAAGGGATGCACCGGGAGCCGGAGCCCCGCCTCGAGGAAGACCTCGAAGACCACAATCTCTCCGGGCCTGGGGTGGGGGGCTCCGTCCTTCTTCACAGGGACCCGGACATCCCCGTCCTCAACGACTCCGCGTTCGACTTGGGACTCCAAGTCCCCGGCCGTGAACCCCGACGCCCAGAGGAAATCCGGAGCGATTTCCTCCGGGGCACCTCCGTGGTCTTCGCTCGACTCTTCGGTGCCATCAGGTTTGGTTTTTTCCGGCGACTAAAGTTTCAGGGAGCTAGCTACCGGGAGAGAGCTACTGGGAGAGCTAAGGGCGCTGAAGTTTGAAAGTTTTGAATGAGCTTCCCGGGACCCCCAAGGCCCTATTTATAGGGGCGGAGCATGGCCCAGATGGGCGCCACGTGGCACTTCGCGGTACATCTAGGCCGTTGAAGTTCAAACCGTGCGCGGGAAACGAAGGGACTGGTGCGCAAACCAAGGCACCAGTTCGAACCGCGAGCACATTTATGGCCCAACGGCGCAGTCATAAGCACGCGGCACGAGAATCGAAGCATCACGGCTCCGGTGGCTTGGTCCGGAGATTTCCCGGTGATGTACCATACCCTCCGGGGACTCGAGCATCGTCCCCGGGGGCCATGGGGGGCTGCTGTTGGGGGAAATCTCCATGAGACTAAGTCCAGGTAAGTTGCGTCACATTCGCCCGGGGACGTGGCCTCCGGTGCCTTCCCCGGGCGCCGCCTTTTGGCTCCCGGGACTTGGCCTCCGGTGCCGGTCCCGAGCGCCTCCTTTTGACTCCCGGGACCTGGCCTCCGGTGCCGGTCCCCGGCGCCGCCTTTTGGCTCCCAGGACCTGGCCTCCGGTGCCGGTCCCGGGTGCCACCATTTGCCTGGGGACGTGGCCTCCAGTGCCTGCCCCGGGCACCGCCATTTGCCCAGGGACGTGGCCTCCGTTGCCTTCCCCAGGCGCCGCCTTTTGGCTCCCGGGACCAGGCCTCCGGTGCCGGGCCCGGGCGCCACCTTTTGGCTCCCGGGGACGTGGCCTCCAGTGCCTGCCCCGGGCGCCGCCATTTGCCCGGGGACGTGGCCTCCGGTGCCTGCCACAGGCGCCGCCATTTGCCTAGGGATGTGGCCTCCGATGCCTGTCCCGGGTGCCGCCTTTGGGCTCCCGGCACCAGGCCTCCGGTGCCGATCCTGAGCGCCGCCTTTTGGTTCCCCGGACCTAGCCTCCGATGCCGGTCCTGGGCACCGCCATTTGCCCGGGGACATGGCCTCCAGCGCCGCCTTTTGGCTCCCCGGACCTGGCCTCCGGTGCCCGTCCCGAGCGCCGCCTTTTGGCTCCCGAGACCTGGCCTCCGGTGCCGGTCCCAGGCGCCGCCATTTGCCCGGGGACGTGGCCTCCGGTGCATGTACCGGGCCTCGTCGTCCTTCTAAAGGTAAAGTCTTTGGTTGTTGATCACGTGCAGGTCACGTGAGGAGCGCCTCGGGAATCAGCGACCACCTGTCAAACATCCAAGGCACCTGACCGGGAGAAGGACGTTGCTACCCCTCAATCCGACGGTAGAGTCTAGGGTAGTTTAGTCTTTTTGCTTCTTTTTGGGGCTATAAATAGCCCTTGTACCCCCTGTTGTAAGGGAAGGTGATTCATTATTATTGGAATAGCCAAACTCACTGGTGTGCTCCGGAAGCCTCTCCCCCAAGAGAGCCTCCCCAGCCGACTCCGGTGGGGAGCACACCGACCGGACTAGGGCCCCCACCGGGACCCGAACCTGTATCAATCTCCGTGTTACTTCTTGTGTTTGTCCGACGGGGGAGGACCGGTCACCCGGTCAACCCGCACCGCGTTTTTTTCACTAGGATCGTCTACAAAACCTGCTGGGGTATTCGCAATACCACGACAAGAAGTAATCTAGATCCTGAGGATGTGTCCATTAACTGCTTAAACACCCCCAGGTTACCTAGATCACGCATAGTCAGCGACCTTCTGACCACGCATTGCTTGCGACCTTATGACCGCGCAACTACTATGACCATAAACTGGCTCTGTGTCCGCATCCCCTTAAAGTACAAGAATTTGTCCATGTGCGACAATAACGGCTGCTAAGACACACAGACACATATCAGATCCAAACCTAACTTGAACCCGATATATGTTAGGTAAACTAGCTCGGGTTATAATCCTCGTCACTCGCGGCTCAAGCAGACACGTGGACTGGCGAAGGTGGACACTGGTCGGCGGCGAGAATCGCGACGGAGCTCCGGTCGAACACCTAACGGCTGAGAATTTGAACTCTAGACTGAAACACAATTTCTGAAAAATTCTTGACTGAATTGCAATTTCAATTGAATAGTTGGTTTAGGCTGAAATTGATTTCATTAGCTTGGCTTACTAAACTCAACAAATTGTTTAGCAAAGACTCTTGACAAAATCTGGGGTTTTTGGTCAGGTTTTGAGCTAAACAAAAATTGGGTAATTAGGGTAATTAGGATCTGGGTTTTGTTGAAATTGAATAACTGAGACCTAGGAAAAGATTTTGAGATCCTCATAGAAGAAGGTTTTGTACAGAATAGTGAACGGGAGATATCCCCTGAATCATATCAAGATTTGGAGCTAATTTGTGGCTTTTAGCCTTTTCAGGCTTTAGGAAAATCTTAAAAGGATCAATCTGTAGTACTTTTGGACTGATTTGCGAAAATGGTCTGAATGATGGAGTTCTGCTACCAACTTTTTGAATTAAGGTATTGGCATACCCTGGATCATAATCCTGAAATAAATTGATCTAGACCAGGTCAAGATTTGGGGGATTCTTCTAGGATTTATCTGAGATGTGGTCGATAGATCAGAGGGATTCAATAGAGATGCACTAACTGACATACCAGAAGAGTAGCAAAAATCTGGGGTGTTACAACCTGCCCTTCTTAAGAATAATCTCGTCCTCGAGATTCTGACTGGTTCAAAAACAGGAAGGGGAAGTTCTGGCACAATTCTTCTTCTCTTTCCCATGTTGATTCTTCTTCCGTCAGATTATTCCACTGAACTCTACAAAATCTGGTGGTTCTTAATTTCAATTTCCTTTCTCTGACCTCTAATATCTTAACAGGGTACTCTTGATATGACAAGTCTGGTTGAACTTCAGCTTCTATAGGAGACACTTGCTCTGATGGTTTCTTTAGGCACTTCCACAGTTGAGATATGTGAAAAACATCATGAATTCCTGTCAGTTCACGTGGTAGCTCTAGTTTTTAGGCTACTTCTCCTCGTCTTTCAAGATCTTATATGGTCCAACATATCTTGGACTTAATTTTCCTTACATCTGAAATCGACGGACTCCTTTTTATGGTGTCACTTTTAGGTACACATAGTCGCCTTCCTCACAAGACAACTCTCTTCTTCTATTATCAGCGTAGCTCTTTTGTCGAGACTGGGCTGACTTCAATCTTTCCTGTATAATCTTTACATGAGCCGTGGCATCTTCCACGAGTTGTGGTCCCATGAATTGTCTCTGACCCTCCTCAGTCCAATACAATGGTGTGCGGCACTTCTTTCCATAGAGCGCTTCCTAAGGTGCCATTTGCAGACTTGCCTGATAGCTATTATTGTAAGTAAACTCTATGTATGGCAAGAATTGTTCCCAAGAAATTCCATAGTCTAAGGCACAAGCTCTCAACATGTCTTCTAGAATTTGATTCACTCTTTCTGTTTGGCCCCCTGTCTGAGGGTGGTAACCGGTACTAAATTTCAATTTTGTACCCAGGGCCTTCTACAATTCTTCCCAAAATTTTGACACAAACTCCGCTCCTCTATCTGAAATAATTGCCTTTGGTACTTCATGCAGAATGACAATTCTGGTGAGATACAGCTATGCTAGCTTATTGGTCGTGTATTGAGTCTTTACTGGTAGAAAATGAACTACTTTCGTCAATCTGTCAACTATAACCTATATAGAATTATACCCTTTTTGGGTTCTTGGCAATCCAGTTATAAAATCCATTCCGATTTCATCCCATTTCCATTTGGGGGTTGGTAGAGGTTGTAGTGGTCCTGCAGGTTTCTGATGTTCTGCTTTCACCCTCTGACAGGTGTCACAAGATGCTACGAACTTAGCAACTTCCTTCTTCATTCCATTCCACCAAAATTGATCCTTTAGGTCCTTATACATCTTTCTACTACCTGGGTGGATAGAGTAAGGGGTGTAGTGAGCTTCATGCAATATTAAATCCCTGATTTCTTTGTCTCCTAGGACACAAATTCGATTGTGATACCATAAGATTCCTTGCTCATCCTCACGGAAGTTGGTTGCACTTCTATGCTTTATGTCAGTTTTTGAATATCCTAATCTATTTCTTGAGCCTTTTGAATTTGATTTTTCAATTTGCAATCTTCCTTTAAAGTGGTGATGGTCCCTTGCTCAACAAATTCCAAGTTCAGCTTCTCAAAATCTTTGAGTAATTGGGGTGGTACTTCTAGGATCTTTGCCTGATTGCAGTAGGATTTTCTGCTTAAGGCATCCGCTACTACGTTTGCTTTGCCTGGGTGGTAGTGTATCCCAAGGTCGTAATCTTTAATTAGCTCTAGCCATATTCGTTGCCTCATATTCAAATCTAGCTGTGTTAAGATATATTTCAAACTCTTATGGTCAGTACAGATCTCACATCTATTTCCCAACAGATAGTGTCGCCAAATCTTCAATGCATGAACAACTGCGGCTAATTCCAGATCATGTGTTGGATAGTTCTTCTCATGCGGCCGCAACTGTCTTGATGCATATGCCACAACTCTTCCTTCTTGCATAAGAACACACCCTAGACCTTGCTTTGATGCATCACAATAGACTTCAAAGTCCTTTTTGTTGTCTGGCAACGTGAGAATAAGTGCAGTTGTCAATATCTTCTTTAGCTCTTTAAAACTCCTTTCACAATCCTCAGTCCAGTTGAATGGAACATTCTTTTTCAGTAGTTTGGTGAGTGGTTTAGTGATCTTGGAAAATCCTTCAACAAATCTTCAGTAATAGCCAGCCAGCCCCAGGAAACTTCTTACTTTAGTCACCATTTCCAGCTGCTTCCACTCGATGATAGCTTGAATTTTTTATGAGTCCATAGATATTCCTTTGCCAGAAATGGTGTGGCCTAGAAAAGACATTTCCTTCAACCAAAAGGCACACTTATCAAATTTGGCGTATAACTGATGATCTGCAAGCTTCTCTAGCACCAATTTGAGATGTTGAGCATGCTTTCCCTTCGTCTCAGAGAAGATAAGAATGTCGTCCACAAATAGGATGACAAACTTGTCTAAAAATTCCATAAGGACTTTGTTCATCAGGTTCATAAACACTGCTGCTGCATTTGTCAAACCGAATGGCACCACAGTAAATTCATGCAGTCCATATCTTGTTATAAATGTAGTCTTAGGGATGCCTTCTTCTCGAATCATCAGTTGATGATACCTGGACCTCAAGTCAATTCTCAAAAATATCTTAGCTCCTTTGAGCTGATCGAAGAGATCATCGATTCTTGGTAGAGGGTACTTGTTATTAATTGTCATGTCATTCAACCTTGGGTAGTCAACACAGAGTTGTAGACTGCCATCCTTCTTCTTGGCGAAGAGTACAGGGGCTCCCCATGGTGAAGAACTTGTTCTAATAAATCCTTTTCTCTCCAACTCTTCCACTTGTTTCCTCAATTCTTCTTGCTCCTTGCTCGTCATGCATGCAAGATTCCTTGCATATGGAGCAGATCCTGGTTTCAACTCAATTGTGAACTCTATGTCCCGGTTTGGTGGCATTCCGGGGAGTTATTCGGGAAAAACTTCTAGGTATTCATTCACTATTAGGACTTCTTCAAATTCAACCTTCTCCATGCTGTTCAGACTGCACACTTGGTCATTCACTAGAGATCTTTCCGCGTAGAATGTAACTTGTTCTCCTCCAGTGTTTGTCAGAGTGATCACCTTCTTCTCGCAGTCCATCTGGCCTTTATGCTTCGCTAGCCAGTCCATTCCGAGGATAACATCAAGCACTTGAAGATCCAAAACTAGCAAATTTTCTAGGAATCCTATATTGCCGATACTAAAGGCGATATCTCTACAGATAGATTCAACAGGAATCCTAGCCCCGGGAGATTGAATTATGATAGGATACTCTAGTGCAGATATGGGCAACTCATTTCTTAGCACAACTGATTTCGACAAAAAGAATGTGTAGCACCAGGATCAAACAATGTAACTGAAAGTTCAGAGTGGATTAGGATCCTACCGAGCACAACATCAGATGCCTCTCAAGCTTCAATGACGGATGCAACAATGACATCAGAACGCCCCAAATTTTTGCTACTCTTTTTGTTTGTCAGTCAGTGCATCTCTATTGAATCCCTCAGATGTCTCGACCACATGTGTGCGCCGGAGAACACCACCATGGCAGCCACGGTGACCCAACAGCAGCATCCCGCGCATGCGCACGCCAGCAGGCTGTGTCAAAACTTTTGTGCCACGTCGTCGACATGCCGAGGCCGGCCGTCATTCCGCCTCTGCACCATCCAGGGTTTAGCCTAAACTCCACCTCCTAGCTGACAAAGCCGTAGCAGCCACTGCACGCTGTCCCGTCGTCGCTGCGTCGTCTCATCGTCACCACTGTTCACTGCCCAGTCGATTCGACGTCAACCCTTGTCGCTCCAAGTCTCGAGAGCACCAACCACGCCTATATAAGCCACCCTCGTCCAGAGCAATCTTCAAACCATCCAAAAACCAGATAAGCCACTGTCCAGTTTGTCTTCTGTTGTTTCTAGGCCCTTAATCTTGATTTTGATGATAAATGACAACAAGTGTCTTAGACTAATCTATTTGCCATAAGTATAATCAATAAGATTAGGTGAAACGAAGAAAGGTCGCAAGGCGCAAGGTCCCAAGGTCGCAAAGCGCGAAGTTGTAGTGTTGCCCAAGGTCGCCCGAGATCGCGAACCAAGATCGCAAGCACAAGGTCGCCAAGAAGGAAACAGCAAAGACATAAGGTAAGTGCTTGTTTATTCTACCGGTCTCGGAGTTTGGAGTTTGACCGGATTTTATAAGAAATTCTTTTTTAGTTTAAACCGTACTATTAAGAGGGGTTGCAAAATCTCTTTTAGTTCCAGTAAAAACTAAGCAACTCTTAGGTCATATGTTGCATCTGCATTCATTCACAATCTTGGTCAAGAATCTCAAAGAGGAACTGAAACTGGTCATCCGAGTGCTGTTTATTTGACCAACTACTGTTCATTCGACCAGTGGTCACACGAGTACTGTTCATTCGATCAGACACTATTCATGCACTGTTCATTTGATCAGTTACTGTTCATACGACCAATAACACTATTCATTCGAACAATAACAATGTTCATTCGACGAGAGGTTCCAACGGCTATTTACTAGCCGTTAGAGTTTGAAGCTGGCTGTTAGCTGGCTTGATTTCTTTCCTTTTTGACCACGACGGCTAGTTGAGAGGTTGGGCTATAAATACATGTGTTTTGAGTAGTATTTACATCATCCTTGAGCCACATTCTCATACACATCTCAAGTTATATTTTCTATACACTTTTGAGGAGTCTTTGAGTAGTTTTTGATCAATTTTTTTATAAACACTTTTGAGTAGATTTCTCCACTGTTTTGACTAGTTTTTACAAACACCTTTGAGCAGATTTTTGCTACTATTTTTGACCAGTTCTGAAAACACTTTTGAGCAGATTTTCGCTACTGTTTTTGAGCAGTTTTTAAAATACTTTTGAGCAGATTTTTGCTACTGTTTTTGAGTAGTTTTTAAAACCATTTTTGTGTTTTTTTTGTTCACATTTTCGAGCAGTTTTTAAATAGTGTTTGAACAGATTTTTGGGAAGCTTTTGTTCACATTTTTGATCAGTTTTATAAATACTTTTGGGCAGATTTTGATCAGTGTTTCTAAACAATTTTTTGAGTAGTTTTTCTAAAGAACCAAGAGATATATTTTCGATATACACTTGAACCCAAGTGCTAAAATTTTGATCTTTTGATCAAGTATCATTCAGTGTGATTGAGAGAGATCTTCTGAAAGCATTCGTTTGCATCATTTGCATCCTTAGAAGTTTCTCAGTATTTGTTGGACGTCTAGAAGAGACCTTGCAGCTTATTACTCTTGGTGAACGCCCTCACCTAGACGGTTTGGTGGTGTGGCCGTTGACCTCTTCTGTTCAGAGATTGTTGAAGAGGCTCGGCGTGATTGTAAAAGGCATCGGTGCTCACCTTTTCAGAGTGGACAACGAGCAACCATTAGTGAGAAATATCCTTCGTGGATATTGAAGCAAGACTCATTCAGTTGAGTGCTTCAGCAAGTAGTGGAGACCGAGTGTGTCTCCGAGACCTCGGGAAAAATTATTGGGTTTGTCTTCTTCTCTCTTTCTTTTATTTATGCTATATTCTTTTTGCTCTTATTCTTTGCAAAAGTTGTTTTTAATTGAAAAGTTTTTAGAGCCTCCTATTCACTCCCCTTCTAGTCGGCATTCTCGATCCTACACGTGGTATCAGAGCTTTGTCTCTCGATTAATTAGGCTTTACCGCCTAGAGAGAGGATGACGTCAAATTGTCGCACCCCGAACAGGGTACCACGACTACTCCCGTGGAAACCTAGCTCGCTGCAGCTGGCCTCATACATACATACCACTGACTTCCCAGGATAAGTCAAGCACAGGAGTTCATTGCAGCAGAGTAACTTACAAAATATTATTCATAAATAGTATGGCCTGCTAGCCTGGTACATTAAAAGAGTACAATGCCTTCACGGCACAAATGGTCTAATTAAAACAAATAACAACTACGCGGTGGAAGCTAGGCGAAATCCCCACAGTCGTAAGAAGTTGACAGCAGAACAGCACACATCAAGGCTCTGGCAGAATTGGCTCTCCTCCTTCTGGATCCACGAAATCTTCCAAGCCTTCATCTTGGTCATGAAGCACTCCATCTATTGTTGATAAGTTGCAAGGGTGAGCACTTACGTATTCAGCAAGTCATAGGTAAGAGTAGAGATACGTATAGTAGAGATGACATGATCCTATGCTATTGAGGGAAAAGAGGTGAGAGGGTTTTTCCAAAAAAATACTTTTCTTCCAAGCTTTTCAAATCTCATGCTCATGGCAGTATTTCATGTACTTAGGGCACAATCCACGTGCCTCTTAGCTATTATATGATCACTAAATTATGGTACTACCGCGACACGTCAACACATGACAGCCCACGGCAGCACCCCTTATCATGACAACACATGTCATTTGGGTAATCTTGACTTAACAAATTTTAATTTATAAAACAATACTTGTGTCACACCCCGTGGATTTAATCCACCGCGGCATACTCCTAAAACTCGGGAGCACGAAGTATTTGAATACATTTTTAACTCTGCAGAGGGGTACCAATTTACCCGCAAGATATATCCACTTTCATGCCCTTCCTATCACAAGGATTGGACCCCTGACTCACTTCATACTGTGAGTGGCAAGGTGGAGATAACAAGAACTTTTGCCATGTTTCACACACAGTTCACCCCAGACCCCGTGGTTTTCTTCACGCAAACCACAGTTGTGGCAGGGTTACACAACCCCCACTAAATTGGCATCTTCCCCTCAGGGTCAGCGTGCATTATCACATCCTGTGATATGTGTTGGAGCGCACCCCGTGTAAATCGTGAGTTTGTCATATAGGGGTTTCATGTGTGATCCACATACTACTTGTTCAGGCCTGTTCCATACCAGGCTTGCGGTCGGCACGTTAATCATGCCACTAGACGCACAACACAAGGTTCTAGGTCCTTATATGCCAGTGACCAGATCATACCACAAACCATGCACCTTCAGTGCCTGCTCATCCTTTCCAGTTAAGCACCTCCAGTGCTACCACCATCCCATACCAAAATACTGGTCATGGCTAAGGGTTTTATTTCATGAATATAAATATATATACATATATATTAGTTCATGGCTCATTATTTGATCAATTCACATTTCACAGGCATCCAGCCTAGTACTGCCAATTCATAATTCAACCATTCTCAATCTTTCACATGCAATATTATTTATATTCAAGGATATGTTATTGCAACTCATAAAATATAGGTTCAAGATGTTCAAGAATATGACTTGCCTTCCGCGTCGTAAGAAACAGCAGTTGATGTCGGGTCTGCGACGAAGTCTTCGAACTCGGACTCTTGCTCTGAACAAGGATCAAACAAGCAAACAGGCATTACAATCAATCCTACTCTTACTAATCCACTACATGCGATAATGCAAGGTAAAAGCGTCTCAGCGATACAAGATTTGGGGTTCTGGGAAGCGATTAGGGTTAAACTATGGAAACCAGGGTTAAGATTAGTTGTCAAAGGTTTACAAGGTTCCAAATGTCTCAAAATATCAGAATAATATCAAGGTTGTGACTGGTTCGCTGAAAAACAGCGAACGTCTTTAGGTCGACATTCGGTTCAAGGCATCGACATAGGGTCGATGGATGATAGAGGGCTCAACTCAAGTTGTGACAGTAGAATAAAATGTAGATCACAACATCAGGAGTCTAGGGGACAAAGTTATGTTCAGAATTCATGGCTGGAAGTAGGTGAAAAGGCTCAATGCCACTGGCTGACATAGGCTGACAAGGGCTGACAATGCCCAAAAATGGCATTGACATGGTTTGAATAGTTCCCAGTGGCCAAAATGGGTTTTGATTCAAGCATATGGTGCCAAAAGTAGTGAGGCAACTATTTGACAAAGTAGTTTTGTTTTGCATGACTAGAGGTGGGTGAACAGGGCTAATGCCACTGGCTGGCATAGTGTGGCATAGAGTTGACACAGTCAGGAAATAGGGTTTGCCATAACTTTTGATATAGGGCTCCAAATGATCCACCACTTTGTCTGGTAGTTAGACATTTGTATCAGGAACAAATGACTCAACAGGATCTAGGGCAGGAGATGGCCGGAAAGTGATGAAAACCAGCGAAAAGAAGTTGACTGGCCTAGAGCACATGCAACATAAACAGTACAGCAACTAGGGCATAGCTATAACTTCTGTTCTAGGCCGAATTAGAAGTCGTGATAGTAGACAAAAATGTTCAAGAGGGTGAAAAACATCTAGATGGCAAAGTCTCTGGAGCTGGATCGGCTGGATTTGGAAGATACTGGCTGGAGAAAAGATGAACTCAAATCTGATTTGGGCATTTTTGATTTAAAGTGATTGAGCTTAATTCCTTGCTTGCATATGGTACTCAGGGTACTAGAAATGCACTGGTGAAGTTGGGTTAACAGATTACCCAACAGAGAAGCTTAATCAGTAAGCACAGTGAACATGCAAAGTTGCAAATTGGGGTTTTTCATATTTCAGCAAATCTGTCGATTTTGGTTGCTTAGGGATGTTAAGCAATGTCTAGTGAGCATATTTGATTACTAGCTCGAAGGTTGAATCGATCTGGTTGAGGATTAATTGCTCGCCGGAGCTACTGGAGTAAAACTGAAATCGTCGACGACTGAAGACATTTAAACTAAATTCCAAGCTTGAGACGTATGGGGGAGATGAGAGAAGCTCACTGGGGGTGTTGGATTGAAGAAGGAGGCAATGGAGAAGCATGGCACCGTGCTCCCTCTTTGCTGCTCACCGGAGAAGAAGAAGGCACAGTGATCTTGCTGGTTTTCTGGTGTTTTTGCTGTGTGGTGAAGTTGGCTAAGTCCCAGGGGGTATAAGTAGGCAAGGCTGGAGGCTCTCAACGGTTAGATGTGCACGGGGAGTTGGAGCCGGCAAGATGTGACTGGAAGCGACCGGGCGGCGAAGACAGGCGGCGAAACGATGTCCTCACCGGTCGTGTCGGCTGCGCTGCTGTCTCTGCGATGAGGAGATTGTGAAGTGAAACTTGACCCGAGCATGGCTACAACGTGGCATGATTTTTCTGTTCTTATCGGGCACACGCGGGAGAGTGAAGATCTGGCCGGTGCTGGAGGAGGTGATCCACAGTGGCGAACAGGAACTTACCACGTGGTGTCGAGGCAGCGGCTAAGATGGCTGTGCTGGTGATCAACGGCTAGGAGTGCTCGAGGAGCTGTAGCCGGCAAGATGTGATGCAAAACTGACAGGACGAGCTCGCTGGCGAAGTGACCTGATGCCAGCGGCCGTGAAGCCTTTTTCCCAGTTGTCCTAGTCGAATAGATAGTGAAGTCAATGCTACTCCCGGCATGGAGGACAAATGGCACAAAATGGCTGCTGGGAATCAGGTGTGAGTGGACTGAACCGAGGTGGAAATCTGCTGGCCTCGGGGAGGAGCACCGGGGAAGATCCACAGTGCAGTGATGACTAGACACGTGGCAGGAGATAAGTGGGTGATGTACTGTAGCAGCTGGTAGAGGCTACGAGCACAGTAGGTCGCATGAACAGTGTTGAAGCCTGATCGCATGTGATATCGAACAGGAAATGGGGTTGGTGCTCGAGGTTGATTCAATGTGAACAGTAGAAGTGATCTTTGGTCGATGGTGAAGAGCTCCGATCGAATTAAACACCTATGGTCGAAACAACAGAGGTGGTCTTGGTCGCAATTGAATGGTCTGGTCAATTGCAAGTCTGGTCGAAAACTGAAGCCCTGGTCGATTAGTGCAGCAGATCTGGTCGATTGCACTAGTTGTGGTCGATTGAACAGGCCTAGTCGAAGTTGAAATAGCCAATTTGGTCGGTTTGAGTAGCACAGGTCGTGAACAGCAGCCCGTGGCCGAACAAGGGACTGAATTGCGAGAGTTTTTGATTTGGCTTTGGACTGAATTGCAAATCTGGGTTTAGAGAGGTTTAATTTGGGATTTTATTTCATGGCTGAGTATAATATTTCTATTAATACTCATTTAGCTCAAATTTGGAGAAAGTTTGATAAGATTTGAGGGATTTCACCTATTTTTGAAAATAGGGTAGAATTAGGGTAAAATAGATCTGGATTTTGTCGATCTCGAATTCTGGTAATTGGAGTGAGATTTTGAAGTCTGATCAGAAGGGAAATCTATATCAAATAACATTTGGGAGGTGTTCCCTGAAGAAATTCTAGATTTGGAGTTGATTTGTGGATTTTAGCCTTTTCAGGCTTCTAGGTAAACAGAAAAGGACTTATTCGCAGTAAAATTTGGACTAATCTGCGAAAAGTGCTTAGATGAAACAATCTGGTTCCCAACTTTTTGGAGTAAGTTGAAGATATATCTAGGAACATATTCCAAAAGATACTGGAGTCTGGATAGGGGTAAATCATGATAACTCAGTTATCTGGAAACTGGGGTACTTAGGGTAAATCTGAATTTCCTGTTTTCGAAAACAGAAAGAGGCTTAGATACTGGGAGTTAGGGTTAGAATTCGATCAGGTTCCTGAAGATTTTTATCTTCAGGGTAACTGGTAGGTCAAATCTGGATGGGTAGATCTTAATCTGGATCTAGAGAATAGATTTGGAGATTTTCAGGTTTTGAGAGAGGTTAGGGTTCAGCTGATCTGGCTACAACTACAGAGATACATGCATGCAGGATTTTTATGCAAAAACATTTCACCCCCAAAACCAGGGTGTTACACAAATGAGGGTTTTTCGCTTTGTCATACCGGTCGTGCGCCTATCTTTGATGGGACTAACTATCCTTATTGGAAAGTGCGCATGTCGGTATTTCTAGAGGCCATGGGACTTGATGTTTGGGACATTGTTAAGCTTGGTTTTACTCCTCCGGATGATCCGGCAAGTCACTCCGATGACAACAGGAGAAAACTACACTTAAACGCCCGTGCTAAAAATGCTCTCTTTGCCGGGTTGTCTTTAAATAAGTTCAACCGTGTGAGCAATCTTACCACCGCTCACAAGGTTTGGACCACCCTCGAAGAAATATATGAGGGCACTACTAAAGTCAAAGAGACAAAGTTGCTCATGGTGAGGCAACAATACGAGACATTCACCATGTCGTCAACCGAGTCCGTAGATTCTATGTTTACTCGGTTGAACAATATTGCGAATGAACTCAAGGGGCTAGGACTTGTTTTTACTGACATCGATATTGTGAGAAAAATGCTCAGGGCTCCTCCAGAAAGTTTCGACACTCTAGTGACGGTTCTCACCAACTCCGACTGTCAACCACCACGCCTACTGATCTCTATGGGAACCTCATCACCCATGAGATGCATCAAAAGGAGAAGAAGGAAGCAGCCGAACCTTCGGAGATGAAAAAGAAGGCGTTGGCTTTCAAAGTCGACTCCAAAACTGACTCGAGCGATGGCTCCTCCGACGAAATTCTAGCTCTTATGGTAAAGAACACTCAAAAACTTATTCGCAGGTTACACAAGAAAGGAGTCAACATCAACACACGACCAAAGGGGCCAAAGCAATCGAAATTCAAGGACATCATATGCTACGGATGTCACGAAAAGGGACATATAGCCTCAAGATGTCCAAACAAGAACAAGACTTGCGACAAAAAGAATAATGGTGCAACCAAAGAAGCCTGCTTCGGAGAATGGATGTCTGGAGGAGAGAGCTCCGATTCTGACTCCGACGATGAAGGAGGTTGCTCCAAGAAGCTAGCCGGACTTGCTCTAGGCAACATTTTGACTAGTCCATCTCTTTGTCTTATGGCGAAAGGTGATGAAAAGGTACATTCCAATGACCCTTCATATGATGAACTTGTTGAAATGATCACTGAATTGAATGAAGTTTTCGGAATTACCAAAAAGAAGTATAGAGCGCTTAAAGAAGAGCATTCTTCCTTACCCACTCAATACTCAGAATTAAAAGAGTCATATGAAAGTATTCTCATTAAAGATATTACAAATGCTCCATATAAGGTAGATGTAGCCATTTCATGTGATCTAGATGATACTCCTAATGCTATTCCTACCAGTTATCACGATATACCATGTGCTTCTAATGAAATAATTTTGAATGAAAATAATGAACTTAAAGCACAAATTGAGAAACTTGGAAAAGAATTAGAAAATTGCTACAAAGGAAAAGTATCTCTTGATCTCATTCTTAGCAAACAAAAATGCTCATTTAGAAAATAAGGACTTGGATACTTTTCGAATAAAGGAAAGAAACTAAATGCAAAAACCATTTTTTAAAAGCATGCGACACATTTTGCTTTAAATGCCATCAAACTGGTCATTCACATGAAGCTTGTCCTTTAATGATTCCAAACCATTTTGATACTTGCTACATGCTTCAAAGGTCGAAGAAAGGATATGCTATAACAAAGTTTGCTGGTGTACCCATGCTAAATAAAAAGAAGAAATCAATCTGGGTGCCCAAAGCTTTGATTGCTAACATCGAAAGACCCAAAAGAGTTCGGGTACCTAAAAGGACTTGTTTTTTTTTTGTTTATGCAGGTGAACTACAAGATCGGTGGAAAAATTGGGTGCTAGATAGCGGTTGCTCCAAACATATGACCGGAAACAAGAAGTTGTTCACCTCATTAGAAGATAACTCAAGCGAAAACTAGAAGATTACTTTTGGCGACAATCGTCAAGAAAATGTGGTAGGCTTGGGTAAAATTGCTATATCTCATGATCTTTCAATTTCAAATGTTGTACTTGTTGAATCATTGAATTTTAATTTGTTATCCGTTGCACAAATTTGTGATCTTGGTTTTCGATGCATATTTTCTCCTAAAAATGTTTTAGTTGAAAGTTTAAAAGACAACTCTTTGATCTTCAAAGGTTTTCGTTTTGGAAATCTCTATCTTGTTGATTTCAACTAAAAAGATGCATCTATTTCAACATGTCTCGTTTCTCAAGCTTCGAAGGGTTGGCTTTGGCATAGGAGACTTGCACATGTTGGAATGCATCAACTTAAAAAGCTTTTAAAACGTGATTTGGTAGTTGGCTTGAAGGATGTGAATTTTGAAAAGAACAAACCCTGTAGCGCTTATCAAGCGGGCAAGCAAGTAGCTACTTCACATCCAACCAAGCGCATTCTTTCAACCTGTAAACCGTTGGAACTTTTGCATATGGATTTGTTCGGCCCTACTGAACATCAAAGTATTGGAGGAAATAGCTTTTGCTATGTTATTGTTGATGATTTCTCCAAATTTACCTAGGTGTTTTTCTTAGCTTATAAATCTGAAACTTCGTCTTGTTTTAAAAGATTTGCAAAAAGAACTGAAAAGGAATTTGAACTCTCCATCAAGAAAATCCGTAGTGATCATAGTGGAGAATTTCAAAATTCTGATTTTATTGATTTTTGTGATGAGTTCAGAATCAAACATGAATTCTCTGCGCCATACACACCTCAACAAAATGGTGTTGTAGAATGGAAGAATCGGACATTGATTGAAATGGCTAGAACAATGCTCGTTGAGTATAAGAGGCCTACCCGGTTTTGGGTAGAGGCAGTTTACATAGCATGTTATGCCATCAATCATCTTTATACCCATTTGCTTTTGAACAAAACTCCTTATGAACTGATTATAGGGAGAAAACTAAACATTTCATATTTTTGAGTCTTTGGTTGCAAATGTTATATTCCTAAAAAGCGCATGCATCTTGGAAAATTTCAAAGATGCGTTGACAAGGATTTTCTAGTTGGCTATTCATCCACTAGTAAAGCTTATCAGGCTTTCAACACTACAACAGAATGCATTGAAGAATCATGCAATGTAGAATTTGATGAATCTAACAGCTCTCAAGAAAAGCATGAGGATTTTGATGATGTAGGCAACAATGGCTTGAGGGAAGCAATTAAGGAGATGACCTTTGGTGATATCAAACCCAGAAATGAAGAACAAAAGTCACCTGGTCGAAAGGATAAATCACCTGCGACCACTCATGCTGATGTCGAACATGGACCTGCGACCACAAATACTGATGCTGCTCAACCTGCGACCACCCACAACAATGCTGGTCGAGAAGACCTTGAACTAGAGATTGAAGAAAATGATGATCAAGCATCACAGAACCTGCGACTTCATCAAACGTTCGCCAAAGATCACCCCCTGAATCAAATCTTGGGTGATGTTAGTAAGGGTGTTCAAACTCGATCTCATATTGCTTCTTTTTGTGAACATTTTTCTTTTGTTTCTTCCTTAGAACCTAAACTTATAGATGAAGCACTTAGTGACCCGGATTGGGTAAATTCCATGCATGAAGAACTAAATAATTTCACTAGAAACAAAGTTTGGACATTAGTAGAAAGCCCTAAGGATCATAATATGATTGGAATAAAATGGGTTTTTAGAAATAAACAAGATGAGAATGGAGTAGTAGTACATAACAAAGCTCATCTTGTTGCACAAGGATATTCTCAAGTTGAAGGATTGGATTTTCGTGAAACTTTTGCACCTGTAGCAAGATTAGAAGCTATTCGCATACTTCTCACATTTGCATCAAATTTCAACATCAAATTATTTCAAATGGATGTGAAACGTGCATTTTTAAATGGAGAAATATCCGAATTAGTGTTTGTGGAACAACCTCCTGGTTTTGAAGATTCAAACTTTCCAAATCATGTATACAAGCTCTCTAAGGCTCTTTATGGACTTAAACAAGCTCCTTGAGCTTGGTATGAACGCCTTAGAGACTTTCTAATTTCAAAAGGTTTTAAAATTGGAAAGGTAGACACAACCTTATTCACAAAAGTAGTTGAGAAAGATCTTTTTGTGTGTCAAATATATGCTGATGGTATCATATTTGGATCCACTAATGAATCTTTCTATCATGAGTTTGGAGAAATGATGTCTAGGGAATTTGAGATGTCAATGATTGGAGAGCTAAGCTTCTTCCTTGGACTTCAAATCAAGCAACTCAAGAACGGAACGTTCGTGAGTCAAACCAAGTATGTGAAGGACTTGCTCAAGCGCTTTGGGATGGAAGATGCTAAAGCTATCAAAACTCCCATGGCCACTAATGGACATCTCGATATGGACAAAGACGGAAAAGCGGTTGATTCTAAACTTTATCGATCTATGAATGGTAGCTTACTCTATCTTACCGCATCTAGGCCCGACATCATGTTCAGTGTTTGCTTATGTGCTAGATTTCAATCATCTCCTAAGGAATGTCATTTGATTGCTCTTAAAAGAATTCTTAGGTACTTGAAATGCTATCCAAATATAGGACTTTGGTATCCTAAAGATACAAATTTTGAATTAATTGGTTACTCGGATTCGGATTATGCGGGGTGCAAAATTAATAGGAAAAGCACATCTGGTAGTTGTCAACTTTTGGGGAGATCACTAGTCTTTTGGTCATCTAAGAAACAAAATGCCATAGCTCTCTCCACCGTCAAAGCTGAATATGTTTCAGCGGGTAGTTGTTGTGCTCAAATTTTATGGATGAAGCAAACCCTTTTGGATTATGGAATTTCTTTTGAAAAAGTGCCACTCTTGTGTGATAACGAAAGTGCCATAAAGATTGCAAATAATCCGATTCAACATTCTAAAACAAAACATATTGATATTAGGCACCATTTTATAAGAGATCATGTGGCAAAAGGGGACGTAGATGTGAATTATGTAAGAACTGACTTGCAGCTAGCAGACATATTCACCAAACCTTTAGATGAGACTAGATTTTGCTTTCTTAGAAGTGAATTGAATATTATTGATATATCAAATGCAAGTTAAATGCCTGCTTTGTTGTCCTCCCACCTTTTTGTGTTTGATGTCAAAGGGGGAGAGATTAGGGAGAGATTGGGAAGAGATTCTTGTATGACATTATTGATGGTTTATGTGCTCATTGTTTATTCATTGTGGACTCTCAAATGACTCATACGTGTATTTATATATGCATGCATTCTGGGGGAGTTCTTGCATATCTAATGCCTATGCATACACTAAGGGGGAGTCATTATTAAATTTTATTCATTTAAACACTTGTTGTCATCAATCATCAACAAGGAGGAGATTGTTGTTTCTAGGCCCTTAATCTTTATTTTGATGATAAATGACAACAAGTGTCTTAGACTAATCTATTTGCCTTAATGATATTTACTCGATTTGCCTTATTATTCTGTACATTCTCCTCATGCTTTCGCACATATTAGTCATTTTCTTTGGTATATGCTTAGACTATTCCAGATTAATTGCCAAATCGACCGGATTATTCGTTTTTCCAATTTTTATCGCAGGTCGACGAGGATTGGATGGATTTTTGGCTAGTGGATGTGCGTCCTCGACTTAATCTGGCCATCAGACGATTCCTGATGGAAGTGTGCGTTCCCGCGGTCGCGTAGGAACTGACCGCACTGAAATCGGAGTCTCCGGGGCCCGGAATCCCAAACCCTAGCCACGAGGTCACATTTCTAAATTTCCAAAACCTCCAGGGTTTTTTTGCAAAAGTGCCAAATTGCCCTTCTTACACTGCCGCCGACCATCTGAGGCATTTGAGCCCGGCTTTTCTTTTTTTCTTCCCTTCTTCTTCCCCAAACCACTCTTCCACACCTCCCTCCACCTCGCCGCCGGCGGCCGGGCCATACGCCGGCGGTGCTCCATTCCCTCGCCACTCCACCACTACACCACAAAACCCCAATTCCACAGATCTTTCCCCATTCTCCACTGTTCTCCACTACCATCCCGCGTCGGAGCCTCCTCTCCCTCGGCCACCGCCGCATCTCCTCTTGTGGCCTCCACCGGCGCTACTCCACAACCCGCCGCTGATTTGCTGCTTCCCACGGGCACTGCGCCGCCTTCCTCGACGAGCCACCACGCCAAATCCCGCCGATCTGCTCCGGGGCAGTGCCGGCGCCACCACTCCAAACCGACGCCTCCCACAGCCGGCGCCGCCTCTTCTTCGCGCCACACCACCGCCGGATCTGTGCCGCGCCGTCCACGGCGCCACCGGATCCACACGTCGCCGATCCGGCTTCCGCACCGCACCTGAGCCACGCCATCGCCTCCCCCGCGCGCGCCTCTGCGCCTCGCCGCCACCACTCCAGCCGGCGGCACCTCCTCTCCACAGCGCCATCTTCACCTCCTCCATCGAGCCGTCTTCGCCTCTGGCCATTGTGCGCCCGATCTGCCACCCGATCTGCGCAGCGCCGCCTCCCACCTTCCTGCGCCACCACGCCACCTCGGAGTGGTGCTCTACGGCGCCGCCTTCTTCATCAACCACGGCGGCCTCTTCTTCTCCATACGCCGGCACCAGAACTGCCACCTTTACAGCTCTGCCGTGCTTCTTCAACCTCGACAGCTTCAACAGCACCTCGACCACTTCTTCTCCGGCATTTCACTCCAGTGATCGCCATAAGCAGGCAGCAACCGAATCAGTGGTGATCAATTCCTTCTCCTCTTGTTTTTCTTCATTTCCATCTGAGTCTCTTGAGTTGTATGAAATGGTTGATCCTTGAACAGCTATGAACAAAGTCATGAACTGACTTATCTTCTGGATCATCTATTAGTTCTGGTTAAACTGAAATGCATGTCTTTTAACTTTTGTTTGATGCAATGTGTTAGTCGTTGTGAGCAGAATTTCTTCCTAATCCATACTAAGTTCTCAAGCAATCTTCTTTTCGTTGCTCTAAGCAACTGTCTTGTGCTGAATTAATGTGTTGAGCGATGAATTATTTAATGTATGTGTTTGATTCATGTTCAAATGAAATCATTCTTCTGCTGCGCATAGTCTGAAGATTTCAAAGAGTAGCAAATCAAATGCAAACTTCATTGTTTTATTGTTGCATTGCTATTTTAATCTTGGCTTGCACTATGAATCATTTACTGGAATGTGCTTGTTGTTTGAGACTGAAGTGGATCTCTCTTTAAATGAATGCTAGGGGTTTTACTGATTCTGTACGGGCGATGATCTTGCCGTTGTTGACCTTGCACTTGAGTTATAGAGAGACGTGGTGTTATGCTGCAATTCTTTCATTTGTAGATATTAAACTCCTGTTTAGATTGGTTTATTTTCTCTGGATTGAATTTGTCGTGGTTGTGGTAGTGGCTGAAGGTGTGCGGCTATTATGGTCGATCTATGTTATCTTTACATGCTTGTTCGTTGATACAAACGGTAGAGACGCAGTTGTTTTAGTCGCTTTCACCCTTTTCGCGAGACTACTAAACGATTACGACTCTATCGTTTGTACCCATGATCACGCGTATGGATTTAACACTGATTGAGTGTGGCAAGCTTACCCCTCTCTTTCTTTCTTTATATCTTCAGACTTTTTTTTTCCTTCTCTCCTTCGTCTGATTTATTTTCGCTTGCCACCGATTTAGTCTAGTTTTATACGATTCGTTTTCTCTAGTCCCTGTGGAAAGAACGACAGAATACTCGCCTGTATTGCACCGATCTCGTTCTATTGCGAGACGGTCTAGGCCGGTATCACTTAAGTATAATCAATAAGATTGGGTGAAAAGAAGAAAGGTCACAAGGCGCAAGGTCACGAACCAAGGTCGCAAGGCGCAAGGTCCCAAGGTCGTGTGCCAAAGTCGCAAAGCACGAAGTCGCAGTGTCGCCCAATGTGGCCCGAGATCGCGAACCAAGATCGCAAGCACAAGGTCGCCAAGAAGGAAGCACCAAAGACATAAGATAAGTGCTTGTTTATTCTATCGGTCTCGGAGTTTGGAGATTGACCGGATTTTATAAGAAATAATTTTTTAGTTTAAACCGTACTATTAAGAGGGGTTGCAAAATCTCTTTTAGTTCTAGGAAAAACTGAGAAATTCTTAGGTCATATGTTGCATTCATTCATTCACAATCTTGATCAAAAATCTAAAAAAGGAACTGAAACTAGTCATCCGAGTGCAGTTTATTTGACAAGGTACTGTTCATTCAACCAATACTACTGTTCGTTCGACCAGTGCTCATACGAGTATTGTTCATTCGACCAGACACTATTCATGCAGTGTTCATTTGATCAGTTACTATTCATACGACCAGTAACACTATTCATTCAACAAGTAACACTGTTCATTTGATCAGAGGTTCCAACGGCTATTTACTGGTCGTTAAGGTCGAAGCTGGCTGTTAGTTAGGTTGATTTCTTTCCTTTATGACCACAATGGCTAGCTGAGAGGTTGGGCTATAAATATAGGTGTTTTGAGCAGTATTTACATCATCCTTGAGCCACATTCTCATACACATCTCGAGCTATATTTCTATGCTCTTTTGAGAAGTCTTTGAGCAGTTTTTGATCAATTTTTTTATAAACACTTTTGGGTAGATTTCTCCACTGTTTTCACCAGTTTTTATAAACACCTTTGAGCAGATTTTTGCTACTATTTTTGACCAGTTCTTAAAACACTTTTGAGCAGATTTTCACTACTGTTTTTGAGCAATTTTTAAAACACTTTAGAGCTGATTTTTGCTACTGTTTTTGAGTAGTTTTTAAAACCATTTTTTAGTAGTTTCTGTTCACATTTTCGAGCAGTTTTTAAACAGTGTTTGAACAGATTTTTGAGAAGCTTCTGTTCACATTTTTTATTAGTTTTATAAACACTTTTAGGCAGATTTTTTGTTTATAAATAATTTTTTGAGCAATTTTTCTAAAGAACCAAGAGATATATTTTTGATATACACTTGAGCCCAAGTGCTAAAATTTTGATCTTTTGATCAAGTATCATTTAGTGTGATTGAGAGAGATCTTCTGAAAGCATTCATTTGCATCATTTTCATCCTTAGAAGTTTTTCAGTATTTTTTAGAGGTCTAGAAGATACCTTGCAGTTTATTACTCTTGGTGAACGCCCTCACCTAGACGGTTTGGTGGCGTGGCCGTTGACCTCTTCTGTTTGGAGATTGTTGAAGAGGCTCGGCCTGATTGTAAAAGGCATCGGTGCTCACCTTTCCGGAGTGGACAAGGAGCAACCACTAGTGAGAAATATCCTTCGTGAATATTGAAACAAGACTCATTCATTTGAGTGCTTCAACGAGGAGTAGTAGAGACCGGGCGTGTCTCCAAGACCTCGGGAAAATTATTGTGTTTGTCTTCTTATCTCTTTCTTTTATTTATGCTATATTGTTTTTGCTCTTATTCTTTGCAAAAGTTATTTTTAATTGAAAAGTTTTAGAGATTCCTAGTCACCCCCCTCTAGTCGGCATCCTCGATCCTACATCTTCTTCTTCTTCCCCGACGAGCTGCCGAGGAGGAACACGATGCCAGGGTGCTTCACTGCTTCAATCTTCAATCCAACTCAGCAAATATGTGTCTCTCACCCATCTTCTCATTCCATAGCAGGTAATTTGTCTCCGGTGAACTGTATCGCCAGCGATCACCAGAAATTGATTTTGCCCTATTCCCTCTATCACCCAAGTTCCCGTCCAAATTAGAATCCCTTTTTGTAGAATAAATTGATCACCAAAGCTCCTTAAGAAAGTTGTTCAATCACAATTTGAAATCAACCTATGATTGTTGATTTTCCTGTTCTTCGCACACTACCGTGGATGGCTCACGTCGCTTGCACACCTCACCGTGTTTCCAACCGAATTGTCTACACCTACACTTTCCCTGTACCCCATAGATGGTGTAGCCGAACCAACTTATTCTGCATTGCTTTAAATCGTGAACGCCCTTTTCGACCGTTGTCCCCAAGTCCGGCGTCAACGCCGGTGAGCCTCAAAACGCGATTGAAACCAAATTTCTCTCTCCAGGACCATTAACACTGCTCTAGGAGTAAAAGCCCTTGACTAATTTCAAGCTTTATCAACCATAGTTCTCTGTCATCGTAGCTTGTCTCGGGTTTTCAAAACCGACGACTTTGACCTCGCCGTTCACCGTCGTCCAACCGCCATTTTCGAATTCGCTTCGCCAGTAGTTTTATATTGACCACGCCTACATGATTGACAAGGTTGGCGAAGCAACGCGCGTGTGGATTGCCCAGATGTGATGAACCTAGATTCGGCAGTGCACTGGCATTCAGTTTCACTGTGCCAGGGACTTAGCTCCAATTTCCTTGATTTCTTGGACTTTTCTGTAAAAACCAATTTGTCAGATACCTTGTTCCATTGTGCACATCATGCCTTGAACCAAGCTTGTTGTGTCAACTGAAAATCCTTCAAACCATGTCTATGCCATCCACTGACATTGTCAGGCCACAAACCGAATGTCAACCAGCAGACATTCGTTGCGTCTGAGCCAAACCTTGTACTCTTAGCCAAGCCCTGAGTATTTTCTCCCTCTCAAGACCATCTCCAACTAGATCACCTCGCATGCATGCATATTTTTACCTTTGCATATAATTTTCTATGGTAAGTAATTTCTAAATGCTTATATGTTCTATTATTATTTGCGTGCGAGAATAGAACTAGGAGTGGAAGGAGCAGAAGAAGTGTTTGAAGACCCCTTAGTGCAATTAGACCCCGCTTTGCAAGGCAAGTGTCTTCCTCATTGATCATGTCTCTCCCAGTATTTTAAGTAAATTAGGTTATTTATTGTTTTAAGTATATGCATGTTTTATTTTTCAAATGCTATGTTGTAAGAATATGAGTAGATATGACCTAACTTCTTTGAAAGCCCTTCATGTTCATATATCCTGTGCACTCATCTGTTGCCCTAAGATGTTGTGCTTAAGTTATGCTTATGCTTGAATATATGTGCTAAATGCTGAATGGTCATCTATATGAAAAGTGTGTTTAAAACCTCTTTCGTAAAAATGTAAGTTTGAATCGATAGTGAGGATGGTTTGTGTGGTTGGTGCTGTGTGCACAACGGGAATGTTGTTTGCTCCTCACTGACGGTTCATAAGGACGAGACCCTTGTGTTTTACTTCCAAGCAGCATGAAAAACGTACTAACCACTTGCTCGAAATGGGACAGGCGCAGCAAAGTAGTTCTCTCCGTATGAGCTTTTCCCTGCAAGGTTGTCGGTCCGGTTTCTCGAGGGAAACTGGTGGGCCACAGAAGGCCGTGAGTTGTGAGAGTGAGTGAGTGAATTAGGAGTCTGGAAGGAAGGCGCCCTAGGCCTGGATTTTGAGTCGTGTGCGACTGGATCCATAGGCTATGTGTCTCGCGGGACCATAGAGAAAGGCTAGGTTGATTTGGGTGTGGGGTGCACTCCACAACGGTAATATGGACTGAATCATCTATTTTTCGGGTAGGGAATTTTTAATTCTAGGATTGTGAACTGTTGTGGGATCTCAGCCTTGTCACATGCATAAAAGTCGCATGAAGAGGTACTGACTTGAAAGCTGAGTGATCAAGTGGATTAAAGTGGTACACCTTTGCAAAGTTACAAAAAGTATTAGATACTCTGAGCTCCCAGGTTTTGGAGTCTGCGAGCGGTGGATCCTATCCATGCTGATGCAACAAAAGTAGAATTTGAAAGATTTTCATAATATTGGTTAAAAGTGGTGACTCATGGAAAACCGCCACGCATAACATTTTCTATAACCTAGTTTAGGGTTTTTTAAATTCTCTCTTTTGAAATTAAAATCTTTCTTCCGAACTTTAGAGTGAAAATCTATTCTATTCTTACCTATAAACCAAAGAGCCTATCTCTTGGAATTCTCCATCATCTATATACCTGCATTCATAAATTGAGACATGTTGAGCACCGTGAGGACAACGTGCTCACCCTTGCTTCTGTACATAAATAATAGAGAAAGGACTCGTCGATCCTGACTCCTACGGCTTCGAACCCAGTAAAGAGGAAGGAACCATCCCCAACGATCCAGTTTACTATAGTGTCATTCGCCTAGTGGAGCCCGATATAGTGGAAGCCCATGTAGTGCCACTGCCAGTGATGATGAAGACCATCGTAGTTGTTTTTCTTGTTTCTCTGTGTGTTCTATTCTTTTGTGCCGACCTTTGTGTCGATGAAACTTCTTAATTTTGTATCAACTCTAAATTGCGTCCTTCTTGACGCTATAGTATTGTAATATTGGTCCTCGTGACCTTGTACCTGTTTTATTTACCTATGTTGTAGTGCATTGTATGGTTGTGAGCTTGTTATGTATCATTCTGTGTGCAACCTAACCTAGGCAGTTGCCGTCAGATTCCTCAAATGAGGGTTTTCTCCTCTAACCCTGCAAATGGCAAGCATTTATCCCATGATGTCCCATAATATAATATGCAAGCTATTAGAAGATCCTTGAGAATTTGATTTACTCTCTCTGTTTGTCCTCCTGTCTGAGGGTGGTATGCCATGCTAAAATTCAGCTAAGTTCCTAGTGTTTCATGGAGTCTGCTCCAAAATTTAGATGTAAACTGTGCTCCGCGATCTGAAACGATCTTCTTAGGAATACCATGTAGTGTCACTATTCTTTGCATATATAGCTCTGCTAATTTACTACCATCGTAAATCTTCTTAACTGGGATGAAGTGTGCTACTTTGGTGAGTCTATCAATGATGACCCATATGGAGTCATATCCTCCTTGAGATTTTGGGAGTCTTATGATAAAATCCATTCCGATCTCTTCCCATTTCCATAGTGGCACTGGCAAAGGTTGTAACTTCCCGGCTATCTTCTGATGTTCCGCTTTAACTCGCTGATAGGTATCACAGTTTGTAATGTATTCTGCGATCTCTTTCTTCATATTATCCCACAAAAACTGATTTTCAAGTTCTGGTACATTTTAGTGCTACCTGGGTGTATTGAGTACGGGGTTTTATGTGCCTCATTGAGGATTAATTCTTTAAGGTCTGTGTTTTGGGGAACACAAATCCTTCCCAGGTACCAAACAATTCCTTGCTCATCTTCAGTAAATTCCTGAGCCTTTCCCAACTTGATTCGGCTCTTAATCTTGGAAATCCCCTCATCCTCTTTCTGGGCATTCCCTATCTGTTCTTCGAGTTGGGGTTCTACTACCAAAGTGGCTAACGTACCTTGCGGTATCACTTCCACCTGAAGATCCTATATCTCTTGCTGCAAATATGGGTTACTTGGTATGGTTCTTCCTTGTAAGCTGTAAGCCTTTCAGCTCAAGGCATCTACGACTATGTTGGCCTTTCCTGGATGGTAATGGATACTGAGATCATAGTCCTTGATCAATTCTGGCCATCGTCGTTGACACATGTTGAGCTCTGTTTGTGTGAAGATATACTTTAGGCTCTTGTGATCAGTATAAATCTCACACCTATTCCTGATCAGGTAGTGTCGCCATATCTTTAAGGCATGTACTACTGCTGGTAACTCCAAGTCGTGTGTTGGGTAGTTCTCCTCGTGCGGCCTTAAGTTGTCGTGAAGCATAAGCTACTACTCGTCCTTGCTACATTAATACACAGCCTATCCCTTGCTTCGAAGCATCACAGTAAACTACGAAGTCTTCTTTGCTATCTGGCAGAGTAAGGACTAGTGTTGTTGTCAGCTTCTGTTTTAACTACTGAAAGCTTTCTTCGCATTTTGCAGTCCATTCAAAATCAACATTCTTCTTTAGCAGGTTAGTAGGAGGTATGGCAAGCTGAGAGAATCCTTCAATGAATCTCCTATAGTAACCCGCCAATCCTAAGAAACTTCTAATTTCTGGAACTGAGGTTGGTTGTTTCCATTCCTTTATAGCAGCGATCTTAGAGCAATCCACCGATATTCCCTTGGCTATTAACACATGTCGAAGAAATGCGAACCTCGTCATCTAAAACTCACATTTATCAAATTTGGCATAAAACTGCCTATCTCGTAGTCTTCCCAAGACTAGATGTAGATGTTGCTCATGCTCTTCTGTACTCTCAGAATATATCAAAATGTCATCTATGAAAACTATGACAAATTTGTCAAGGAAATCCATAAATGTGCTATTCATGACATTCATGAAAGCGGCTGGGCAATTTGTTAAACCAAACAGCACTACCGTGAACTCATACAGTCCATATCTGGTGGTAAAGGCGGTCTTTGGTATGTCCTCCTTCTTGATCTTCAGTTGATGGTATCTAGACTTCAAGTCTATTTTGGAGAACACCTTAGCTCCTCAAAGTTGATCGAACAAATTGGCAAATCTTGGCAACGGATACTTGTTCTTCATGGTAACCTCATTTAAGGCTCGATAATCCACGCACATCCACAGAGATTCATCCTTCTTCCTCACGAACAATATTGGGGCTCCCCATGGTGAAGCACTGGGTCTGATGAATCCTTTGCTCTCCAAGTCTTCCAATTGGCTCTTGAGCTCTTCCAAATCAGTGACTAGCATCCGGTAAGGACGTTTCACTATGGGTGCTGCTCCTGGTTTAAGTTCAATAGAGAACTCTATATCCCTATCAGGTGGCATTCCCGAAAGTTCTTCTAGAAACACATCGGGGTAAAGCTGCACTAGGGGTACTTGTTCCAGGCATATCTTCTGCAGTGCTTGAACAGATCCTAGAGGTTCCTTGGTTGTTGATCTCTTTGCATAGAGTAGAACTTTCTCCCCTTGGTTACTAACAAGGCTTAGGGTTTTCTCCTCACAGTCTACTAGACCTTTATGTTGGGACAACCAATCCATGCCCAATATAACATCTAAGCCCTACAACTCTAATACTAGCAGATTTGTTGCGAATTCTGCCCCTTCTATACTGAAGGTTACATTCGGGCAAATAAAGTGGACAGGTAATCTAGCCCCTGGAGTTTGCTTGTGACTGAACTTGCCGAATCATCCTTCGTTTACGGCTTTCTTCCCCTAGATTCCTCTTTTCTTCTATCTTCAAGGCTCTGTTTACCAGCGTTTGGAATTCAGTAAACTCATGGGATGCAATTTGATATTGCAGATAGTGCTGAAGTCCTTTCGCGAAGCATTCTATTTTCTTCTCCTCGGTATCAATATCTCCAGGTGCATATCGAGCTAGATGGGTGTATTGGTGCAGATACTCCGTGACTGTCTTGTTTCCCTGAATCAGGTTTTGAAACTCCCGGTGTTTGGCTGCCATGACGCCAGTGGGTATGTAGAACTTTCGGAATTGTTCCTTGAATTCCGTCCAGGAGATGTTGTCTCTGTCCTGGTGGGCTTTTTGGTAATTCATTCACCATGCGGCTGCAGTGCCTGCTAATTGATGGGATCCAAACAGAACCTTCTCTCAGCGGCTACATTTGACCGTATCTAGTTTCCTCTCTATATCCCTTAACCAATCGTCGGCGATCATGGGGTAGGTTGATCGCACCTAAAACGGTTGAACGTTGAACGTTGAGCACTTGAGGGTCGAATTCCACGAGGAACAAGCGTATTCGTCTTTCTAGCTTACTTGATCACTAATTAAGTCTAAACGAGTTTTGGGGTTGTTTTTCTATAACTAATTCTACTACTAAAGCTATCAATCTAGGGTTTTAAAGCAGTAAATTGCAAGTATGAAATCTGAATTTATAAAGCAGAAATTAAAACCTAGGGTTTCGGGAATTCCATAACCATCCAGTGTAATTCTATCCAAGATCCGAGGATTGTGAGTTAATTTCCATTATTTTCCAAGACAAATTAAGTTTCCAGTTCGGGGCACTGAGTCAACAGTCAGAGGATCGCTTCCACTGTCACGTTTGGCGAGAGCCTCTCTTCTATTCAGGGTCCCGCGTCAAAGCGCTAAGGACTCAAGAACTCCCCTAAATTCCAGCTAAGGCTCAACTATTACGTCTGTTGCCGAAACGAGAATTTAAGGTTTAGAGGAAGAAAACAATAGAAAATAACTCCAAAACTTGAGATCAAAACTAAGGAAGAATCACGCCTTCCAGATTAGGTCATCCCTAACCCTAGAAGGGATCTACTCGCAAAAAGCCATAAGAATGCAGAAATAATAATAAGAAATAAATAAAAACTTACTGGATTGCTTGAGAATTGGAGTTGCCATCCTTGCAGGCTTACAAAAGCAATAAAATAGAGAAGGGGCCTCTACTAAGAAAATTAGACTAAAAACTAAGCCCTAACGGCTTCTAAACCTAAGAAAAAGTATGTCTAATTGAGCCAAAAGTTTCTCTATTTATAGTACATAAATCCTAGAATTAACCAATTACAACTCAAGACTTATTTAGAAAGGAAATTGTCTCAGATGCGGACTTTAAACTGACTAACGGGTCTGTTTTGGACTCGGAATTCGGGTTTCGGATCGAATTCCTGTTTTTCAGATTTTCAGCATCTTCTTTCTCCACTTCATTTCCTATCCAAACGATGTCAAAATAACTCCAAATTTGGTACGTTTGTTCCTTGAAACATGACAAACACACTCGTGAAAGCGGATTGTAAAAATGTTACAAAAAATCACATAAAATGACATGTTAAAGAAATTTTAAGCATCATTTTTGCACATTTTCAATACTAAACCTAGGGTAAAATTCTATCAAATTAAGACTTATCAAATTCCCCAAGCTAGAATTTTGCTTATTCTCAAGCAAAGAATGTGAATAATTTTTCCAAAAATTGAGATGCCTTGGTAAATCAGATTCTCGATAAACAATATTTCGAAAACTCTCATCACATCTATGCATATTAGGCAATTGATCTAAGCAATTTAAACTCTCCAATTGCAAATATTCAGATTATCAAATTTCAACCTTAGAAAAGATAGAGCTTAATCAATTAAATCATCTTGACAACTTCTTTCATATAGGATTTAGAACAAACCATAGCTAAAGAAAACACTCATTATGCTACAATTTATACAAAGTTTGCTAGATTTCCCTTTAGAAAAATTAAAACACTTATATTTCTATTTTTTATTCACTTTTTTCTTTTATTTATGACGAGAATTATCACCCGAGCTAGTTCAAAATAATTCACGTCTGGTTTAAGACAGGATCGGATTAGACGTGTGCCTATAAATCCGTCATTTTGGTCTCAGACGACCTGAAGGGCACGGACACAAAGATGATTTATGATCGCAGCCCTTGCGCAATCATGAGGCCGCAGATAGTGCGCGGTCAAAAGACTGTAGACAGTGCGCGGTCAGAGAGTCATTGACTATTGCAACCAGAATAACTTGAGAAGGTCTAATCCTTTGGACAGGCATATCCCGAGGATCGCGAGGATCTTTCCACGTATGAAGACAACTGCCAGGAGGTTAACATGTGCGGTTCTCCCTTGATTACACATGTTAAGCCTTTGTGGAAGTTAAGTGTGGTTAACAAAACTGCATCCTAGTAACCGTTCGAGGCCGTTTCGCATTGGCGCCCTTTTGGTCGATATAAAAAAGTGGTCGATGCATGTTCTAAGGGCGGTTAAAAAGTACAAGCATTACCAGGAGTCCATCTAACCTGAAGACTTAGACATAGTTAGATAGACACTAACATAGAAGAGATCTTCGTCTGTGATCATCTCTTCCTCCCTCTTGTAAACATCTTTTCTCATATAGTGAAATCATAACAGGACGTAGTGCTATTACACCCACCATCGAGGGTCCGAACCTGTATAAATTCTCTTGTGCCCGTACAGATATTACTCATCCTACCTTCCCGGAGGAGCGCCCTGAAAGGTCCCGTAACTCACAAATTTGCATAAGATCGACCAAGGACCCCGAGTCCAAATCATCCACAATTTATTTATTTATTATTTTTTTCTTCTTCAACTTTTTCGTGCTCTTGGCCATAATGTTTTTTACTGGATCATTCCATCACGGCTAGAGGAGACACAGCTGAAGACGCTTACTTAAGTGCACTTACAGAAAGGCAACTTTGTCGGTTTCCTGAGCCCCTGTAAGCAACCTCAATGCTCTGTATACCTTCCCTTCACTAGCTAGTCGACGATCACCACTGCCTCCCCCCAGCGGGTCGCATATATGTCGCACGAGACTAGACAAAGCCGCATCTTAAGCAACTGTTTTATTGAAAATATAACTTTTTTGTGTGCATAAGTTAAGTAAATCTTCCCTTCCTCAGCTGGTCGACGATTCATGACCGCCTCCCCCCGGTGGGTCGATTATACTTCACTCGTACACATTTTTTATTTTTAAAAAGAAGGGCAATTAGCAATCTAGGCATAAAAAGTGACATAAGAGAGTTAATTTTAGATAATAGTTTATTAGAAACCTTCAATTTGAAAGAAATCAATGATAATTTAAAAGACAAGTTCAAGCTTTAATGGTCAATTTAAGATAAAAACTAAACATAAGAAATTGAAATATTTAAGAGAGCTAAGTTCAGTGGATCATATGCAAAGATGTGATAGAATAGTCATCTAATTGATTAAAGATCATCTTCAAAACTAGGCATTCCAAATGATAAATCTCTCTTTTTTTTAGTTTATGATGGAATGTGGTGGAATGATGATTCGATGAAGACTAAGCAAACGGTTAAGTGAACACCTCCCCCAAGCTAAATCAGACATTGTCCTCAATGTATGGAGATTGATACAGATTACCGTTTGCGGTCGTGGTGTCTGGAGGTAGATGTTGTTGAAGATGCCGTGGTGGAAGAGAATGTTGTGGTCCACACAACTCCAATGGTGCAGTCCAAGGTGTCGCAAGTGAAAACCTGAAAAGAAAAACAAAATGAAACAAAAAAAGAAAAGGAAAATAAAAAGAAAAAGAAAAACTTGCGTACCTTGCAGATCACATGTTGGAGGTGGTTATGGTGGTTGTGGAGACGTGCCCTGTTTGGTGTGGAGGCGTGAGGAGTTAGAAGGGCTCAACATTGGTGCTTTGCTTGAAATTGGTACCGTTGTGTGCCCGAAGCTCTACGGCACCATACGTGAAGACTTTTTCTATCGCATAAGGCCCAGTCCTTCACAATTTTTTTTAGGAATATGTTGTTATGTGGACTTGAATGTCGTAATCTGAATTTGGTTGCCTGAAAAAGAAAAAGAAAAAGAAAGAGAAAGAAGAAAAGAAAAATAAAAGAACGAAAAAGCATTGGGTTGCCTCCCGATAAGCGCTGGTTTAACGTCCCGCTCAACGTAGACCATAACATGATCTTTATGGAGGTTCCCAATAATGATTTTGAATGTTTGGTGCAGTGGGAGACCTAAGCCTATTGTCTAGCAATTCAGATTTTTTAGCTTTCATTGTAGCTAGGTTTAATCGGTGTGGAGGCTCTATACCAATTAGATCATCAATAGAATATCCTAATGCCTTGTGATGCAGTGTTAATGTATTGATCAATGTACTTGATGGTTTATCAGTTATATTGGCATCTACAAGCATAAGATTTTGTTTATCTCTATCAAGAAGCATATATTTCACCGAGGAAGGAAGGGGTGTGAGTTTTGGTATCTTGTTCGCGTAGGGATTGTCATGATTTCTTACCGTTAAGAGTCGATTAGGCAATGATGATGTGTTTGTAGTAGCATGATCATCCTTTTTATTGCTCGTCTCTGTGTTGTCATCTAGAGCATCATTTCCAATTTGTTTACCTTGCAATATAATCTCAAGAGGGTCTATCCTACATGTGGTGTCCTCATACATAGGGCAGTTAACAATTTCAGGCAATTTAAACAATATTTTCTCATTCCCCATGTGAAAAGCAATTGTACCCTCACATATATCAATTTGAGCTATTTCTAAATCACCCAAATCCCTTTTATTTGTAAGAATTTCTTTTAAGAATTTTCCATATGAAGGAATTTCAGTGATAAGATCAGCAAAAGGCATAGTCACATTCAGTTTTTCAGGGTATCAAAGGATTTGTCATTAGAACTAGACTGGAGGTAACAACTTGGAAAAGATGGAGTCAGTTTAGAAACATGTGTTACCTCATTATTACCTGATTCTGTTTCTTTTGATTGTTCATCCTTTCCAAGGTCGTCTGTCGATGCAGCTAGATCATCATACTTAAGTTCGGTCGACGGCGTTGAATCCTCGGTAGGCATCTTTGTTGGTTCCGATTGCACCTTCTCTTTTTGGAAAGTTCCTACACCTTTCAAATCAACAGTATCAATACAAGATATAACATTAATATGTTCAGAATTACGAGGGTTGATAGGTTGAGAAGGAAGAGAGTTAGAAATCATTGGTGCATGATTGGCCATTCGCACGAATTGAGTCTCAAGCATGCGAACATGTGTAGAGATGGAGTCGATCTTCTGGTTCAGTGCAACTTTTTCCTTCTCTTGATTTGCTAGAAAAGCTTATAGCATGCGCTCGATGTTGGATTGTTCAGGTTGATTTTGTCGTTGATGTGGTGGCTGGTATGGTGGTTGTTGTTGTTGTTGCTAAAACGATGGCTATGGTGCTTCATATGACTGCTGTTGTTGAGGGAGTTGGTGCTGCGGTTGGATCAGTCTTGATGCAGCGTGTTCATTCCCCCATTTCATGTAGTTTTGTGTTATACCTTTAATTAGATCATATGCTTCGTCAACGCTTTTGTTCATGAGTGCACCGCCAGCTGTGGCGTCAACATTCATCCGTGCCGTGTAATTCAAAGCGTTTTAAAACGTTTGAACTACAAGCCACTTTTCCAAGCCGTGGTGTGGGCATGACCTTAAAAGTTCCTTGTACCGCTCCCATGCTTCGTAGAGTGATTCTCCTCCCTGCTGAGTAAAACAAACAATCTGGTTTTGAATATATGCCGTTTTAGATGAAGGAAAAAATTTATTGAGAAAAATGCGTGAGAGTTCATCCCACGTTGCTATTGAAGCGGGCGGTACAGTGTACAACCATGCTCTCGCCTTATCTCGAAGAGAGAAACACTACCACAGAAACAGACATCCTGGACGGCACATCACAGACGGGTATGAACTGTTCAATGGAAAACCGTCTACGAAGGCCTGTCGGGAGAATATGTTCAGATATCACAGACGGTTCTGATGTCAAAAACAACTGTGACAGTAAACCAGACGGTTCTGAACACAAAACCGTCTATGATAGTCTACTTATCGCAGACGGCTCTAACTTAAAACCCAACTGTGATAGATACAATCAGTTCCCAGCTGAGAAACATCTGTAATAGTCTACTTATCACAGACAGTTCTAACCTAAAACCCGACTGTGATATATACAATCGGTTCCCAGCTGAGAACCGTCTGTGATAAGTAGAATATCACAGATGGTTTGGAACTCAGAACCGACTGTGATTTATACAGTCGGTTGTGAACTACGAAGCGTCTGTGATAGTGTAGTTATCACAGACGGTTCTGAGGTCTGAACCGACTGGAAAAGTACCGGCGCTTTGAATTCTCAACTGTGATCATTTCTGTCTCCGATCTTCGCGCGCGGCGCCTAGGAGAACACGAAGCATCGCTTTGGAAGTTCTATAAATTGACAGTGGAAAAATTGTCATTTACTTTACAAGTTTTTATAGTTCTCAAACTATTTGACTCCTTAGCTTCTCTACGCCAATGGCATCCTCGATGGCATCGTCAACCTCGCCCTCCCCGGTAAGAACTCTCAATCTTTTGGACTTACCCCTGTATTGTTAATCCCTGTTCAATACATTCTTGACCTGTTGATTTGCACAGGGAAGGGGAGCCGTGGAAGACACTGGCAAAGTCAAGGCTGAGCTGAGGGCCCTCCAGGAGGAGCACAAGCTCCTCACGGAGAAGCACACTCGGCTACGGCTTGACCTTGACGATCTCTTCCAGCGCATTCAGCACATGAAGACGGATGGTGAAAATGCTAGGGCGAGGACGAGGCGTCTTCGCGAGGAGAAGGAAGCCACGGATATGACCATCGCTGGCTGCGGTTTGACAATGAAGGATACCATCGTGAAGCTGAGGGAGGTCGCAGGCCTTCTCGACGCGGTAGTAGTTGATCCTAAGAAGGACAACTTGTCGCTGGAGGAGTCCTGCGTCCTGGCTGCAAGTTAAACTGACTTTATTCTAGATGCAGCCAGGGCTAAGACCACTCCTTGACCTAGCATTCTGTATTTTTACTTTTTTTTGTAAGTGATGAAAAAAATTATTGAAAACTTTGTTCTTATGTCAACTTTCCAATTTTCCAGCACATTCTTGGACTGCATGCAATCTTCCCTCTTTCTTTATCTTTCTTTAGCTTTTGTCGAACATTCGACCATACAAAGGTATGTGCACTATGTGCGATCAAGGAACAACTATCGCGATCTTTGGCTTGTGAGGGCAGTCCATCGGAGCCCTTCAAATAATATAGAAACAATATAGAAGTCGCAGGTCCCATGCAAATAATATAAAAAGAATATAGAAGTTATATATCAACGTGCTTTGCATATCACAAACGGCTCTGAGGTAAAAAACGTCTGTGATAGTCACATTAGAGACGGTTTTTATGTAAGGCCCGACTATGATAGTCCCAACAGTGTCCGCCGCCTCGAATTCTCAACTTCTTTCAATATCACAGACGGTTTTTAACTCCAAACCGTCTGTGATAGTAATATTACAGACGGATTTTATGTAAGGACCGACTGTGATAGTCGAACAGTGATCGACGCTTCAAATTCTCAACTTCTTTCAAATTCTCAGTGGTTCAACTGGAAGCAAAACTCCAGGGAGGGAACAAGTATTTGTAGAAGTCGAACAGTTCAATATTCAACAGACATATTAAAGACGGTTCGGACATCAGAACCGTCTGTAATATTAAAGCAGACAGTTTTGATCTCCCAACCGTCTGTGATAGTCCCAACAGTGCAATTCTCTACATGCAATTGTTGATAACCGCACATAATAACTGCGCAGATGAAGAGACTTATTTATTTACTTCAAATTTAATTTGCATCGAATTATGTAGTCTGACGCTTCAACTTCCAAAGTGGGCACTACTGTTTTACCGTGTTCCAGTTTATCTCCCGAGAATATTTATCATGATGGTATTGATCTTGAAAAGAAAGTAGTGCACTCCACTTCAAATTCTCAACAATGTGTTGTGTCTTTTCCATTTCTGATGTTTGCGAGGCGCACTAACCTGGGAACACGAAGCGTCGACTTGGAAATTGGTTTTCATTAATGTTGAAAAAATGAACTAAAAATTTGTTCTTATGTAAATTTTGCAATTTTCCCTCATTTCTTGGAGAAAGAGAAGTGGAGCGGTTCGAATGGAAGCAAAACACTCCAGGGAGGGAACAAGTATTTGAAGAAGGCGAACAGTTCAATATTCCAGGCATAGTAAAGACAGTTCGGATATCAGAACCATCTGTAATAGTCATATTACAGACGGTTTGGACATGAGAACCGTCTGTAATATTAAAGCAGACGGTTTGATATCCCAACCATCTGTGATAGTCCCAACAGTGCCCACGCTTCGAATTATCTACATGCAATTGTTGATAACCGCACATAATAACTGAGCAGATGAAGAGACTTAATTATTCACTTCAAATTTAATTTGCATCGAATTATCTAATCTGACTCTTCAACTTCCTTTTCCGTGTTGCAGTTTATCTCCCGAGAAGTTATCATGAATTTATTGACCTTGAAAACTAGTAGTGCGCTTTCTAAAACTCGAGGCACCCGCGCATATGAACCGTCACCTTCTGTTTCTATAAATAGCGAGGCTCCTAAATCCCTGTCTTTATTCCCTCCTCAACTCCCACCTTGATGGCGAGCCGAGATTCCAATGAGGTTATTGAAATTGAGAGTGATGAGGAAGAGACAAGGAATGAACTTGATCAGGATCTTCAGAAAGTAAGTCCTCTCTGAAACTCTAATGTAGATCTTTCTTTTATGACTTGATTACCTCGAAACAAATGCATTTCGAAATCCATAGGTGCCTGAGGAAATGCTCCCTCCAAAGAAGAGACTTAGAAATGATGAAAGATCCTCCAGTGGAGCTGCAGCGAAGACTCTAGAGGGTGCTGAGGCCTGTGTTGCCACATTGCCCCTTGCAACCCCTCCAGTTGCATCGACTCCACCTTTGGAGATCCACAACAATCTTTCCAATATCCCCTCTTCAACACCTTTGTATCATCAGCTTTTCTTGGATGATCAACTTTCTGGGGTAAGGCTCACACTTCCACGTCCAAATCCACTCCGAAGCTTGGCAATCATCTTCACCCTCCCAGCATACGTCCCTAGGAGAAGCTGGAGAAGCATACGTGCAGGAGGAGAAAGCTGCCTTGTGCAGAACTCTCCAAAAAAAAAAAAGAGGCGCTGGAGAAGCATTCTGAGGGGATGTCTTTTGCCATTCTGCACTTGGCAGAGTGCTTTGAGTTGTAGCTTCATCTCCACCTTTGTTGTATCAACTTTAATTTCTTGGATGATCCTACTGATGCCAAATCCACTCCTTTGCTGAGAGATGATGTTGATAGTCTTAGAGCCATTGGTAGTTCTCCTGGGGCGGCCAGTGTAGATCCTACTGATGCCAATACGTCCCTAGGAGAACTTTGTAAATTACTTTCGGAACAGGTTGACGCTAATTAATTGGTCGCTTAATTGTATCTCTTATGTATGCAAAGATTGTAAGAAATAAGAAATTTCTTTTCCTTATATATCTGGCTTTCCGATTGATTATGTAACTGATAATCACCAAATGATGTTCTGTGTGAAAATGTTAACAAGAAAATACTGCTACGATCAAGACGGTTTTTAACTCAAAACCGTCTCTGATTGACGGTTTTAATTTTAGAACCGACTGTAATAGTCTCAAAATTCTTTGAAGATCCACAGACATATATACAACAAATATGAAAAACAAAATAAAACCAAATAGTCTGAACGTTCATTTTTTTAAATACTAACATTGAAATAATATAGAACCAAATATGAAAAACAAGTGGAACAACTGATGACCAGTAGTCGAATGCAAACAAACAATCTGGGATATTATAGACGGTTCGGACCTTAAAACCGTCTGTGATAATCTTGCAGATTGTTGATTTTATAATTAACACAGACGGTTCTGAGGTAAAAACCGATTCTGATAATCACGTACGGTTCTGATGTAAAATCCGACAGTGATAACCACAGACGGTTCTAAAGTAAAAACCGACTATGATAGTAAAGCGGACGGTTTTGACCTAGGAACCGTCTGTGATATTGTAATTATCACGGACGATTTGGAGCTCATAATCGTCTGTGATATTTCTGTCATAGTTACACAAAATGCACCGATATTACCGATGGTTTAATAAAGTGAAACCCGTCAGTGATATTCTGTTCTTCAAAAATGCACCGATATTACCGACGGTATTATATAGAACCGTCTGTATTGAACCTGGTATAAAAGGTCTTTTGGCGGATGTTTTGAGCTAGTCGTACACTCTTGCTCGACCTACACTATCCAGTTCGAAGAGATTTGGGGCAAGGAAGAGCGAAATCTCGAAAGGCCAGGGGAGCATTTGGGGGCAAAAATTTGAGGATCGAACCAAGGTTGGTACTTGCTCCCAAGGCATACACATTACTTGATTTCATCATCAATATCGATCTCCATTGATTTACTAATTAGCATGTGTATGAATTTGATTAATTGCAGATGGTCCGAGACTGGATGTATAATGACAACCGAGTGGGTGAGGAATACATGAAAGGTGTTTTTGATTTCTAAAAGGTTGCTGAGCAAGACATCGCGAAGAAGGGTTTACCATATATGTACTGTCCTTGTGTAGACTGCCAGAATATTAAGATGTTCACCAACTCATCTCAAATTGTCGCCCACTTGATCCGACGTGGTTTCAAAAAGGGGTACACGTGTTGGGTCCACCATGGAGAAGAGCCAACTGCAGAAACAAGTGCCACTCAGGTTGAGGAACAGGACATGTCGGATCCGAACAACAACTTCGACGAGGATATGCCAAAGGACGACCATTTAGATGACATGTTGCGTGATGTGGAAGGAAATTACAGTGAAAGGGAGTTTGGCAAATTCAAGCGCTTAATTGAGGACTCAGAAAAGCCGTTGTTCCCTGGTTGCAAGTCGAAGTACACAAAGTTGGCCTCTGTGCTTGAACTGTTAAAATTGAAGGCAAGCAACAGCTGGACTGACAAGAGTTTCACAGCACTGTTAGATCTTTTGGCGGACATGCTCCCGGAAGGAAACGAGTTGCCAAAAAACACCTACCAAGTGAAAAAGCTGTTGTGTCCTTTGGGAATGGAAGTAGAAAGGATACACGCATGCCCTAATGATTGCATCCTTTACCGTAACGACTACAAGGATATGCATGTTTGTTCGGTGTGCGGCGCATCCCGCTATAAGCTTACTAAGGACCGAACAGACAACGGCGACTGCATTGAGATAAAGCAAGGACCTCCTGCTAAGGTGTTATGGTATTTGCCAGTCATTCCCCGCTTGCAGCGTTTGTTTGCAAACCGTAAAGAGGTAAAATTACTACGTTGGGACTCGGAAGACTGGAAGAAGGATGGAAAGCTGAGACACCCCGCTGATTCTTCGCAGTGGAGAAACATCGACAGGGAATTTGTTAACTTCGGAGCAGAATTGAGGAATATAAGATTCGGGTTGAGTACCGATGGAATTAATCCTTTTGGTAACATGAGCAGTTGGCATAGCACTTGGCCGGTTCTTTTGTGTATCTACAACCTTCCTCCTTGGTTGTGTATGAAGCGCAAGTACATCATGATGTCTCTACTTATCTCAGGACCAAAACAACCCGGAAACGATATTGATGTGTACCTAGCACCATTGATAGAGGATCTCCTAACAATGTGGAACGAAGGGGTGTAGGTATGGGACGCATACAAACGAGAGAACTTCATCCTACGTGCTATGATATTCTGCACCATCAACGATTTCCCTGCCCTTGGAAATTTGTCGGGCCGTAGTATGAAAGGAGCCAAAGCCTACCCCCACTGCGAAGATGAGACTGAGAGCGTGTGGCTGAAGAATTGCAGGAAAACAGTGTACATGCGTCACCGTAGGTTTCTTCCGAAGAATGATGCGTATCGTAAGAGGAAGAGGGAATTTGACGGCCACAAGGAAGATGGTTCAGCCCCGAAGCCTACGCGCGGGAAAGATGTTTACTCACGGGTGAAGGACATAGACGTTGTGTTTGGAAAGGGTGGTAAATTGAAACCCCGCACGAAGAACACTTGGAAGAAGAGATCGATATTTTGGGACTTACCGTATTGGGAGCATTTAGAGGTTCGTCATTGCATTGATGTCATGCATGTAGAGAAGAATGTTTGTGACAGTTTAATCGGCCTATTGCTGAACATTCCAGGGAAGACAAAGGATGGCGTCAATGTGCGGCGTGACATGATCGAAATGAGAATCAGGCCCGAGCTAGCACCGAGAGAGGACGATAAAGGCCGTATATACCTCCCCCCTGCATGCTACACTTTGTGCAAGGCTGAGAAGACAGAACTCTGTAAGTGTCTCTGTGGTGTTAAAGTTCCATCGGGTTACTCCGCAAATATGAAAAAGCTTGTGTCCATGGGCGATTTGAAATTGCTGGGTATGAAGTCTCATGATTGTCACGTGTTGATGACACAAATGCTTCCTATTGCCATCCGGAGTATTCTGCCACATAAGGTCAGAGAGACGATCACGAGGCTATGTTTTTTCTTCAATGCAATTTCTTGCAAGGTCATTGATCCTGATGGACTGGATTCTCTGCAAAGCGAGGCGGTTCAAACTCTCTGTCAGCTTGAGATGTATTTTCCTCCATCGTTTTTTGATATCATGGTCCATCTCACCGTCCACCTTGTCAGAGAAATCAAGATATGTGGACCCGTGTTCCTATGTTATATGTATCCATTCGAGAGGTACATGAGTGTACTTAAGGCCTACGTGAGGAATCGGTCCCGGCCCGAGGGTAGCATTGTCGAAGGTCATGCAGCGGAAGAGGTTGTTGAGTTCTGCGTCGATTACATGGCCGAGGTAGAAGCAATAGGAGTTCCTGTGTCTCGTCACGAGGGGAGGCTTGATGGTGTTGGCACTATTGGACGGAGAGCCATCACTCCTAATTTCGATATGTACTTGAAAGCTCATTTTTGGGTCTTGCAACACATGACGGAGGTGTCTCCGTACATCGATGAGCACAAGGAGATGCTACGACAAGACAATCCTCGCCGATCCGAGGTTTGGATCACGGGACAACATAACAGTCGATTCAACGTGTGGATGAAAGTGCGAATCACCGGAGAGTCCGCAAGTGAGAACCTTAAATGGTTGGCAAAAGGGCCCACATTTACTGTACAGACATGGCAGGGATACGACATCAATGGGTACACATTTTACACAAAAGCTCAAGATCGAAAGAGCACTGTGCAAAATAGTGGAGTGAGCGTAGAAGCTTTCCATGAGGGGTTCACCAAGACAGGCCCAACAAGGGTAGTACGTGGATTGAACTCGTACTACGGGTTCATTGAAGAAATTTGGGAGCTCGATTACGTACTGTTCAAGATTCCCCTGTTTCGATGCCGATGGGTCCAAATCCCACAGGGTGTGAAGGTTGACAGTTACGGTTTCACTTCTGTGGATCTCGATCACGTTGCTTATAAAGATGAGCCATTCATACTTGCAGATCAAGCCATTCAGGTCATTTATGTCACTGACCCGACCAATAAGAAGTGGCACGCCGTCCTTCATGGCAAGAGAAGGATTGTTGGAGTTGAAAATGTCATAGACGAGGAGGAATACAATCAATTTGATGAGATTTCTCCATTTGGAGATGGCGTACAGGTCGATACTCAAGACACCGACGAAACCAGTTACGTGTGTATGGATCACCAGGAAGGGTTATACTTTAAAGGTAATCAACTGTACGTCCTTATCTCTCTGTTTCCATCAGTATAGCTTATATCTCCTGTAATTCTCGTCTTTGCAGGGCCGCGGCAAGTGGAAAGTTGAGGATAACATGGCTGTGTACGTGGAAATTGTCGGTGAAAGTTCCCATTTGTATGTAACATTAACTTGAGCATTCTCCACGTACATTGTATGTTAAATTTATTTGAGGATGCTCCACATTGTAACCAATTATCGGATCTACGTACACTGTAACCAATTTACAGAGCATTTGGACTACATTTGAAATATCTGAGTGTTCATTTAAAACAAGTTTTCGAGCATTCAGAGTAGAAAGCTACAGATCAGTTTCAAGTTGTAAAACTAACGTTCAATAGAGAGATTATCACGGACGGTTTTGACCTATCACAGACGGGTATGAATATAGAACCGACTGTGATATTCCCAACAGCGTCTCTGACTCTTCAAGTGTACACGTGCACGGTCGGTTCTCAAGTCGCAACCGTCTGCGATAATCTCAGTCACAGTCAGTTCTCAACTCACAACCGTCTGTGATAATCTCTCACTATGTAGATTACCACAGACGGTTTTTATTTGAGAACCGACTGTGATAATATAATCACAGACGGTTATAGATATAGAACCGACTATGATATTTTCAACAGTGTTCGACACTTCGAGCCGGTTTTGATCTTACAAACCGTCTGAGATTATAACAGTCACCGATAATGACACTATCACAGATGGTTTTGACCTAAAAACCATCTATGATGTCACACTATCACTATCTCAGATAGTTTTGACCTCAGAGCCGTCTGTGATATCACACTATCACAGATGGTTCTGAGATTATAACACTATCACAGACGGTTCTAACCTAAAAACCGTCTGTGATATTCACTATTACAGATGGTTCTGAGAGTATAATATCACAGACGGTTTCAAGATTACCACCGTCGCTGATAATGACAATATCGCAGATGGTTTTGACCTCAAAGCCGTCTGTGATACTCTAAATACACAGACGGTCCTGAGGTCATAACCGTCTCTGATAATTTGAGTATCACAGACGGTTTTGACATCAGAACCGTCTACGATACTCATATTATTATTGACGGTTCTGAGATCAAAACCGTCTATGTTAGTATGAGTATCTCAGACGGCTTTGATGTTATAACAGTCTGTGTATTAGGAGTACCACAGACGGTTCTGATATCAAAACCGTCTCTGATAATTTGAGTATCACAGACGGTTCTGATGTCAAAACCGTCTCTGGTAATCTGAGTATCACAGACGGTTCTGATGTCAAAACCATCTCTGGTAATCTGAGTATCACAGACAGTTCTGATCTCCGAACCGTCTCTGATAATTTGAGTATCACAGACGGTGCTGATGTCAAAACCATCTCTGGTAATCTGAGTATCCCAGACGGTTTTGACATCAGAACCGTCTGTGAAACTCAAATTATCAGAGACGGTTCTGAGATTAAAACCGTCTGTGGTAGTATGAGTATCACAGACGGTTCTGATGTTAGAACAGTCTATGTAGTATGAGTATCACAGACGGTTCTGATCTTATAATAGTCTGTGAAGTATGAGTATCATAGACGGGTCTGATCTTATAACAGTCTGTGAAGGGAGAGATCACAGACGGTTGAAAACCGTCTGTGATAGTACATGATTATCACTGACTCGAATATCACTGACGGGTAAGAACCGTCTGTGATGATTGTTTTGACCCGACTGTGATGATGAATTCTGTAGTAGTGAAAGGAAAAAGATGAAGTAGTAGCGCATCCTGTGAAACTCCATTAATTTTAAAAGCATCACAATGCTCAAGAAAAATATGGAGATGCAGTGAAGGATCTTCAGTGGCAAAACCACTGAATTGATTTTGTTGTATCAAATTCAATAGTGCAGGGTTAATTTCAAATTTATTTGTTTTGATTGTTGGTCTAAGAATACCCGACTGAATCCCCATGCTGAACGGGATTCCATAATCCTTCAATTTCTTTTGTTCACCCATCTTAGGTGATTCGGCTTCCTTCGGTGTTTGATTGTCCAATGTGGCTCGTTCTTGATTGTATCAGATTTGCACTACTTCCCTGAAAGGTTAGTGGTGCACAAAGAAGAAAAAATAGAAACAAGATTGAGAAGTGAGATTGACTTATATCAGCAAAAATTAATCTAAAAAGATGAATTACTATTGTTCCCCGGCAACGGCGCCAAAAACTTGATCGCACCTAAAATGGTGTGATTTTGTAAGACCACAAGTGGATGGTTGAACGTTGAGCACTTGAGGGTCGAATTCTACGAGGAACAAGCGTATTCGTCTTTCTAGCATAATGGATCACTGATTAAGTCTAAATGAGTTTTGGGGTTGTTTTTCTATAACTAATTCTACTACTAAAGCTATCAATCTAGGGTTTTAAAGCAGTAAATTGCAGGTATGAAATCTGAATTTATAAAGTAGGAATTGACACCTAGGGCTTCGGGAATTCCACAACCATCCGGCATAATTCTATCCAAGATCCGAGGATTGTGAGTTAATTTCCATTATTTTCCAAGACAAATTAAGTTTCCAGTTCGGGGGTGCTGGGTCAACAGTCAGACGATCGCTTCCACTGTCACGTTTGGCGAGAGCCTCTCTCCTGTTCAGGGTCCGCGTCAAAGCACTAATGACTCAAGAACTCCCCTAAATTCCAGCTAAGGCTCAACTGTTACGTATGTTGCCAAAACGAGAATTTAGGGTTTAGAGGAAGAAAATATTAGAAAATAACTCCAAAACTTGAGATCAAAACTAAGGAAGAATCACGCCTTCCAAATTAGGTTATCCCTAACCCTAGAAGGGATCTACTCGCAAAAAGCCATAAGAATGTAGAAATAATAATAAAAAATAAATAAAAACTTATTGGATTGCTTGAGAATTGGAGTTGCCGTCCTTACAGGCTTACAAAAGCAATAAAATAGAGAAGGGGGCTCTACTAAGAAAATTAGACTAAAAACTAAGCCCTAACGGCTTCTAAACCTAAGAAAAAGCATGTCTAAATGAGCCAAAAGCTTCTCTATTTATAATACATAAGTCCTAAAATTAACCAATTACAACTCAAGACTTATTTAGGAAGGAAATTGTCTCACATTCGGACTTTAAACCGACTAACGGGTCTGTTTTGGACTCGGAATTCAGGTTTCGGGTTGGTTTTCAGGTCGGATTCCTGTTTTTCAAATTTTCAACATCTTCTTTCTCCACTTCATTTCTTATCCAAACGATGTCGAAATAACCACAAATTTGGTACGTTTGTTCCCTAAAACATGATGAACACACTCTTGAAAGCGGATTGTAAAAATGTTACAAAAAATCACATAAAATGACATGTCAAAGAAATTTTAAGCATCATTTTTGCACATTTTCAATACTAAACCTAGGGTAAAATTCTACCAAATTAAGACTTATCATCGGTCTCACTTGAGAATGTCGGGGGACGGGTTTTCTGAAAGTCTGTCAGCCTGGTGCCTACAGTAGTTCCCTCTGTGGCTCCGGTAGGCAGTCTCTGAACTATCTGGGCTAGCCGCTGGGTATGGGCTGTCTAGGCTTCCTGACAATTTTTCTCCGTGGTTAGAAGAACTTCCTGGATACTGGGTTGCTCATTTTGGGGAGGGTCGGAACTTTGGGCTCCCTATCAAAACAAGGGTCCTCTTACTATAGGATCTTCCTCCTGCGAAGTTTGGTCTCTATCCTCTCTGCTGCTTCGGGATCTCCTTCTTGTGTCAACCATGATGGCTCTGAAGAGAATTCAGGACAGACATAGGCTTCTAAGAAGAACTAAGATACTAGTGCATAAATTAATGCAAGCTATATTAATGCATAAAATACTTAGATATTCTTGCTTCTAGACATAATACATCCCTAGTTAACCATTACAAAAGCAATGGCGAAGCACAAAAGCTACCAAAAGAAATGACCAGATCTAACTACACTACCCCCGGCTAAACCCTTTTAACGGTCGTCTAGCTACTCGAACAGGGCTCTATCCCCAAGAACTGGACTATGTGCCAAAGAAACGTAGCCCAACCCCCAAGGTGCTCGATGCAAGAAAAACGCGCTCTCGCCATCCTACCGAAATTTTAGAAAAACCAAATAAGATTTTGAAATCGAAATTTATAAAAGCTACAAAGCTCCTTTTTACAAAAATAGGGTTTTTGGAGAAATAGTTTTTAGATAAATTACACCTCCCTGGCACAGTCAATTCCTAATGGCGTCGCCCTATAGTCAAGTTTTTATAAGCTACTCTGATACCAAAAATTTGTGAGCCCCCTCCTTGGGGACCACAATACTCCCGTGGGGACCCAGCTCGCTACAGCTAGTCCCATACATACATACCACTGACTTCCCAGGATGAATCAAGCATAGGAGTACATTGTAGCAGAGTAACTTACAAAATATTTGTAGCAGTATAGCCTGTTCGCCTTAATACAGTATAATGGATTACAAAGCCATCAAGGCATAAATAACTTTGGTTCAAGCAAAACATCTACTACTCGCTGGAAGCTAGGTGAACCTCCACAACCGTAAGAAGTTGAAAGGAGAGCAAGACTCTTCAGGGCTCGGGCAGAACTGGCACTCCTCCTTCTTTCTCCAAAAAGTTCCCCAAGCATTCGTCTTGATCATGGAACACTCCATCTATTTGATGATAGATTGCAAGGGTGAGTACTTATGTACTTAGCAAGTCATAGTATATAAGAGTATATACATATAATAGTGATGATATGAACCTATGCTAGTGGGGAAAGAGGGAAGGTCGCAAAACACTTTTTCTGTTCACAACTTATGGCAGTTTTTATCATAACATATCATCAATATGCTTTATAAACTCTTAGAAGTACTACCATAGCACGACAACACATGTCTGCCCATGTCAGTACCTCATTACATGACACCACATGTCAAGAACATTTGAGCTAAGTCTAACAAATTTTATTTTGAAAACATACTTGTGTCACGTCGACGTGGATTTAATCCACCGCAGCAGACTCCTATAGACCCGGGAGCTCGAAGTATTCGAATACGTTTTTAACTCCACAGAGGAGTACCAATTTACCCACAAGATATCTCACCTTTAATGCTCATCCTATCAACATAACCTAATTAGACCCTTCCTCACAGTCATGTGCGAGTAGCAAGGTTGAGATAACAAGAACTTTTGTCATGGTTCACGCGCAATTCACCCCTGACCCTGTGGTTGAACAAACCACAGTTGTGGCGGGTTATACCCCACCCCAACTTGCATCTTCCCATTACTAGGTCAGCGTGCATCACATCATGTATTGGAGCTGCACTCCGTGCCAATCATGCACAAACTTTCCATCTCATGTAGGGGTTGCATGTGCGATCTGCATATTATTTGTTCAGGCCTGTCCCATACTAGGCTTGTGGTTGGTAGGTTTTTTATGCCACTAGAAGCACAACACAAGGTTCTAGTCCTTATATGCCAGTGACCAGTTCATTCCACAAACCTGCACCCACAGTGCTACCACCATTTCATACCAAACTCTGCTCACGGCTAGGGTTTTATTTCATGAATATATATATATACACATATATATTAGTTATGGCTCATAGTTTAATTATTTTATAAAGAATCTCATCACATTTCATCGGCATACAGCCTAGTACTACCACATCATACTTTTTCTCATTTCATCACATGCAATACTACTTATAGTCAAGGCAATATCTTAACAATTCATAAAATATAGGTTCAAGATGTTCAAGGATATAACTTGCCTTCCACGTCGTAAGTATCTGCAGTAGGTGTCAGGTCGACAGTGAAGTCCTCGAACTCTGTCTCTAAATCTACTCAACAACAAATCAAACACACAATGATTACTAGCTATATTAAATGCTTTATGATCTACATGCATGCTTGCTTTAGAGAAGGAAAAGGATTGGCGATACAGGGCTCGAATGTATCGAAGCTGGGTCGAAATGATGGAATCTCTAGGATTTAGGCTATGATTGGATGTTAGAGGCTCTTAGGGTTTCAAGGCTTAAGTATTGACATTCGGTTCGCGGCTGGTTTGCTCGAACACAGCAAATGTCAGTAGGTTGGCATTCGGTTCATGGCCTGACATTGTCAGAGAATGGCATAGGATTAATTTATGACTTCCAAAAGGTCATGACAAGTTCAAATTGGAGCATTAGGTGCAAAATACAATAATGTGGCTAATTGACAAACTAGTTTTTGCAGAAATTCTAGGAAATAAGGGAATTTACAACAAGAACCTTAGCACAGAAAGACTGAGTGCCAGTGCACTGTCATGCTCTAGGGCTTGCGCGTCTAGACAATCCACGCATATGTTGCTTCGCCAACTTTGTCAAATGTGTAGGCGTGGTCAAGATAGAACTGCTGGCGAAGTGAATTGGAAAATGGCGGCTGGACGATGGCGAACGGTGTGGTCGAAGTCATCAGTTTTGAGAACCCGAGACAAGCTACGGTGACAAGGTGTTGTGGTTGATGAAACTTGAAATTGATCGAGGGTTTTTACTCCTGGAGTTGTGCTGATGGTGTTGGAGTGAGAAATTTAGCTGCAGTGGAGGTTTAGGGCTTGCCATCATTGATGTAGACTTGAGAACGACGATCGAAATGGGCATCTGCGACATAGGACAATGCTGCACAATCGGCGGCTGCTACACCATCTATGGGATCTAAGGAATGTGTAGGTGAGGTCAATATGGTCGAGACACGATGGGGCGTGTCGGCGACGTGAGCTATCCACGGTGACGCACGAACAACGGAAAATCTCTAGATACGGGTTGAATTCAAAATGTGATTCAACAGGCATGCTTAGAAGACTCTAGTGATCAATTTCTTCTCCAGGAGGGGAGGCTAATTTTGGCTGCAAAGGGGTCCGATAGCCAGAACAGGGCAATATCAATTTTCGGCGATTGCCAGTTATACAGTTCACCAGAGATAAATTACTTGCTAAGGAATTAGAAGATGGGTGAGAGACACCTCCTGGGCAGCTCGCCAGAGAAGAAGAAGAAGACAAGAAGAACTGCTTCTTAACTGGTTTCTGGGTGGTGTGAAGATAACTCTGGACGAGTGTGGCTTATATAGGTGTGGTTGGTTCTCTGGAGACTTGGAGCGACAAAGAATGACATTGAATTGACTGGCGGCAAACAGTGGCCATGATGTGATGACATGCAGCGGTGACGGGACCGCGTGCAGCGGCTACAACGGCTTTGCCAGCTGGGAGGTGGCGTCTACGCAAGCTGCTGGCCGGCTTAGAGGTGGAATGACGGGTTGGCCTCGGCATGTGATGGCGTGGCACAAAAGCTCTAACATTGCCTGCTGGTGCACGCGCGCTAGACGAGACAGCGCTTGTCGTTGCTGCTGCGTGCTGCCACAGTAGCTGGCTCTAGCGTGAGGCGTGTACGACATGCAGGTACAATGGTCACACTCACTGGCGATGAGCTGGACCTCACTGGCGGCAAAGATTGTGACGGCGCGCAGTTCAAACGTGCTAGTGGGTTGAATTGGGATCTGGACCAATTTGTAATTTTTGAAACTTATTTTGGACTGAATTATAAATCCAGTGAAATAATTGGTTTAAGCTGTATTTGAGTTCACTGGTATGACTCAGTTAACTCAACAAATAGTTTAGTAAAGGCATGTGGCAAAATTTGGGGTTTTTGATCAAATTTTGAATGAAAACGAAAATAGGGTAATTAGGGTATTTAGAATCTAGGTTTTGTCGAAGTCTAAATCTAGGATGTAGGATACGATTTCGAGATTCTCGCAGATGGAGGCATTTTATTGAATAGCATATGGGAGATATCCCCTGAATCAGATCAAGATTTAGAGTTGATTTGTGGCTTTTAGCCTTTCCAGGCTTTTGGAAAATCTGAAAAGGGATAATCTGCAATACTTGTGCACTGATTTGCAAAAATGACCTTGGTGATGGAATTCTGGTGCCAACTTTTTGGATTAAGGTTTTGGCATATCCTAGATAATAATCCTAAAATAATTTGGTCTGGATCAGGTTAAGATTTGATCAAATCGGCTTTCCGAATTTCAGAGTAATTAGGGTAATTAGTGTAACACCCCGATTTTTCCAAATCCTGGCCTGTCTTGTCCCTCTCTATTTCAGAATGAGATCCCAGTTATGCCAGTATCTTACCCCAAAAAGTTGGCAATCAAACTCTTGTCATTCATACCTTTTCACAAATCAGCCCTTTTCAGAAATTGTCAGAAGCCCAAAAAGACTAAAAGTCTCAGACCATCTCCAAACTTTGATCTGATTCAGTGAACACCTTCCTTTCACTATTCTGAACATTTTTCCCTTCTGGAAGAATTTCCAAATCTTACCCTAAACCTGAGTTTCGACCTTTGCCGTTTTTGAAACCCTAATTACCCTGTTTTACCCTAATTACTCTGTTTTCGGATTTTGTCGAAACCCTCAAATCTTGTTCAATTTCACCAAATTTCCTGCCAGATGAGTCCCAGCATTTTAGTGTCACTCAGCTGCGAAATCAAAGTTCAATTTGGACCCCCAAATCTCCAGAATTGCAATCAGGTCCAAACTCCAAAGAAAGATCATCGCAAATCAGTCCTTTTATTGAATTTAGGCCCCTGGCCGTGTCTCAGCAGAACCCGCCGCAGTACATCGCCGTGTTCTTCGCCGCCGGTGAACCTCCTGCCGTGCCAACACCTCAGCCACGTAGCTGACACCCGTGCGCACTCGTGGCACCGCCGTGGACGCCACCTCGGCCGCGCCAGCACAACCAATCTCTTCCCCGCGCGCGAGCCCGCGAACCAGCAAGTCCAGCTTCGCCCGTTCGACACGTCTCGGCCACGCGTCGATGGAGCTTTCACTTCACCGTTCCCTCGACGCTTGCGCCTGTGACATCCACTGCCAAAAGCCTGCACCGCTGCACGCCAGTGCCTCGCCATCATCGCCGGCCCAAGTCCCCGCTGTGTCCGGTCGGTTCGCGGTCAAATTCGTCGCCGCTGTTCCCCAATTTGTCGACCAGAGGATTGCTCCAGCATCTATAAATACCCCTCAGTGTATTGCTTCAGTTCCCAGCAACAGAAACCGACTAATTTCTCACTGCCGCCGAGTTCCCTTTCTTCTCCGGCGAGCAACTTCTGGAGCTCACGGTGCCAGCCCAATTCGCTACACCATCCTTTAAACCGAAGCCACCGGTGAGCTCCCCTCTTCTCCCTCTCTGTGTCATAGCAGCCAATTGCACCCCGGCGATCCCTAACGCCGGCGATCATCGGAAAAGCCCATTTGCCCTGTTTCCCCAATGCTGTTCGATTCATCCCAAATTGGCCTTCGTGTTAGTAGAGAAAAGGGATCAGTGAGCTTAGTAGAGCAAGCCTGTGGAATCAAAATCTTTAATTGTGCCCAAATCGAAGAAATCCCGATCTGGAAGTTCATCAGTTTGCTGGACCTCGTCGCCGAGCTTCTCCGGCCATCCTCCAGCAAAATTAACCCGTCCAGTAGCCTTGTTGTGCCCTAGAGATCATCCTCAATCTTGGAATTGAACTCATTCGCCTTGTATCAAAATTCCCCAATTTCAAAGTTGTCTTCTCCAGCACAGTTCACCGGAATTTGCTTCCCGGCCGATTCAGCCGACACCACTTTGTCCCTTAGCTTTGCCTCACCTCCCTGAGCATTTTCTTCCACTAGCTCGACATCTGGATCTGCCTAGATTGTGAGTTATGCCCTTGTCAAGCCCTTGTCCAGATCAATGTCTGTGCCGTGTCGCCACCGTGTTTTGCTCACTGGATTTGGCCGCCCTCCGGCCACTTTCAGCCCTTGTTCCTGTTGAGTATCTTGTTCCTGTTATCAAGGCCTACCTCCCAGACAAAGTTGTGCATCAATTGGAGCCCTGGATCAAAGGTTAAGCTTTGCCCTAGTTTTTGGCAATGTCTGCACTATGTCAGTGCATGTCAGCCACTGGCATTAGCCTTGCTTGACCCCTTCTGGTTGAGCAATGGAAATGTCACTTTGTCCCCTAGATTCTTGGAGTTGTGTTCTACATCTTTCCCTTCTATCACTTCTCCAGAAAACCATCCTAATACCAGTTTGAAGCTATGCCAAAGCCGTGAACTGAATGTCGACCCTTCGACGTTCAATCCTTTTTAGCCGTTTCTTCGACCAGAACCCTTGTGACCTTGCCCTAACCTTTTCCCCTGCATGCATGACTTATTTACTTAATATTTTCTATGGAAACTATTTTATGTATGCTTATGTAGCGTATGTGTTGTATTGCTTGTGTCCGCCGCAGAGCCCGTAGCGGAAGGAGCGGAAGAAGTCTTTGAAGATTCGTCCGAGTAATTAGACCCAACAGTGCAAGGCAAGCCTCATTCCTTTGATCATGTCTCACCCAATATTTTCATATGAAGTATATTCACTGTTTCTTACTATGCATGCTTATTTGAGATACAATTTATGTTTGAATGACATGAGTAGATATTACCTAATGGATCATGAAACCCCTTTTGTTATTGAACCTTCATATATATGCTTTTGTCACCCTAGGACTCATATACTGAATATCCACATTAAACTTGAAATGGTCAAATACATGAGAAGTTATAATGAAAACCGTTTTGTCAAGAAAACTGATAAAAGGGATCAGTAGTGAGGATTGGATTGTATGGAGAGGGTGCGGTGCGCACCAGGGAATGTGAATGCTCCTCACTATTGGTTCATAAGGACGAGAACCTTGTGCTGTGTCTCTATGCGAATTGTAAACATACCAACCACTTGCCTGGTATGGGACAGGCACAACTTAGTAGCTTTTTGGTATTAGCAGTTCCCTGCATGGTTTGTCGGTCTGGTTTCTCGCGTGGAAACTGGTGGGCGGCAGTTCGGCCATGAGTGATGTGAGTTCAGAAAAATAATGAGAGGTAAAGGTGGAAAGAAGGAAGACACCCTACGCCTCAGATTAAGCCGTGCGCGGTTGTAATCTTGAATGGTCATATGTCTTGCGTGGACACAGACCAAGGCTATGTGTCTTGCGGGAACATAAGCCAGAGGCTAGGAAGTAAGGCAGTGGGGAGGACCCACAATGGTACTTGAGACTTAATTGTCTATTTACCGGGCGGGGATACTGTTAATACTGAACTGCAAAAGCGTTGTGTGATCTCGGCCTTGTCACATGTGTATAAGTCACATGGAGTTGGCCCGACTTGAAAGCCGAGTGAACCAGTGGATTTAAAACGAGGTACACCTTTGCAAAGTATAAAAGAAGTATCAGATATTCTGTACTCCCAGGTTCAGGAGTCTTTTCGTAGTGGATGTTATCCATGGGTTATAGCACAAGTAATGATTTGGAATGTTTTCATAATATGGGTTAATAAAAATGATGACTCATGGGAGATCATCACATAACGATTTCTAAAGTATAAATTAAGATTTTAAAGTATTACTCTTGGAAACTAAAAGCCTTTCTTTATGATTTTAGAGTGAAAATCTACTCTATTCTTATATATATATATATAAAACCAAAACCCCTTTTCTTGATCACTCCTCATCTATATACCTACATTTTTGTAACGAGACTTGCTGAGCATTGTGTAAAAACATGCTCACCCTTGCCTTTGCAAACAAATTCAGAAGAAGGATTTGAGAATCCCGATTCCCCTGGCCTTGAGCACCAAGAAGAGGAAAGAGCCTTTCCAGACGATTTGAGCTTCTAGGAGGGTCATGAGCCAAGTTGAGTCCGATGTGGAGGAAGCCCTTCCAGAGCCGTTGCAGAAGGAATTGAAGACCTTTGTGGTTGCTTTTTGTATTGTTGCTCTGTGTTCGGTACTTCGATACCAATTCTCGATTTTGAAAAACTCTCTACTTTTGTATCAACTTTAATTAGTGCCGCCCTTGGCATTATGATATTGTGATAGCGGTCCTCGTGACCTTGTACTTGCTTTATCTACCAGCTTTATTATTTAAAGTGAATCCTGTTGTTGTGAGCTTGTGATGTACCTTTCCGTGCGCAATCTACCTGGGCGGTTGCCAAGGTGATCCTCAAATGGGGGTCTCACAGCGAATGGTATCAGAGCAAAGGCTCGACTGTAGGTCGTGACCCTTCTATAGACATTGGCGTCCCTAGAAAGAAAATCGTTAGTTTATTTGACTAAAATCTAATTTGTCTAAGAAAAATATATTATGTAGTTATCCTTTTTGGTTATTTGAAAAAAAAAAGCTTTAACTATTATTTCCAACTTTTAGGTGTTTTTGTGTTATGTCCCCTTAGATAGCTTTCGTGCTTCAGTGGTAGTCTACGAAATCCCATAACTTGGAATTGAACCGATGGGCGCAGATGATGATCAGGAGGAGGACTCAGAAGAGGTAGAGCCTCACGGTTCTTCCAATACTGGCGTGTGATCCCAGACTTTCCCCTGGTTTAACCTTTTGTGCCTAACCACAGCGGACGTTAGATCTTTTGTGTAGTAGTTGCTTGTCTTGATGTGTGTTGGTTGCTAAGTATTCCAGTAAGCCGTAGAGGCAAAATTATGTATTTTATGAAAAGTTAATTTATGAAAAACATCTTGCACTTTCCAATCCTTGTCTCACAGATTGATCCCAGCTTTCCGCTTGTACACTATCTGCGTTTCCCTCTGAATCAGCAATCTTTTCTTTGACCACCTGTTAGAGTAGATAGGTTAACTCAAGAGGAAGATCTCATGGAATAGAACCTGAGGAAGATACCAGTGACATGAGGAACACATCTGAAAGAAGAGCCCGTACCAATTAAGATCAACCCGGATCACCAACCCCCATGTCATAAGGAGGAAATATCAATGATATGTTAATATGGATGCAGTGAGAATCCCAATCAAATCCAGCTGTAGAAATATTGCCTTTTGTATCGGCAACCTAGGATTCCTAGCAGATTTGCTAGTTCTGAATCTTCAAGAGTTAGACATCATTCCTGGAATGAACCGGCTAGCCAAAAACACGAAGGTCAGATAGATTGTAAGAAGAAGACCGTCATTCTAACCAACGTCAAAGGAGAACAAGTCACGTTCTGTGCAGAATGGAAAAGAAAAGAGCAGAACAGAAAAGAACAGAGCAGAACAGAACAGAAAAGAAGAGAAGAAGAAAAGAAAAGAAAGATCTCCACTAATTGACCATATGGACAGCTTGAACAGTGTTGAAGAGATCAGAGAAGGGAATACCCCAAAGACTGTATTCATGACAACATATGAATTATATGAGTTTACAGTGATGTCATCCAGATAAATGAATGCACCGGCAATGTTCATGAACTTAATGGAAAAAGTTCTCATGGAATACCTATGCAAGTACATTATCGTGTTTGTGGACGATATTCCCATCTTTTCCCCGAGAACGAGGAAGAGCATAATCAGCATCTAAGTTTAGTGCTAAGGAGGTTAGCAGATCACCAATTGTACGCCAAAATTGATAAGTGTACTCTCTGGTTGAAAAAAAAAGGATTCTTTCTTAGACCACATTATATCAAGTGAAGGAATATTCATGCATTCATTAAAGACCCAAGCAGCACCACAATATCAATCAAGTCTACAGTACCCAAGACCCATGACAGCCAAGTGCCTGGCTTGTCACAGAAGCCACTATTAGCATGATTGTCCCCACACTGCTACCATCATGGACAAATTGGTCATTGTCAAGAGAAATCCCCTAGAGGAATCTGTCAAATCCAATAGCCAAGAGAAGAAGTGAAGGTCAATAACAGCCTGCAGTTCAGACAGTAATCCCAATGCCTGCCCCGATACAATAGTATGGACAAGAAGCTCCAGCTGCAAGAGAAAGATTTCCAACTAACCATGGAAGAAGTAGAGGAAAACCCGGTACCAACTCAAGGCAGACTCAACTATGTCACATCAGAAGAAGAAGGAGGATCATCAGACAAAAATCTTTGCTATTTAAAGTGGACTGAATATGACGTATCTAGAGTACCCTATCACTACTCAGTTTCCCGACTCTAGGATGCCAGTAAAGTCAGTGTGCAAAGGAGTAAAATTTAATATAAGTGGAAAGGAGTTTTCTGCTAAACTACTGGCACTAGAACTACAAGGATTGAGATGTTACACCTAGAAGGGACTGGTTGTCGGAGCATGAAGGACAAATGGATTGTGAGTGTAAGGCCATTGCCCTTACTAGTCCTAATGGAAAAGAAGTTTTGTTCCAACCCTGAGAGGATGTTAGTAGAACACCCAGCCCAAAATCCGCACAGTTCGAAGAAAGAGGTGAACCAGATCCCTGAAGTTGGAAGATACCCAAGCGTGTTTCCAAAAGAGTTACCAGAAGTGCCTTGATTAAGGTTTTGAACTCAATGTTGAACTGAAACCTAGAACGGCAACCGTATCAAAAACACCATATCGGATGTCAGTCAAGGACCAAGAGGAGTATCCTGACCACCTACGAAAAGTCTTGGATAAACTAAGGGAGCAACAATTTAATGCTAAGCTGGATAAGTGTGAATTTGGACACAAGAAATTTCATTTTTAGGTCACTTGACGACAGCCGAAGGAGTGCAAGTGAATCGAGTTAAAAGTCGAGACCGTGAAAGAGTGGTAACAACCAGAATCAGTGACTGAGGTCAGAAGTTTTCTTGGATTAGCTGAGCACTATCACCGATTCATTGAAGGATTTTTCCAAGCTAGCCAAGCCGCCCACTAGTTTGTTGAAAAAGGATGTCCAATTTGAGTGGACAGAAGATTGTCAGAAGAACTTCGAAGAGTTGAAACGAAGGCTAACAACCACACCGATCCTAGTACTCCCTAATAATAGGAAGAATTTTGAGATGTAGCGTGATGCATCTAGGCATGAACTGAGTTGTGCCTTAATGCAAGGAAGAAGAACAGTCGCATCTGCATCGAGATAACTGCAGTCGCATGAGAAGAATTACCCGAACCGTGACGTGAAGTTAGCAGCAATGATTCACGCACTCAAAGATTTGGAGACATTATCTACTAAGGAATCGATGTGCAATCTACTCAGACCACAAGAACTTGAAGTATGTTTTGCCCAGCAGAATTTGAACATGAGGCAACATCGATGGCTAGAGTTAATAAAGAACTATGGCCTAGACATGCATTACCATCCTGGTAAAGTTAATGTCATTGCAGACACCTTGAGCAGAAAGGTTTACTGCAGCACCATTGTTGCACCAGAATTAATGGAGGATTGCAGCGGCAAATGATTAAATCAGTAGGTTAAGGTTCTGTGACCATGTACATTGTCGGTTACACCTACCTTAGAAGAAGAGATTCGAAAACCACAAGAAAGTGATGAAGGAACTCGGAAGATCAAAGAAGATATGAGGATCAGAAAGGCAGTAGAATTTCGGGAAGGCGAGCAAGGTGCAATTTAGCAAGATAAAAGGGTGTAGGATAGAATAGATTTGAATTGATCTTCCTACTTCTAAAGAGACATATGCATGCATGATTTTCATGAACAATGAAATTTTCACTCCAAAACCAGGGTGTCACAGGGCGGCGGCGTTCAGGATAGGGGAATGCTTCTCACTGGGACAGCTATCACTGGGTGGGGGCACCCGGGATAGTTGTCACTGACGGCGACGCCTGTGACGGGGGGATGCCTCTCACTGGGACAGCTATCACCGGGCGTCGATCGCCAGGACGGCTGTCACTGGGTGATGGTCCCTGAGACATGAGGTTTCTTCCCTAGGAACTGCGTCTGGGTCGAACCAGGCCCTGGGGGAAGGACGGAGATTTCGCCCAACATAAGGGATGTTGCGAACTCGTTTGATGCAAAAATTGTCAATCCTGAGAATGATAATTCATCACTTGCTGAGTCCTGCAACCTGGTCACCATCCAATCTGATTCTCTTCTCGCCAACATTCCGGAGTTTATGAGGAAGTGCAAGGAGGCACTGAACACTGATGTCAGTGAAGTGACCTCTGCTATACTCTATAAACTTAGACATCACCATGGTCTGGGTTTGGACTTGAAACCCATGGTGGAGAATATGGTCTTTGATAGTGAGGATCAATTGAATATGATCAGGGTCGAGATCAAGCCTCTTATAGAAAGATTATTGCATGATCTTGGCCTCCCATGATGTACTTGTTTATATTGTACCTTTTGACAGACAACAATGAAAATAGAAATATAAATATCTTACCTGGGTTAGTGGTGATATGGTACCTTGCAAATACATACAATTAGCAAAGTTTTTTATAATAAGAACAAAATATCGAAGTGTTTGGTACTTTCCTTGTTTTAATGCCATAGTTGTATTCTCCCTAGCCCCCCACCTGTGGCCATGAATACGTGGTAGTGTGGTATTATGGTCGCAAGAAAATGCATGGCGTGGATGATTCAAAACGGATAAGGCAGTCGCTTATGCATGTGATGACAGCTTAGGAAGAGATGCCTTGACTGTTTACGATCGTATGGTCGCAACGGCAAACATCTAAAGGTAAATGTGCAAGCTTGTTGCAAACTGACAAACACTCGAATGATTTGAAAACATTCTATCATGTCTCTAACTGCTGAGAAACGGCTTACATAGAGATGTCTTGATTAGATTCAATCATGAGATCGGTTAGTGAATCCACTTGGGCATTACGTTAAAGAGTTTGCTTTGCTGCCAGCCCCCAGGCGTGGACCGAGGAAAAGATAGGACACAAGAGAGGAGATAACTACGACATCAAGATAGGGAAATTTTTGTTAGTGAATATAGATAAGAAAGGATGGAAAAGACTTACACGTAAAATTTGCGTAGTTGATCGATGTTCTATGTATTGGAGAGAACTCTGCCATCTTCCATAGCCAATTGAGCCGATCCAGGTCGCGGCAAGGAGACCACAGTGTAGGGACCTTCCCATAGGGGAGAGAATTTGTGGTGATTGGACTGGTTTTGGATCTTTCGCAAAACCAGGTCTCCCAAGTGAAGACTACGTGGTCGCACCCTTTTACTGTGATATATATGCAGAGCCTATAAATATGTGGCAGATCGAAATAGTGCTTGATTATGCTTTTCTTCCAGTTAAATGAGTTCATCTCCGCGTGCTTCGTTGGTATCGGTAGCATTGAAGTTTTTCATGCGAGGAGAACCAAGTTGGATTTCTCTTGGTAGTATGGCCTCAGTACCAAAAACCCGTTGGAAAGGCATGTCGCCTGTTGCTCTACTGGGTGTGGTATGAATGGCCCATAGAACAGAGTAGAGTTCGTCTACCCAAGCCCCCAAGTGTATTTTAAGGCGGTCGAAGACTCGTTTCTTGACGCCTTGTATTATTTGCCCATTGGCATGTTCAACTGCCCCGCTGCTTTGCAGATGAGCAACGGAAGTGAAACAGACTTTGGTACCGATATCGTCGCAATAGTCTAGGAAAAGACCACTAACGAATTGGGAACCATTGTCTATTATGAGATGACTTGGGATACCAAATCACATCATGATGTTCTTGTGAAAGAACTTCTGCGCCGCTGTGGCGGTAATGGTGCGGATTGTTCAACCTCGACCCATTTAGTGAATGTATCAATGGCTACAAACAGGAATTTGTATCCATTGACAGCTTGGGGCATTGGTCCTAGGGTGTCTGTTCCCCATATGGCGAATGGCCATGTTAAGGGAATAGTTTGTAGTGCATATGTTGGCTGATGAACTTGCTGGACATAAAATTGACACTGGGGGTAGGTCTTGACCAAATGTTTGGCATCATTGAGTACTGTAGGCTAGTAATATGCTTGTCGAAAAGCATTTTTGACCAGTGTTCGGAAGGATGCGTGTGCACCGCACATGCCTCCGTGGATTTATCTCAGTATGTTTTAGCCTTCCTCCTAAGGGATGCAACGCATGAGTACGCCTTGCGTGCTTTTTTTGTATAGGTTTCCTTTGACCAGTTTGTACAGGTGTGCTTTCCTAACTAACCGATCAGCTTTGGTTTGATCCTCGGGCAAGGTCCCATGCGCAAGATAGATTCTCAATGGTTTGATCCAATCTGCTTCCTCCTTGAGGGCGGTGACATTAGTAGTCGCCTCTATCTTCTCGGTGATCAAGGGATGTTTTAAGTACTTAACGAACACTCCTGCCGGAGCGGATGCACTTGAGGACCCCAGTTTTGATAACTGGTCTGCGAGAATATTGTCTCTTCATGGAACGAAGTGGACTTCGAAATTTCGGAAGAATTTTTCCAATTTCCTCACTTCATCTAGGTAACAAGCCATTGTCTCATTGGAGATGCTGTACTCCTTGTTTACCTGGTTTATGACTAGCTGTGAGTCTCCTCTCACCACTAACCGATGGACTCCAAGGGATTTGGCTACTCGAAGCCCAGCTAGAAGACCTTCATACTCTGCCGCATTATTTGTTGCGACAAAGTGGAGTTGTATGACGTATTGGAGTTGGTCGCCCTGAGGGATGATTAAGACCAATCCAGCCCCTGAGTTCGAAACACCACGAGAACCATCGAAGTACATTGTCCAAAGGTCATTAGTAGACAAATATGCCAGTTCTTGCAGAAGTGGTTCGGGATTAGTTCATTAGACCACGAAATCGGCAAGAATTTGAGATTTGATTGCGACGCAAGTAGTGAAGTGGAGATTGAATGCTCCTACTTCTACTGCCCATTTCACAACTTGTCCAATTGCTTCCAGATTATGGAGTATGTCCCCTAGGGGGAAGGATGATGGCACGGAAATCTTGTGCGTTTGAAAGTAATGTCGCAGCTTTTGGGAAGCCATTAAGAGGGCATAAAGTAGTTTTTGGACCTTGGGGTAATGCTCCTTTGGTCCGTTTAGTACTTCGCTTAGGTAATGTACTAGTCGTTGCACGCTTGCCCTTTCTGCGACCAGTACTGCACTGACTACACGCGGGGTTGCAGCTCAGTAAATGAGTAATGGTTCTCCCACTTGTGGAGAGACCAACACTGGAGCACTTGATAAGTAGGCTTTGACTTCCTTAAATGCTCTTTTGGCTTCATCCGACCACTGGAAGCCATTGTGCTTTCGTAGTACCTTAAAGAAAGGTAAACCACATTCACCTAACCACGAGATTAAATGACTCAAAGCCACCATTCGACCTGTTAGACTTTGAATTTCCTTCGTTGACGAAGGGGATTGCATTTGCTCAATAGCCCGGATTTTATCGGGATTAACCTCAATGCCTTGTGAAACAAGGAAACCTAAAAGTTTACCAAAAGAAACTTCAAAAGAGCACTTTTCGAGATTCAACTTGATTCCATGTTTATTTAAATTACAGAAAGTCTCAGTGAGATCATTTATATGATTAGAGCCTTGTAAGCTCTTTACAGCCAATTCATCTACATAACCTTGTAAATTATGCCCTAATTGAGATAGAAAGGTCTTCTGCATCAAGTGCTGGTATGTGGAACCAGCGTTCTTAGCCCAAATGACATTCTGACGTAGCAATAGGTGCCAAAGGGTGTGATGAAGGCAGTTTTCTCTTCATCTACTTCTGCCATGCTAATTCAGTGGTAGCCTGAGTAAGCATCCAGGAAGCTCATCAGTTTGTAACCCGCAGTTGAATTGACCAACTGATCGATGCGAGGAAGGGGAAATCATCCTTCGGGCAGGCATTGTTAAGATTGGTGTAATCAACACACATGCGCCACTTACCATTGGACTTGAGGACCATGACCGGATTTGTGAGCCATTCAAGATGGTTGACCTCGCGAATGAAACCAGCTTCTTGGAGTTTAGATAACTCTGAACGAATGGCTTCTTGTTGATCTGGAGCAAAGCGTCTGAGCTTTTTCTTGATTGGTCGTTGTCCAGGCCGAATAGCTAGCTGATGCTCGATCACTTCCCTTGGGACTCCGTGCATGTTGGATGGTTTCCACGTGAACACATCTGCGTTAGCACAGAGGAAAGTAATGAGCGCGAGTTCCTATTTGTCGTCCAGCGCTAACCCGATCTGAACAGTCTTAGTCGGGTCATCTGGAAATAGAGGAACTTGCTTGAGTTTTTCATCTAGTCGCTGAGTCACCTTGACCGGATCAGGTTCTTTGGTCACCAACTTGACTTCCCATAGGGGTAACTGGTCTACCAGTTCCAAAGAAATGCGATCACAAGAGTTGTGTTCTGACTGCCTTTGATTGTGATAACGCCTTTTGGCCCTGCTATTTTGACGCACTGATAAGCGTAGTGTGTCGTCGCCATGCACTTGGCGAGTGAAGGCCTGCCGAAGATGGTTTTATAAGTGGAATCAAAATCAATCACATCAAAGGTAATTAATTACGTTCGGAAGTTCTCTGGTCCTCCAAGTGTTACAGGTAACACTATCTGCCCGAAGGGCATCATTGAGGAGCCAGGTATAATCCCAAAAAATAGGTGTGCCACTGGTTTGATCTTTGAACGAGGTATTTGCATCTCGCCAAGTGCTTTGGAAAATAGCAGGTTGAGAGAACTACCCCCATCGACCAATGCTCTTCCCACTTTGGCATTGCTAATAATGGGGGAAATTACCAAAGGAAGTCGTCACGGTTGTGACAATCCTTTGGGACAATCGTCTTGGTTAAAGGTCAAGGAGTTTTCTGACCAACGGGGGAATTGGGGCTCCCCGAGGGGAGCGTCAACAGTATTTACCTCCTGGCAAATAGTTTTAAATTGACGCTTAGAATAATAAGATGAAGATCCACCAAAAATAACATTAACATGATTGCTAGGTACCTAGTATGGCATTACCTCATCTCCATCGCATCTTTAGTTCCTCGGGATTGACCATTTTCTGGTATGGTTGGCATAGGCACAGTTCCTTGATAGAAATCATCCATGCGCTTCAACCAAGCGTGACAATTCTTGAGGTCATGTCCAAAAGCGTTGTGTAATGGAAACCATTTCTTGTCTCCCTGCGGGTTAGTCTGTTTTCCTGCGCGATCGCCAATTCGACCACCGGAGGGAGGTTTATTAGATTTGAATGGAACTTTTTTACCTTTCTGTTGTGGTTGCTTCTCCAAGACTTGCCACCTGCAGAGAATTCAGACTTCTTGCTTGAATCTTCCTACTTTTCGGTTTTTAGGCCCAATTGTGGAGGTAGATTACCCTTGTCCACCATCCTATTCCATTCTACAGCCTCAGCTGCACCGGAATATCGATCAGCCATGTCGAAGAGGTCAAATACTGATCGTGGGGGATGGATACTTAAGTCCTCTATGAACCTTCGATATCGAACACCATGTTTGAAGGCCCTGATAACCGAAGAATCAGAGACATTTGGAATGGTATTCCTCACTCCTACAAATCTCTTGATGAACTGCCGTAGGATCTGTCGCGCCCCACCAAGGGGACTACGACTACTCCCGTGGGGACCCAGCTCGCTGCAGCTGGACCCATACAACATGCCATTGACTTCCCAGTATAAGTCAAGCACAGGAGTTCATTGCAGCAGAGTAACTTACAAAATAACATAAGTAGTATGGCTTGCTAGCCTTAATACATCAAAAGGGTATTACAATGCCTTCACGGCACAAATGGTCTAATTAAAAACAAAATAACAACTACTCGGCAGAAGCTAGGTGAACCCCCACAGCAAGAAGTTGACAGCAGAACAACACACATCAGGGCTCGGGCGGGACTGGCTCTCCTCCTTCTGGAGCCAAGAAGTCCTCCAAGCCTTCATCTTGATCATAGAGCACTCCATCTATTTGATTATAGATTGCAAGGGTTAGCACTTTTGTACTCAACAAGTCATAGGGTAAGAAGAGATATTCATATAGTAGTGATGATATGAATCCTATGCTAATAGGGAAAGAGGGAAAGGTTTCAAAATACTTTTTCTCTTTTCACAACTTATGCTCATGGCAGCACTTTTCATAACATAGCATTGCTATTCATGTTCTCTATTTATAGTACTACCACGACACATCGACACATGACAGCCCACGGCAGCACTCCTTATCATGATGATACATGTCATTTGGGTAATCTTGACTTATCAAATTTTATTTATAAAATATACTCGTGCCACGCCCCTTGGATTTAATCCATCGCAGCAGACTCCTATAAACCCGAGAGCTCAGAGTATTTAAATACATTTTTAACTCTGCAGAGAGATACCAATTTACCCAAGATATTCAACTTTCATGTCCATCCTATCAAGATGATTAGACCCTTCCTCACTGCAACATGTGAGTGGCAAGGTGGAGATAACAAGAACTTTTGTCATGTTTCACACACCATCTACCCCTGACCCTGTGGTCAGACTACCAGACCTCCCACAGTTGTGGTGGGCTATATCCCCACCCCAAACTGCATCTTCCCATTACTGGGTTAGCATGCATCATCACATCCAGTGATATGTGTTGGAGCCGCACTCCGTATCAAATTGTGCACAAACTTTCCATCTCATGCAAGGATTTCATGTGCGATCCGCATACTATTTGTTTAGGCCTGTCCCATACCAAGCTTGCGGTCAGTAAGTTTTTCATGCCACTAGACGCACAACACAAGTTCTAGTCCTTATATGCCAGTGACCAGATCATACCACAACCCTGCACATCCAGTGCTACCACCATTCCATACCAAATTCTGGTCACGGCTAGGGGTTTTATTTCATGAATATAAATACACACACACACACATATATATATATATATATTAGTGTATGGCTCACTACTAGATCATTTCACATTTCTCAGGCATCCAGCCTAGTATTGCCACATCATTCTTTTCTCATCTCATTACATGCAATACTATTTTATAATCAAGATAATATCTTAACAATTCATAAAATATGGGTTCAAAATGTTCAAGAATATGACTTGCCTTCCACGTCGTAAGAAACAACTGTCGATGTCGGGTTGGCAATGAAGTCTTCGAACTGGGGCTCTGGATCTACTCAACAAGAAAAGCACACAAAAATCACTAACTATTTAAAATGCTTTATGATCTACATGCAGGGAAGCTCCTAGAGAAATGACCTTGGCAATGCTGAATTAGACATGATTTGGAAGAACTAAGTGCCAGTGCACTGTCAAAAGCTAGGGCTTCGGTGTTTGATCGATTTGCACAAGCGTTGCTTCGCCAACTATGTCTAGGAGATAGGCGAATGCAACAGGAATTGAATGGATGTGGTTTCGATCACTGGGGTGGACGGACGACGACAAACGGCGACGAAGAATCACGGTGGTGACACGGCAAGGTACAGCTACTGGATAGGATTTGGCACAGGGATAACTTATGATTTTGCAAAGCATCGAAGGGCGATGCAGTGGAGTGATATGCTCAAGAGGTTGAGGCAAATCTATAGGACAAGGTGGCGATGACGGAAGTGGCCGGCGGCGACCGGACGGCACATTGGCGGCACGGCAGCAAGGCGTAAAATAAAAATACCCAAATCATGTTTTCGAGCTGCGATTCTGAAGATTGAAGTGCCTGAGGCAAACTGGAGCTAGCTAGAGCTATTAGGTACAACCTGGAACTCTAGACTTGGCTGGAGGCTAGTCGACGACAAGCGGTGGCGAGCTACACCGGAGAAGAAGAGTACAAACGACTGCGTCGATGGTGCCAGGGAAATTGGATGATTTAATCTCAAATTTAAGAGCATGGGTAGGTTCCTGGGTTGGTCCAGATGGTGAGGTTAAGATGAATTGGATTAGGGCGGCGCCGACAAGAAGTTCGACGATGCGACCGGTGAAGAAGAAGTAAAATTTGGGCTTTTCCTCAGGAAGGCTTTGGAGTTGAATTCCTCGCAATAGGAGCAAGAGAGAAGCAAAGGAAAGCTATTGGAGTTGCCAAATTGATCGGAGAAGAAACGATGCGGGCTGGCGACGTGAGCTGGTCGTCAGTGGCGTGCGAAGAACAAGGATGCTCCAATTCGAGCTTCAATTTGAATTCTAATTAAATAGGCTTGCTAAGGATACTCTACTGATCATTTTGTTCTACTAACAGGAAGGCTAATTTGGACGGGAACGAGATCAATTGCAGGAACAGGGCAATTTAGAATTCCGGCAATCACCGGCGTTGAGGTCCACCGGAGCTCAATTAAAAGCTATAGCATGATGAGGTGAGAGAGAGACACTCACTGGTTGAAGCAATTTGGAGATTGATGCAGTAGATTGATCTGGCGTCGTGCTCCTCCACGATGGCTCACCAGAGAAGAAGACGAAGACGAAGACGAAGAAGATTGAGATTTGGCTGGTTCTGATGGGGAGTGAAGAAGCAGCTGGATAAGGGTGGCTATAAATAGGCATGGGCGAAGCTCGCAATGATGACACTCGTGGAACTTGTGCCGTTGAAGCGACCGGACGGGGCGGTAACAGCGGCGATGATGCGATGGCGCACAGCGATTTCTTTGGCTTTATCAGAACGGTCGGCACAAGCTGGCTGGTGCAGTGGCGAAGCGACTTGCAACTTCAACATGGCGACGTCGTAGCGTAAAGTTCCTGACACAACTGCTGGCGGTGGCGTGCGCGTGCGGAGAAGTGGGACGGCGCTGGTGCTGCTGCTGCACTGCCACGGTGGCTACTCCGGCGCGGACATGTGTCAGTCATGCATCTCCAACAGCTACGAGTGTTGGCAACATGCTGGGCTTCACCGGCGGCAAAGATCATGGCGAAGCGAGGCGCTGGTCGAAGATCGTGCCGGCGAGTTGGATTTAATATTTGGACTGAAACTCAAATACTGAAATAATCTGGACGGATTTGCAATTTATGAGGAATAGCTGGTTAGGGTTGAATTTGGCTTCACAAATCTGATAAACTTTATTCAACAAATGATTTGAGAGAAAATCTGATAAAATCTGGAAACTTTTGATCAAATTTGCACTGAAGCGAAAACAGGGTAATTTGGGTATTTAGAATCTGGGTTTCATCGAGGTCTAAAATCTGGGATCTAGGATATGATTTTGAGATCCTCACAGAAGAAGATTTTGCATTGAATAGCATTTGGGAGGTATTCCCTGAATCAGATCAAGATTTGGAGTTGATTTGTGGCTTCTAGCCTTTCCAGGATTTTGGAAAATCTAAAAAAGGACTAATATGAAATACTTTTGGACTGATTTGCAAAAATGACCTTGCTGATGGAATTCTGGTGCCAACATTTTGTATTAAGGTATTGCCATACCCTGGATCATAATTATGGTATAATTTGGTGTGAATCAGATTAAGATTTGATCAAATCGGCTTTCTGAATTTCAGAGTACTTAGGGTAATTAGGATATTAGATAATTCTATTTTCGAAAACAGAAAGGAGTTGATAATTCTGGGAATTAGAGATCGAATTTGATCTGGCTTCTAAAGGCTTTTATACTCAAGTATATAGTAGATTATATCTGGATAATCTGAACTTGATTTGGGCTTAAGGCATTGATTTTGAGATTTTTGGGGCTTAGGATAGATTAGAGTTGAACTGTTCTTACTACTTCAAAAGTGATATATGCATGCGTGATTTTCATGAAAAAGGAAATTTTCACCCCCAAAACTAGGGTGTTACAGGGTCTCAGTCGAAGTCTGGTGCAGACGATGAAGATCATCTTCTTTGCCTAGCTTCTCATAGAAGTTTTGGAAGTTGCTGAGGATGGCATCGCACAACATCTCCCAGTTGTAGATCGATCCTTCTGGTTGATTGAACAACCAGGTCCGTGCCGAACCCTCAAGGACAGTCAACAGATAATTTTCCATGTCCCTTTCATCTCCTCCGGCCACTTGGCTAGCAGTAACGTAGATCTGAAGAAATTCGGTAGGATTTTGAGTCCCATCGAATCTCTCGATGGCACCAGGTTTGAACTTATCAGGCTAGACCACATTTCCGTAGTCCAAGTGAAAAAGCTTTACAACACACGTATGTACTGCGTGGTCATAGATCATCGCGACTATCGCAGTGGTCATGGGACTTGTCGACCTAGGGAAACTCATGACGTGGTCCCAGATGTGAGTGCATTGGTACATGATTGTGGTCGTGGGAAGCACCAGTTTGTCTAGTTTTGTCATGTTGGGTATGCGCGGGAGTACGTCTCTTTTGTGATTGATGGGAACCTTCTCACTCTTTAGTGGTCGATCGCGACGACGCTGTTGGAGTAATGTCCAAAGCAACCTCATCGAGGGTATCCGCAAGCACCCTTGCAAAAATAGCCCCATCATCATGAGCGAGACTGGGAGGTGGATTGCGAATTGCCTCTGCAATCACCTGGATACGGTCCTTGGTACTCCTGGTGGGTGCTGGTGGAGTCTTTCATGTTGCCGCCACAAGTGTATGAGTGTAATTTGGGTCTGAGAGAGGCGAGTGTGCACGCCTGCGGCCACCCAGATGTGGTTGATGAGACGTACCTGGACCAAGGTCACGTCCAGCGGTATTAGGGAGAGCTGGTGCATGTCGTAGAAAATCTTCTGCGACCTTGGATATGTCAGCCTCTTGCTGTTCACGCTCGTGGTCCTCTTTTTGTTTGCGCTCTTTCTCTTCGCTAGCAGCACACTGCTCTGGAGTTTCCTCAGAAAGTGCAGCGACCTCCCTAGGAATAGAGTTTGCAAACGGAGTAAGCATCCCATCCTTGCCCAAGTCTGACTGGAAATCAAAAGAGACTTTAAATTATCTGGGGAGAAATTCTCCAGACGAAGCTCTAGGTCATCTTCTTCCGTGTCATCTAAGACTACGGGTTGTCTCGATTGAGGGCAAATGAATGGTCTTCTATGATTCTTGTTCAATAGACGCAGTTGGAATCAAGGATGATGCTCCCCTAAGACAGGTCTCGAGGGTAGTGTCGTCGCCATTGATGGGGACGCTATCTTCATCCATAGCATCTACGTGATCCTCAAGCTCGAATTCGTTCTCTGAATTGTGTAGGCAAATCCATGAATACAATGAACCTTGGGAAAATGTCTTCAAGGCCTCACGGTGGGCGCCAGCTGTCGATGATTGGAACCCTCGGGTCCTTCTATCGAACTTATGCGGGCAAGAGAGGGATGATTAGTGGAGCCAATCAGACAAATTCCCAAGGTATTCAAGGTATTTATGAATCTAAGACACGGGAGAGAGTTATCCAGGTTCGGGGCCTCGTAGTTGAGTAATGACCCTATGTCTTGTGTATTTGACTATGTGGGAAAAAAGGATTACAGAGAGATTGTTACAGTGTGTATGAGCTAGCTCATCCTATTTGGCTAAGCCTAGTCTTTTCTGTCGTCGATCGTCCTCCTTTGATCCTTGCCTTGAAGGCCTTCTTATACTTGCCGAAGAGTTCATCGGTTATCCTCCTGAAGGCATGTCCCACGATCACTCTTAACCGCCCCGAGGTGGTAGCCATACATCATGGGTATGTGGCAGTTAGGCAGCCTTAACCTAGTCTTCATGGAACCACCTTACCATCCTAACCTCCTTCGACGGTTACCTTGTCAGGGACTTATGATTATCTCAGGATTAATCATAAGGATCATGGTAAGGTCATGATAAAGAATGATTGCGTACTTCTGTTACTGCGGTAATGAGATCGGTCTTTGTATCTGCAAGAGAGTCTAGTCGTAGGGAGGTACCCCTGCGACTATAGTGTTCGCCGATATAGCATAAGATATGCGTTTTATGATAATAGGTGTATTGTAATAGTTTGCACGAAATAAGCATGATTCCTAGGTTATATCCAGAACACTCTGGGACTACCCGGTGTCTCTTCCCTTAGCCTTTGGTGACCATAGGAAAGTGCTGGCAACCATGGTGCGCTATGTGCGACCATGGAGCACTATGCCCGACCATGAAGGTTTAAGTGCAACTAACAATCCTCGTCACCCCCCACTCTGAGAATCATATTCCTATTGCTGGGTTAGAGTGCTGATGTAAGATTGGCCCAATCTTCCAATGAGAACGATAACTTCGATTTGATGGTTGATGACTTTGATGATGTGGCTACCAACCAAACACGACGGGACGCCAAGCAATCTCTAAACCACCACACCAAGTTGATATCAACCGTGCCAAGAACGTGGTTGACCTGATCACGAAGATCAATTCCCTGCGATTAACCAAAGAACAGCAAGAACAAGGCAATGCAATATGAAATTGCAACTAGGCCTAAAGCACTTGAAATTTGAGGTTCTATAACTTGATTCAATTGGTCAACCAACACAAGAGAAATCGAGGTAGTTTCACACACGGGAAAAACTAAACTAAACTAAACCTAAGGAAGCAACAAGAAGTTTGGGAAAATATATGAGAAGGGGCAGTAGCCAGGGGTGGCACACAACCCTAGACATGATACATGGGCCTTGGGCCCAAAGTGGAGGTGCCACAGCACCTAAGAGTCCAAGACAAATTCTGTCCGCCGACTTGTTTTGATGATTGCGGTGGACTCAGAAGGAATTTGGAGATGGAGCCGGATTCGTTGGAAAAAGGATGAAGTAAGCTTTCCATAAGTGCTCGCACATCCCAAACAAACTCTGTATGCAACTTCTATGCTCGTTTGAAGGTGGAATGCTCCTGGTGGCTGAACTAGACTCCAACACGTAACAGCTTGGAACTTGGCTTGACTTGGTGAAGAATTGCTTCCTTACAGATCCATGTCGTGGTTCCTAATAATTCAACTATCGTGCACATGCTCATGTAATTGGCCCAAGTCCTTGCGTAGGAGGTGATGGTGGTGAAGTGATGTCCTCATCATCCTCCCCCTATTGAATCGGAGTCATCCTCGACTCAAGGTTCACCCAAGTATGGCTTCAAATCTGCAATGTTAAATGTGGGACTAACCCCGAAATCTGCAGGCAACTCAAGCTTGTATGCATTATCGTTAATCTTTTTAAGAACCTTAAAAGGACCATCAGCTCGAGGCATCAACTTAGACTTTTGCAACTCAATAAATCTTGCTTTTCTCAAGTGTAACCAAAGAAGATCACCAGGTTCAAATGTTAATAGATTTTTACCTTGGCTACCAACAACCCTATATTTCTCATTCATGCGCTCTATGTTTGCTTTTATAGTCTCATGCAACTTAAGAACAAATTCAGCACATGTCTTTGCATCTAAATTTACCTTTTTCGAAGATGGGAGAAGTAACAAATCAAGTGGAGCGATAGGGTTAAAGCCATATACTACCTGGAATGGGCTCATCTTTGTTGTTGAATGTAGCATGCGGTTGTAAGCAAACTCCACATGAGGTAAACATTCTTCCCACATCTTCAAATTTTTCTTCAAAACAGCCAGCAACATAGTTGATAATGTGCGGTTGACAACTTCAGTTTGTCCATCAGTTTGGGGATGACATGTAGTAGAAAACAGCAATTTCATTCCCAACTTGTTCCATAAGGTCCTCCAAAAGTGGCTCAAGAACTTCGCATCATGATTGGAAACAATGGTGGATGGCACGCCGTGTAGTCGAACGATCTCTCTGAAAACAAATCAACAACATGAGTAGCATCATCGCTCTTATGACAAAGAATAAAATGTGCCATCTTAGAGAATCTATCCACAACAACAAAAATACTATCCCTCCCCCGCTTTGTCCTAGGCAACCATCAAGCAAAATCCATGGAAATATCCTCCCAAGGAACACTAGGAACAGGCAAAAGCATATATAAGCCATGTGGATTGAGTCGTAACTTAGCTTTTTGGCATGTAGTGCAGCATGCAACGTAGTGCCTCATCTTTGGCCAGAAGAAATGCGTGGTCAGTACATCCTCTGTCTTCTTAACACCAAAGTGTCCCATCAATCGTCCTCCATACGCCTCCTGTAACAACAAAAGACGAACGGAGCTAGCCGAAACGCATAGCTTGTTAACTTTCAACAAGAAACCATCATTGATCACAAATTTATTCCAGCTCTTTCCCTTTTTACAATTCAGCATCTTGAGCATATTGATCTTTTATTGTCTCTAAAGAAAAAATGCGACAATCAAGTTGAGACAACATGGTATATCTCCTAGACAAAGCATCAGCAATCACATTATCCTTCCCTTTCTTGTGTTTGATGACATAAGGAAAAGACTCAATGAACTCAACCCACTTAGCATGTCTATGATTCAGCTTGTTTTGACTTCTAATATGCTTAAGAGATTCATGATCAGAGTGTATGACAAATTCTTTAAGCCATAAATAGTGTTTCCACATCTCTAAAGAGCAAACAAGAGCATACAATTTGTTATCATACGTGGAGTAATTCAAAACAGGCCCACTTAATTTCTTGCTGAAATAAGCAACAGGTTTACCTTCTTGTATTAACACCCCCCCCCCCAATTCCAATGCCGCTAACATCACACTCAAGTTCGAAGGTCTTACCAAAATCTGGAAGTTGGAGCAGTGGTGCATTTGTGAGCTTCTCTTTCAAAAGGTTGAAGGCGTCTACTTGTGCTTGTCCCCAATGGAATGCAACACCTTTCTTCGTCAACTCATTCAATGGTGTGGCAATGGTGCTGAAATCCTTCACAAAGTGGTGATAGAATCCAGCAAGTCCATGAAAGCTCTGCACCTGTGTGACCGTGTTAGGAATCGGCCAACTCTTGATCGCTTCAATCTTGGCTTCATCTACCTCAATTCCTTGCGGTGTGATAACAAAGCCAAGAAACGAGACTCGATCAATGCAAAAGGTGCACTTCTCAAGGTTACCAAACAAACGTGCATCTCTCAAAACATTAAAAACAACACGCAAATGATCAAGATGTTCAAAATGTGACTTGCTATAGATCAAGATATCGTCAAAGTATACGACCACAAATTTTCCAATGAAAGCACGTAAAACTTTGTTCTTCAATCACATAAATGTACTCGGGGCATTAGTTAAACCGAAGGGCATTACTAACCATTCATACAAGACAAATTTAGTTTTAAACGCTATCTTTCATTCATCTCCAAGTTTCATTCTAATTTGGTGGTAGCCGCTATGCAAGTCTACTTTACAAAACACAATAGAGCCACTCAATTCATCAATCATATCATCCAACCTAGGAATAGGATGACGATACCTAACAGTAATATTATTGATAGCTCTACAATCAACACACATACGCTATGACCCATCTTTCTTAGAAACTAAGAGCATAGGAACAGCACATGGACTAAGGCTTTTGCATACATACCCCTTGTCAAGCAAGTATTGCACTTGACGCTGAATCTCCTTAGTCTCCTCTGGATTGGTCCTATATGGTGCACGGTTGGGCAAAGTTGCTCCCAGAATCAAATCAATTTGATGCTCAATTCCCCTAAGTGGTGGCAGCCCCGGGGGTATCCCAGCTGGAAACACATCCTCATACTCCTACAAAAGTTTAGCAACAGCAGGGGAAAAGAAGCAAGCATATCCTCCAATGAAAACAAGGCCATTTTCAAAATCATAGCATAGTAACTAGAGTTACCCTCTTCCATGTCATGTAAATCAGATTTGGTAGCTAACATAACAGCACCTTTCAATTTAATTTCAGATTTCTTAGAACTAGATTCTTTGTTTTTAGGTGGAGCCACAATATGGGTTTCACTTTTAGCACTCTCTTGCTTCTCTCTTTCAGCTCTCTCTAAGTCATCTTTTAAAATTGCAGCAGGGGACATAGGAAGCAAAACAATTTTATTTCCTTTATGCATGAGAGTGTATTGATTAGTTCTACCATGATGTACAACATCTTTATCATATTGGCAAGGTCTACCTAACAGCAAAGAGCATGCTTGCATAGGTACAACATCACAATCAACATAATCATGATATGAACCAAGAGAAAAGTGCAATCGCACCATTCTAATTACCTTCAATTTTCCACACGCATTGAACCATTGAATGTAGTACGGGCGTGGGTGCTGTGTTGTGGTCAAGCCAAGCTTCTCGACCATCTCCATGCTAGCGAGATTGTTGCAACTCCCTCCATCAATGATGACTCGCACATAATGCTCCTTGATGATGAACTTGGTTTGGAACAAGTTATGGCGCTGGTTCTGTTCGGCACACTCTATTAGTGCCTAAGTACACGCTTTACAATGATACTCATGTACTTGTCTGAAATTTCAGCGCCTAATTGCTCCTCCTCATGTTCATCCCCATATTCTTCACCTGCGGGGTTAGTTGCAACTAATGCAAGTTCATCCTCAATATCACCAGCCGAAGTATACTCACCATCTTCCTTCACATAAAAAGGCAACCATACAAGGGGTTCATATATGTTCCACTTACTATTGATCTAGGCCCATCCCATACCAGACTTGTGAACAGTACATAATTCATGCCACTAGAAGCACAACACAAAGTTCTAATCCTAATATGTCCAAGATAAGAAGCAAACTACATACCCATGCACTAGATAGTGTCATTCAACCATTCAAACCACTCTAGTCAAGGATGTTTTATTTTTTAAATCAAGAATTATTAAGTAGAGTATCTATTCATGTATGGGGTTTTTAAACAATATTCTACTAGCAAGGGGGACATGGTGCTTGGCAATGTTTTTCTGTGGGATTGGATGTTCGTTATCCTTTTATCATTAGCTACTTGTGATTGTTCATTCACATGCATACTTTTATACTTTTTCAAATATCACACATAAGTTTTTTCAAAGTATAGGTTCAACATGGTCATGGAACAATGACTTGCCTTGCTTAATGTTAGTAGTCAGTCGAGGAAGGCGAAGTGGTGAGGTCCTAGGGTCTAACTCGTCTGAAACCTAATTCGTAGTGACAATCAACATGGATGTAGTTCTATCAACTAGAAAATAACTATTTTAAGTACACACACACATATACACACATGCATGCACGTTGATGCTAATGATGGTGGATGTAAGAACATGAGTGTGGATCAAATAGGAGGTATTGAATGGATTTGGAATAACGGTACTAGGTTTTTGGAAGGATCAGAGTTGAAGGCTACGGACTTGACAATCTAGTTGGATTGGTCATGTAAGAGTGAGGTGGGGTTTTATCGTAATATAGTAGAGTTGAGGGTCGATTAAGGGTGACATGAACAGTCAAATTCCATGCATTGGTTTTACCTAGATGGAAATTCAACTGGAATTATAGGGTTTTGGGTTTCTAGGGTTTTGGGATGCTTTCCACGGTGAAGGCTAAATCAGAATCTAAAGTTAGGTCTAGGTTAGGTTGGGTTTGGGGAGCATGGTCGGGGAGATGGTGTTAGTGTTGAGTAGATCGAAATGTTCGAACAATAAACAGTGGTATCTAGGGTTGTTAGGATACGTGTCAGCAGGTCTACTAACATGCATGTTGAGTGGTCAACACAATTGAGAGATAGGGTTTTGGTAATGTGTTATCGAGGTTTAGGGTTTGGTTGAGTGCTAATGGATGGCTTAGTATAATCCTTCTGCAGTCACATTGACTTCTTCGATGACCACTAGATCTACTGCAACCTCACTAATGGTAGGCAATTCCGCCATAGTAGTCTCTTCCTCTTCGACCACAGTTGGTTCAGTTTCAGTCATTGGAGCGGGTGTAGTTGTGGTCAAAGAACTCCTGTGCATCCAATTTATAATTGGATAAGACTATACTTAGCTAAGTATAGTCTTATCCAATTATAAATTGGATGCACAGAACTTCTTCGATAAGACTTAGTCAGAAATGAAGCAGGTGTTTACCTGATACTAAGTCCCAGGAGATTTCAGGAGCTCGATGATCCGCCTTTGGGAGATAATAGAGAGGATAGTGCCACCGGAGAGGATTCATCATGAAGTACTACGGACGTCTTCCTCAGAACAAATAGAGAAGAATCAGCCTCCTCCTCCACATCGCTCCCCTCTCCCAGTACGACCATGAGATAATTCCTATTCATATTTGGCAAAGTTTGAGGGGTAGGAGTCCTTACCGCAACAACCTTTGCGGTCAAAGGACCTGCTACTAACTTGACCACTGCAGGGTCCAGGCCACTCGCTGCTGCCTTCACTGCCTTGGTCGTGGCATCTATTGAGGGGATGGTGGCTCGCCAAATTTGCAAGGTTGTAGGCCTGACCGAGCCTTTGGTCGCAGAGCGGGCCTTTTTCAGTTTCTTCGATGAAGGACCACTAGAGGATCCTACATTATTGTTGGTCAGCCTCTTTTGTACTGCTTGGAGCTCGAACAGCTGTACAAACCAAAATGAATTAGTTTGGTAAATTCCTGTTTGAAGTAAGACATGCAAAGTTCCCAAAAGAGAAGTACCTTTTGACCCGACTGGGCAAAGTTGTCAGTGTTGCCGACCATGCTCTCCGGCCTTAGCGCACTTACCTCACCTTCTGTGGCCACATTATAGGCCTTCAAGAGGGAATCCGTCCTCCTGTCGACCTCAGAAGAGGGCAAGACTATCAAAGAAAAGGACAGTCAACATTTTTGAAAATACTTCTATTTAATTGAGTCAAAAGCGAACTGAAAGAATATACCAATCTAAGTGATTGACCAATTACCAGGGTGATGATCCCTGGAGCCGTCTTCAATTGTCCTAACCTCCCAAGCAGGATGTACCCTTTTCCTTAGAGGGCTGATCCAGTTCTTCACAAAGTCCCGGATCACATCACGGGCGATTAGGCCCTCATTCACCAAGTGGTAGATCACCTGGGCCTGCCTCTTCTGCTCGTCATCAAGGGGAGGGGTAGAATCCCTCTCTCCGCTCTTCTCTGGTCAATGGTTTTCAAACCGTAGATGGCTCTCTTCAGGAGCTGAGCAGTAGAACCACTGCTGGCTCCATCCATGGAAAGAGTCACGGAGGGGAAGGTAAAGGTAGTCCTTTTTATCCCTCAAGCAGAAGTAGACGCACTCAGAAGCATTGGATCTTTTCAACCACGCCCGGAAATAGAACTGGTGGAAAAGGGGAATGCTAGGCAAAACCCCAACATATGCCTCACACAAAAGACAGCGAGGATCAGAATAGAATTGGGATGAAGATTTACCAATTCTAAGTCATATTGGGTAAGGATGCCCAAGAGGAATTCGCTCTCCGGGAGATGGAACCCGCAGCGCAAGAAATCTCCAAAAATCACCAACTCGCCCTGTTGCACAGCTGGGGTTTATTCTTCTCCGGTGGGGCACCAAGGGATCAGCGACCTGGAGGGGAGATATCCTTTCCCTCTCCAGGACTAGAAAGTTCTCAACTGAGCAGAGAAGAGAATAGGTCCATGATGCCATTAGGATGAAGAAGGTGAGAAAGAAGAAGAACTTGAGTATAGGAAGTTTGGGACTAAGTGTTATGGAATATACATATCAGATACGAATTCGAATAAGATTTGAATCACATCAGGAAATCGAATCTGTTAGGATTTCTTCTGCATGGGCAGTTCGGATAAGATTTTAATCTCATCAAGAAATCTAATCTGTTAGATTTCTTCTGCATGGGTAGTTTGGATAAGATTCATATCACATCAGGAAACCTAATCTGTTAGGATTTCTTCTGCATGGCCCTATATATAGAGATGTATGATGGGCTTTGAGGATCATCACAAAAGTCATAGCTACCATCTCTTTTGATAGCCCCTAAACCCTTGTCGTACGCGTTGGTGCTAGCACACCATCGTACGACGTTCCATCCCTGTACGTGTGGATACTGGTAGAGGCGCTGTTGCAATTGCTGCGCTGATTAGAACGATCTGTGAGCGGTCGTTGTCATCTACATCTGTTGATCAGGACGATCCACAAACGGTTGCTGTGAACATTCGATCGCTTCACCAAATCTGCTTCCGCTATTGGTAACAATCTATCTCTGATCTATTACTTGCAGCCTTCGAGTAAAATTTTTGAAATTCTGATAGTGTAGCTTACTCGGTTTCCAACACTTAGGCAATTATGAGGGAAACTTCGGAGGATTGGTATATAAAGCCTCAAGAAGTATTGCTTCGTGTTCCCACTCATGGATCACGATAAATGGCTTGGAAGTTTCCATTTAATGCCCGTTATGATGGTCTGACACACGCACTGAGAGGTCTTTCTAGACTTTGATTAGAATTCAAAACTGCAGGGCGTCTCTTTGGAATCGGAAACATCATTTTTAAAGAACCTTGTCGTTTCAAATTCGGGGGCTAGCTAACGAGGATTATTACCCAAGTCCTTTGTCTATGCCTTTTTCTGATCATAGGAGACCACGGAAAGAGATCCAAGTCCCTCGTATATGCCTTTCCATGATCATGGGGGATCACGGAGAGAGATCCGAGTTATTTGCCTATGCTTTTTCGAGGTCACAGAAGACCACGAGAAGAAAACCAAGCTATTTGTTTATACCTTTCCATGGTCGCAGGAGACCATGGAGAGAGATCGAAGGATAGTCGAAGGCATTCTGGACATAGCCTAGCCCATTTTATTAGATTAGACACAAAGGCCCATCATGGGTGATTATTATGTACTTGTGGTTCTAATAGATTGTGGCCAGAGACCTCCATAGTCACAATCATTCGCCCGCAACCACTATGGCCGTGGAGATATTTGCCCGCAGTTGCCATGGTCGCGAAGATGTAATGATCCTCAATCTATAGTCACAGCTTGTTCGCGATCATGGGACAAAAGAGTTATTAGAACTGGAAGCACCTTTGAATCAAGAGGGTCTAGTCAAGACTTGCCGACCATGGTCCAAGAGTTGTACGGTTGCCTTATAACCGCATTCTGGCCAATATTCCCAGGGTAATACTCTCTTCATTGATAGGATAAGGATGATTACACGGTATTCATGTTTGTGTAGTTATCCAAAAAATGTCAATAAGATATGAATGGGTGTGCAGTTATCCATAACCGCACGCTCTAACTAGAAAACATCAACTACATCTCCAAACTGGCAAGTGGAAACAGCCTGCAACCGTTGTGTAGTTACCACCAAGCGCCCTTTCGATCAAGCAACTAGCGTTCTTTTTGACAACTATAAAAGGGGGTTATAGTTTGAAGAAAGGGAGGACCGGAGAACGATCCATGAAGTCTAGTATAGAACTAGAAGATTAGACTCAATAACAAACACTTTGTAATTCCATTATTCATATAGTGAGAATATAATAGGAGTAGGGCTATTACTCAGACTGCGAGGGCCCGAACCTATATAAACATAGCGTGTTCATGTGTCTATATGTACAGTCGAGTGGGAACCCATTCTTGAACGTATCTGGCTGTCTCTTTTCCCTTTGCCTTTGCCCTTGCCTTTGGCTGGGGAGCGAGTGTATACCTTTGAAGGTCGGGGTGGGGTACTGACGGCTTTATTTGATGGCGAAGGGGCTTTTCGAGGAGGAGTGGATCCTTTGGCTGGGATCGAGGCCGTCGTAGGAGGCATGAGGGCCAGAGGAGCTTGGTCAGGCCCTGTGTTGGGGGTGGGGCCCTCCATAAGTATGCTGGCATCCATCGTCCAATTCAATTTATGAACACGTATGTTAGATTTTACAAGTTGAGTATATTAAGTAAGTTGTAAGCTACAATGGGTAGGATTTACCTCCTGTATCATAACACCCTTCTTGGGCCACTGTATGTAGGAGCCCAATGCTTCAACAATTGTCCAGATTTCTTCATTGGGACAGACAATGGAAAAGCGATGTAGCCCGAGAGGGCCATGTCCACTTGAATCTTTGCAAACCCCTTCTTCAGAGGTATGCAGTAGATCTGAACATCCTCCCGAGATGGATATATGAACCCGTGTGCAACCACTACAGGGTCCTCGCCTCTGTAAATCACTAGGCTGTAGCTCTTTGGCTTCTACAAATTTGCAAAAATTAAAACATGTTAGCAAAATAATTCTAACAGAACGGGAGTGGCATCAACTTAAGAGAACAGTTCAAGGCTTGCAATACCCAAGCAGATCCACCAGATCCACGTGGACCTTCAAAGAGCAACTGCTCAGCCGACCAAGCGGGGTTGTGTCGACCACGGCAGCTGGATCTATACCCTTCGATTGTACAATTCTGTTGAACCGTTCATACTTCTCGTTCATTTGAGCAAACCTGGCCTCGAACTATGCAGTCACATCTGCCCGTATCTTCTCAGCCAACTCTGATTGCTTATCCTTCAAAGAGCAGGACTTCTTCCTCCGTGCCCCACACTCTTCGAAGCCGTCCTTCCACAGCACGACAACTCCCACGGTCCGCGTCCTCCCTGGATGCTCCTTATTTCCTGCAACCCAGGTGAGGATGTCGTTCTCCCTCTGGGGAGTAAACAATCCCTGGCTCACCTCCTTCTCGCAAGAGATCTGTGACATTCAAAACTACGTTGTGAGAAAATATATATATATATATATAAACTTTTGCATACACAATTGAGGAAGTTAGCCAACTTACGATTCACTGCACGACCTTGGCGTCCTTAGGGTTTGGGAACTCCACAGACCCCGTGGACGACACAGACCCTCTCCCCTGCCACCATCACTTGCATCGAGCATAGCGGATCTCGGAGATCGGCAAGTCAGGGGAGTCGACAAGGGCATTTTCTTCGTCTTCCTTCCTCCACTGCTCCTCCTTCCTCACATAGCCATGAGATCCGAGCCGATGTGGGTGGTCGTTCGTCTTCTGAATTTTCTTATTCTTCTCCCTAAGGGCCTTCGAAACAAAAACAATCAAATGCACCATTGGTTAGTCCATACGATTGACCATAGAGTGTAACCAAGCAAAGGAAGCATATATACCTTGAACTCAGGGGTCCCCTTCTACTAGGTGAATTCCTTTTATACCTCCTCCGTTATGAAGGGGTGCTTCTCGCAAGAAGATTTCCCTACAACGAGGAAGTTACTAACGAGGACGCTCTTGAAGCTTTTCCATGTATTATTCATGTCCATCAAGCAAGCCGTTTTAGGTCCATCGTCGGGGATGTTCCACTTAGCCTATTTTCAAACAGTGCATATAAGCAAGAGTTACTTAAACTTCAGGATAAGCCAAGGGAATGTGATTACGAAAGAGTTTAGGGATTTCGATTAATTTTACCTTCACTTCCGCCCACAATCTATCCCTCTCGTTCTCCTTCACGTGCTTCCAGCTCTCGACGGTGATCTTCACCATTTCCTTCACTAACAAGCCAACATAGGCAGTGTACTGTCCAATGTTCTTTCCGATTGGTCTCCCAAACTAGTTGAACTCACAAGCAAGATTGGTGCGGTTGGCCCAACGGCACAACATCGTCGTGCCTCGCGCCTTTCTCTTGCGCTGGGACAAAGAAGCATCAGCTATGTTGCCCCTCGTCGAACCACTACTATCAGACGAGGACAATGCCTCGTCCTCCAGGTGGTACTCTCGATCCTGGTCCGCCAACATGGTTTTGCCTAAAATTCTATGAACAAACCATCAAAAAAGATGAGTACATATTTCATCTCAAAAATATAATATAGATACAAATTTTTGAGAGAGTATTTTGGAATTCCAAAGATCAGTCCAGAGAGAGCATGTGAGACTATCCCCAAGTTGACATCGTGCTATATGGTTAAAATATGGTAATAAATTTAAAATATCATGCCTCCAGAATGAACCTTTAAGAGTAGACTCATGAGGTAAGTGCCATTGATAGTAGTAGGTCCAGATGAAATTCACCCAAGGTAAATTTAATTGATTAAAAAACTTGAACATATATTTCATAAGGAGGACAATATTTTGTACATAGATATTCTAAAACACCCAATCCTCCATCATTTAGATCTGCATATTTTTGACCAAGCAACCAAATAGTGTCCACCTTTACACAAGTTTTGGCCACACCAAAGAAAAGCTCGACAAATTTGACAATTCTTTTTACTACGGCTTCCGGTAATTTTAAGAGTAGACATATAAAACATTGGCAAAGTAGATAAAACAAAATTAACCAAAAGCCTAGAATTTGCTTTCCCAGCAACACTATTCAATAGAATATGACATGTTCCAAAGCCTAGAATTTGCTTAATCCAATTTAACCATATATTTCCAAAGCCTCTAACTTTTATGACCGCTAAGATAGCTTGATGTTCAACTTTATCAAAAGCCTTTTCAAAATCCAATTTGAGTATAATTATTTTTATTCTACTATGCTTACAAGCATGAATATATTCAAAAGCCCAATCTAGGAAATCTTGAATAGTCCTTGATTTAATGAAGCCATATCGATTTCCTTGTACTAGGTTAGGCATCACCGTTTCAAGTCTGTTAGCCAATAGTTTCATAATAATTTTAATGACCTCCAACATTTCTTCCATCCACACTTGCACCATCTCATCTCATAGAACCATGGGTAAATTAAATATCACTGAGATTATACTTCAAACCTAGTTTAAATCATAAACAAGAGTAGGCAAATCCTAGTTTAAATACTAAAAAGTGCAAATTAAGGATAGGGCAGGAATACTTTACAGCGCAATTTAGTGGCTGACAGCGGTGGAGAACCGTAGTCATGGAGGTGATGGTGGTCCGGCAGCGAGGAAGTGGTTGCCGGCGAGGGTAGGGCTTTTCACACTCGAGGAGAGAAATAATTGGAACAATTCGACTGGAGGGAAAATTGTCGGGAAAAGTTTATTTAGGGAGGTCTTATTCTAACGGTTCAACAAAATGAACCGTTAGTACAATTACCTTTCTTCTAGAGGTTAATACTAGGGAACCATTAGAATAAATCATGTGGTTTCTTCTAACGGTTCTCTAGTATTAACGCTAGAAGAGAGGAGCTTTTACTAACGGTCCATAAACTCAAATCGTTAGAATACACTTAGTGAGATCTAGAAGTGTTGGTTTTTTCTTCTAACGGTTCTCTAGTATTAACCTCTAGAAGAGAGGAGCTTTTACTAATGGTCCATAAACTTGAACCATTAGAATACACTTTGGGAGATCTTGGCCGAAGTGTTGGATTTTCTTTCATGTCACTTATACTAACGGTTTTTTCTGAGAATTGTTAGAAAAAGCATATATACATATAAATATATGGTGTTGTTTCATGTATTACTAGTAAAATGAACAGGCATAGGTACAAGAGCATACATATATAAATGTTTATTGCATGTACTTGAGTGCATAATCACAGTAATCACAAGTTTCACACCATGAGTGCATATTTTTTCAATTAAAACTCAAAGTAATATACATCAATTACAAAATAGTCAATAATGGTTGTCAACCTATAATCCTTCTTCATGATCGTATCGTAGGTAACTTGTTTCATCAATATCTTCAACATTTTTCTGAAATGTCAAATCAACATTTTAATTATTCATGTTCAGCATTCTATAAATTCCACCATACGACCATTAAAATTTAACTCACTCTTTGCTACTACTTATAACTCTCGTATTTGTGCTTATTTTCTAGATATTTTCCCCTCATTCATGTTCATTTTAGTCATAAAAACCATCAAATACTTAAATATATTTGTGTTGGCTGTCGTTCGACCTTAACTGTGTGTTTTGTTTATTTTAATCGCAGGTCGACGCAATTCGGGTAACTTATGGCTGAATGGATGAGTTTCATCGACTAGATCTAGCGAACAGATGATTCCGTACAGAAGTACGCATCATTACAGACGCGTAGGAGCTGACCACGTCAAAGTCGAAGTCTCCAGGAGTCTAGAACAGTTAAACTCAGCAGCCTAGGACTCAATTGCAATTCCCTAAAACTCCGAGCACCAAATAGCATAAAGACCAACACATAGAAAACCTAAACCCTAACTCAAAGGGACCTAATTGCTATAATGAAAAACACCGAGGGCCTTTTTGCAAAACAACCAAAATCAACAAAAATGCCTAGCCATCCCTGTTGTAGCTTGGCCTCACACATACCCAAATACCCCCACTTCTCTCTCTCAGCCCCAACGAGCTTGCTGCCGGTGGTCAGGTCCACGCCGGTGGCGAGCTGCCGGTCTCCTTCTCCATTTCTACCTCCCCTTTCTTCTTCTTATCCCCCTCCAGTGAGCCGCCGGTGCTTTCTCCCTTCATCCTCTCTCACCACAATTCGTCCTCTCCTCTCCCGTTCATCTTCACTGCCGACGAGCTCCCCATTTCCGTCGTCTTCTCTAGTGTCGTTCCAACACGCCGCCGTAGATCCAGCGCCGGTGTGCTGCCCCGCCATTGGATCCTTCGCCACCCACCAGCACCACGTCTCCTCGCTCCCGAGCCTCTCCACTCTTTTTCTCCTCCAGTTTTCCTCTCTTCTCTTCTTCCCCCTTTCCGTTTCCTCCCCCTCTCCACCTCTCCGCTCCTGCGCCGGATCCGCACTACGCCGTGCCGCCACCGGATCCGCGCTTCGCCTCCACGCCTCCCGCGCCGCCTCCGATCGCGCCTCCGCGCAGCGCCACCACTTCCTGCGCCACCACCGATCTCGCGCCCGAGGCCACTACCCTCCGCGCGCCACTGGATCCGCCTCTCCAGTTCCGCGTTGCACCTCCACCTCTCGTGCATCCAGTACAGATCTCACCCGATCTGTACGATCCACCTCGCCGTGCCGCCATCGACTACTCCGGCGTCCCCTTCCACTACCCAGTGCCGTGACAATCACATCCATGATCACCTCGACGGCCACAACCAGCACCTCAACCACTTCTTCCTCGACACTGCCCCCATGACCAGAAGCCATACAGCAAGCAAAATTTGGTGACCAATTTCTTCTCCCTCTCCATCTCAATTGCTCTGTGATGGATAATTGTAAATTGTAGGTTGAACTGTAATTCACAGTGATGAACAGAGGAAAGTTTCATGAAATAGATGAGTTTTCTATAGGAATGAATTGCTATTTTTCTGTGGAACTACAAATCAGTTGTCCTCCATTTGATTGTTTCTCTTTGTTGATTGCTTCTGATGAACACCAGAACAAGTCAAATTGTTAATTCCAGCTTCTGATCTTCCGGTGATGCAATTGTACTTGTCTTGAATTGCTTGCTGTCTATTTGCAAAATCCCTGTAATGATATTGGATTGGAAATCCTAGTGATTAACCCTCATATTGTGCTTTTATTTCTAGATTACTGTGTTTCTTTTCTGTGAATGGACAGAACTGGCGTGTTTGAAGCTGGAAACTAAAGTTTCTTTGGTTGTCAATTGTTTTGTTTGCCTCTTGGTTGCTTGTGAACCTGAATGCTTCTCCACTGCTTGTGTTTTGTAAGGATCAATTAGCCAAAGAGTATTGAGGCGATTCTGCTTGAATTGAATCCAACTTACATTTCTGGGTGGAATGCAAATGTCTGTGTATGAAAGATTGTGAGTCGAGTTCTCCATTGGTTTTATGCTTGTTGTTGCTGGAATGAGAGGCTTTCAGGGAATGGTTTGTGCTATCTCTGTATGCCTATTCATTGATACCGTTGAGAGATGTACTCGTTTTAGTTGTTTTCGCTACCATTTTTGCGGAACCACTAAATGATACGATTCTATCACATGTATTCACGATGACACGTACAGATCTAGCATTAACTAATGGTCGCAGTGTGATCACCTCTCTCTTTCTCTTTATTTCTTCCGACATTCTTCTCTCCTTCGTCCATTTTGGTTTTATTATCTGACTCATTTAGTCTAGTTTTACATGTTTCACTTCTCTAATCCTTGTGGAAAGAACGACTGAATACTCACCCTCTGCAGCGTCCTCATTCTCTTGCGAGACGGTCTAGGCCAGTATCAACTACCCTATCCAAACATGTCGAGCGAGAATAGTTGTGGGTAGAAAAGAAGACATAGGAAGGTAAATAATAAATTGATTTGCCTCAAATAAGTGGCTCTGCATGCGCTTATGAGATTACATGTTCTCTTTCATTTCTAGGATGAAGTCTAGAAATCAGGGCCATGTTGTTACAACTGCAGTTTGTTGCTGAAGACTACTTACATCTTCCTTTAAGCACGAATACGGGAGAAGATTTCTGGAGCATCTTAGCGAAAATGCTAGGAAGTGAACTTACTTGCATTAGCTCGAGTCTGAGCCGAACTAGAAGGCAAAGCGTATGATAATCTATCTTCTCTCCAAAAACATGATACTATATGAAGAGGTCAATTGCATGGAGAGCATGTTGATCAAGACACATGATCTTCAACACATATGCCACTGTAGACGCCCTTGCTATTGCTCTTGCCATTGAACACGTTCCCAACAACATGTCCTCCAGAGGACTTCGACTGGCTTGATGATTCGATCAAAGGAGATGAGTTTATCTGCAAATGTCAAGGTGATAATTGATAAGTGCTAAATTGATACATTTTTACCCTAAGTTTGCCACTGAAAATGTGTAAAATCATGCTAAAAACTCCTTTATGTGACATTTTATATTATTTTTACAAATTGTTGTCATGGCTATGTTTGCCATGTTTCAGGGACCAAACCTACCAAATTTGAGAAGATTTCGAATTCGTTTAGGCCAAATTCCACTAAGAAACCAAAACTGGACAGCAAAAAGGTCCTAGTCAAATATTCTTCAGACAAAACACCTACTCAACAACAACTATACGAGAAAGAGACTTAATCGAACACAGCTAGAAAAAAAGAGACCTGATCGAATAAGAGCAGATGGTCGAAAGGAGTCCTGATAGAATACGAGCAACTGTTCAAAAAAGAGTCCTGTCGATTTCAAGCACGACACATGTTTGACCAGGAGCACACCACGTGTTCTCGGTCGTGTTCATTTTGGTGTCAAAGACTTTCACTGGTCGAATTTGGTCGGTTTTGATCGGGTTTGACTAGGATTGGTCCGATTTGGTCGATTTTGATCGGGTTTGATCAGGACTAGTTGGATTTGGTCAGTTTTGGTCGGATTTGATCAAAACTGGTCGAATCTGGTCGATTTTGACTCAGATTTGTTTGTTCTCATGCCGTTTGGAGCTAGACTTCGTCGCTTGCACGTCAAGGAGTTATTTTAGGGCACGTTTATCCATGTATTATAAATAAAGAATCTTTCGGCTCAATTAAATATGCTTTCTTAGGCTTTAGATGCCCTTAGCGCTTAGTTTTTAGTTTAGTTTTCTTAGAAGAGCCCCCTTCTCTATTTTTCTTACTTTTGTATGCCGGTAAGGACGGCAAACTCAATTCTCAAGTAATCAAGTAAGTTTTTATTTAATTCTTATTGTTATTTCTGTATTAGTATGGCTTTTTGCGAATAGATCCCTTCTAGAGTTAGGGATGATCTAATCCAGAAGGCATGATTCTTTCTCAATCTTGATCTCAAGTTTTGGAGTCATTTCCTGATGTTTTCTTTCACTAAACCCTAAATTCTTGTTTCGGCAACAAACATAATAGTTGAGCCTTAGCAAGAATTTATGGGAGTTCTTGAGTCATTAGTGCTTTAACAGTGGAAGTGATCCTTTGACTATTGTCCCAGCGACCGTACTGGTAACTTAATCTGTCTTAGAAAACAATTGAAATTAACTTGCAATCCTCGGACCTTGGATACAATTATTGTAGCTTCTAGGCCCCTATAGAGTGTTTTAATAATTAATGACAACTACAAATGCTATACTAACGTTACCTGCCTAGTTGCGTCAAGACGATACTTAAAAGACAAGTTAATGAAAGGCAAAGAAAGAGTCTCATGATGAAGAAAGGACATTGATCAAAAGGGCAAAGGTACGAAATAGGATCTTTTCCATTTTTACCGGTCTAAGGTGATTAGAGAAGAATTTTGACCGGATTTTAGGATAGTTGCCGTACTATTAAGAGGAGCATGTGGTGTATCACAAAATACTTCATCTATGTGCCACAAAAACATAAAATCAACTTGCACTGCATGCTAGAAGGTCACATCCATTGAGAATGCCTAGTTCAGCTCTTGTCTGTCTCAGTCGGTCTGACCGTGTGTTAGACCGGTCTGACCGAATTATCGGACTAACCGTTTAAGATCTCGGACTGACCGAAGTTGTGTCTATGCATAGTGTATTCCTTTTTAAGGTCGGTCTGTCCGTAGTTAAATTCTCGGTCAGACTCCTGGAACCTCTTGTTTTATCCTTCTGGCATTTTGAGCTATTACGGTCTGACCGTTTGTTAGACCGGTTTGACCGTGAAATCAGTCTGACCGTGTTTTTGTACTGCGGTCTGACCGTTTGGCCGGTCTGTCCGTATATATCGGCCTGACCGTATAAGGTGTCCAGAAACTATGTCGTCTCTGGACAGTTTCACGGTCTGACCGAAATCTACTACTAACCATCTGGCATTTTCAATTATGCCGGATGGTTATGGAACTCTCGAACCCTAGGTTTTCATTCCTACTTTACAAACCCTAGATTTCATAATTACTCTTTACTGTTTTAAACCCTAGATTGATAGAGTTAGTAGTAGATTTAGTTGTAGACAAATAAACCCCCAAAATCGTTTAGACTTAATCAATGATCCATTAACCTAAAAGACAAATACTCTTGTTCCTCATGGAATTCGACCCCTCAAGTTTTCAACGTTCAACTATCCACTTGCAATTATTACACAAATCGCGCTCACCGTTTCGGGTGCGATCAATATTAAAGTGAATATTTCTTTTACCTACTACAATGCTGGTAGGATGTATGTACATTACGGCCGAGAACATGAGAGGGAGAAATACAATTACATTTCATGGCTAGACCCCCAGTGGAATAAAATAGAGAAGCACACTATAAATACTATCCTACACGAGCTGGACAATCTTTAGTCAGATCAAGTAATGCTCCGACAATTGGTCCCTTTTGCTACTGTAGAACTTAGATTTCAAGACAAATTCTCATAATCTTCTTTGCGTCTAAAACACTAAACAAATGACATATGGCTCTCAATATTTGTTGCTACTACCTCTTTCATTGCATGCATCGTCTTCTTGCGGAAACCCTGAACCATAACTCTAAGTCACCGAAACCAAAACTCTAAGTCTAGGTAGCCCTGACCCTAACCCTAACCATAGCACTGACTCCTGCTACCCCTAGTTTACAGGATTTGGGTTTCAGCGGGTAGAGGCAAGGGTCGAAGGAGATGGTTACTACTGTTAAGAGTTTTAGTCGCAATGGGATGGTTCTAGTATGATACTACGAATATTAGATGTACCAAAGCAAATTCATTTCTCATATAGTATATAATTAGAGGATCAACACTTATCAAAGTACTAGAAAAAATTGGATTTTGAAACAAAAAAAAATTCCAAAACTATATTTCAGTCGCTAATAGATTGCACCACCGAAATGAGCGTTCCTGTCGCTCATGGGCAGAGCGACTAAATGTTTATGAGGTGTTGGCTAGGCCAGCGAGGCAATTATCTTTTATGCCACACATTAAGTCGTGAGTTGGCCCAGCGATTGGAATTAAGTCACACGTGCTTCAAGCGACTGAAGGCCACTTTTGAAAATTTTTTTGGGTTTGGGCTAATTTTGAGATTTGTTTATTTTAATGGGTTATCTAAAAAAAATTCAAGTTCAGGGCCCTGTTCGTGGACTGGGTTGCCACATACACTAAGAGCTGCTGCTAATTCAGAGAGAGGAAGCTGCTTTGGCCAAACTGCCATGTTGTCCTAGGTTTCTTGCTCCAAAGAGTAGTGGTATGATTCTGCTGATAGTTCAACATGATCAAGCAATTAATCAAACCCTAGAGATGATAAAAAATCATTTTCGGGCACTGGATGAAAAAAGAGTTAGGTCCTGTTTGAGAAAGAGGAAAAAAAATTCTTGGGGGAAGAGATCCCATGTATTTTCATGGATAAAAAAATATTTCCTATTTTCTAATGTATTTTCATGTCATACCAATACGTGCAAAGTGTGTCTATTTATAGACCAATATAGGTAAATGAAGAGGCTAGGAGCTATAAGAATATGATGGATTAGGGATTACGCAATTGATGGCAATAGGGTTACAAACTTGATAATGTGGGAGTTACAAATATAATGATGTAAAAAATTATTGATATCTGCTAAGGAGAATTTATTCATAACACTTATTTTTGGATGTCCATTACCTATGAGGCTATGACTATGTATGTCTCATTAAAAGTTTTCTCAAAAAATGAAAAAATGATAGTTAATGAAAAAAGAGTACAATATATATTCACTCTCCTCATGATTATATCAATGTGGGAGTTACAAATTTAATGGTGTAAAAGGTTGTTGATATCTACTAAGGAGAATTTATTCATAACACTTACTTTTAGATGTCTACTACCTATAAGGCTATGATTATGTATTCTCATTAAAAATCTTACCAAGAAAGTGGAAAAAACGATGGTTAATGACAAAAAAAAGTACAATATATATTCACTCTCCTGATGATTATATTAATAACCAAGTATAAACTAACTTTTTGAATGTTGCTGTAAGACCAATCTTGATAAATAAATCCACATCACTTGAGGAAATTTGTCGCACTACTACTGATATCATCCTTTCGAAATCACAAGTGAAGAAAAATTTCGTGAAATATGTTTTGCTCTCTGTTCTTTGATATATACTTCTCTCATTTTAGGTGATGAATACAGTATTATTCTTATATAAAATTAAATCACAATCTTTTTGAATATATCGTGTTAGATAATAATATTCCTTAATAGTTATACGTGGACTTCATAAATTAGAAAAAATTCTGCATAATTAGATGAGATCACAACTCATTGAATGATCTAAAATAGTTGTGCCATCACAATAAAATTATATCAAATTTGTGATTGACCATATGCAAATTAGTAGATATAAGCACATATCCTTTGTATGTAGCGAAATATGTGCTTCACTTCATTCCAATATCTTCCTATCAAACAAAAGTTATATATCACTAATAAAATAATAAAAAATAATACAAGAAGTTATTATGAGAAAAAAAATACATTTTTGCTCAAGAATTTTCTTATCATCTGCATGCATCAAGGGATCTTACAATTATTGAGTACTCAATTATTACAAATTCATATTTTGATCTTTTTATAAAAATACATGGTACATAGAATCATTTTTGTACCATTTTTGTACAATTATTGAGTACTTAATTACCATTCCTTCATCAAATATATAATATAACAATTATACCACATTCGTCAATATTTTTTTAATCCATAGAGAGACTTATTCAAATTGATTGAATAATGTTCTCCATAACCAACTTTTGGTAGTTTAAATAATTCAAGGATTTTGACATACATGTCATTATCAAGTAAACCACACAAATAGTATGTAAGAAAATTCATTAGATGTAAGTCAAGGCCATCTTTTATTGTCAGACTAATAGAACATCAAAAACTTATTAAATCTATCAAGGAATAGTATCTCTTTCATAATAACTATTGGATATTTGGAAGAACCTTGTGCAAATAACTCTCTTTTTCTCAGTGACTAGAATAATAGATCAAACACATCTGTAAAACAATGGAATTCACTATTTTCACGCATGAATTGGTACAAGACTGGCGTTACTGGTCCTGATTATAATGTGAATCTTGCCACCCTCAAACCAGGACAAGTACAAGACAAGTACAACAACATGTCATAATGGAGTGCACATTGGTCTTGCAATAGTCAATCAATGAAGTTACACCTTATAACTTAATGCTGTCGATGACCATCAAAACTAAAGGAACAACATTGTACAAAGCTACACTTTCTCACCATCACAACCATACGTGCCGTGGTGTACTAAACAACGCATGCAAGAAAGTATCGAACATATTGCAACTTCGAATTATGATGAAAATGCATTGCTTAATGCCAACTAGTCCATCAAACACTAATGCTGTGTCCATCTATGAATTGGATAGGCATGGCCGGCTTGCCCCTTTTGTTCAATGGTATTCCATGTGAAAATGTTTTCCCCGCTAGAAACTGCTACAAGCGAGTTCATTCATGCTGAAATGAAAAGGCTCAGGCCCCCTTTTATTTGTCCAAATAAGGGTGCTTGCATCAGCCCGAGTATTTTATCTACATTGATCTTTGCCCTCAGAGTCATCTTTCATATGCCTCCTTAGTCCGCAACTTTCGTCCACCGGAGAATGAGGGTATCAATATAACTCTGAGATCTACATAGATAAACTCCTTTCGCCATCTCTTTCCAATCACCAAAGCACTCTGGGATACGCCTCCAACTAAGGTTTCATTATTTTTGGAATACCCAGTTTGGAAAGTCTCACTTTCGTCAACAACCCCCTATAAATAGCTCTCTTTGACACCTCTCTTCTTCATACTCTTAAATGAATACAGTTCTTCATTCCGAGCAACCTTGCAAAATCTGTTTCAGTGAGCTTATTCCTCAAGATATCCTGCAGCATTTCTCACCTATCCTTTGGTGCATGTGCAACTAACAAGAAGCCTTTTGAGTTTCAATACATGCAGGCAAGGAGGAGCACTCATGGAATATTGGAATGCTATAACAATGCAGCCAACCAGAATGTTCAAACTAACCTATGGACGCTGTATTCTGGCTTGCATAACTTCAGGATTAATGCCTGTCTTCTGTTTTGCATGATCCAAGATCTTTCCTTCAATTGGGCCAACACCATCTAGAAAGAGAATAGCTTCACTCTTCTGTCCTATATGATGGGCAATCTATTCAGCTTGCTAATCCAATTGAGGATTCCAAATTTCCAACCACTGCCAAAAATGATAACAGAATACAGGGGCAAGTTTAATCCCAAGTCATCCAGCTGTCCGCTCAGGTGAACAAGAAATATTTTGTCTTTTTCACACATGTTAAGCTATACTGCACAACAATGCACAAACATTTTAGATTTTTCTCATTCTGACTTCAAGCAAAAACAATGAAAATGCTTACTTTTCTTGTCTTTTGGGGAGGTCAACAGTTATCTGATGATATCAATTCTAATGGCTCTTCTTCCTCATATGCCTGCAGTGTATCCAGGTCATCGAATTGAACTGTAGATGTCGGATGGTATCCTTCATCCTTCATGTGCTTAGCTAGTCTTGTCAACTCTGCATTTATACTATCTGCTTCAGGATGCTGTTGTTCCCTGACAACAAACACATGAACTCGATTGTTAAGCTCAACCCAACTACAACCTGGATCTTTGCTAACTCCACGGAGTCTCATCAAACGTCTAACCCGCTCAACATCATCCCATTTTCTTTGGGCAGCGTAGATATTAGACAACAATATATATGCTGAGGAGTCCCCTGTACCTAATTCCATCAGCTGTTCTCCTGCATATGTTCCCACATCAAAATCCCGTGAACTACGGCATGCTCCTAGTACTATACGCCAAAGACAGGTCCCATGGTCAATGGTAATTGATTCTATGAAGTCCTTCGCTTCCTTTAGCATCCCTGCTCGACTGAGAATATCAACCATGCAAGCATAGTGCTCCAGACTAGGAGCTAACCCATAGTCTTCAGTCATCGACCTAAAGTAAACCCAACCTCTGTCAAGCAAACCCATGTGGCTACAAGCACACAGCACATTAATGAATGTTATATGATCCGGTGCAGTGCCCTCCAGCTCCATCTCCTCAAACAGGTCGAGTGCGTCACTGCCTCGTCCATTTTGTGAAGAACCAGAAATAATCGAGTTCCATGCAATAACATCCCTTTCAGGCATCCATCTGAAGACAGCCAAGCCATCTGCAAGGTTTCCACACTTTGCGTACATTGTAGACAGAGCACTTCCAACAGGAGCCTGTAAACCAAACCCGTACTTCAGGATTTGTGCATGCATTTGCCTCCCTTTCTCCAAAGCTGCAAGGCCAGAACATGCTCTAAGAACACTAGCAATGGTCAAATTATTGGGCACGATGCCTTCCTTATCAATCTTGGCATACAATGTCAGGGCTTCCTCATGCTCTCCATTTTGCACATGTCCAGAAACCATTGTCGTCCAAAGAACGATATCAACCTCATGCAACTGATCAAACTCTTTCCTTGCATCATCAATACAGCCGCACTTGGCGTACATATCCACCACTGCACTCCTGACATACACCTGCATCTCAAATCCCAACTTTACCATCAAACCATGTGCTTGCTTCCCTAGTGCCAATGCCCCCGTGTCACTACACACATTGAGCACCCCAACAAATGTGAATTCAGTTGGTGAGAATCCCGAAACATGCATCCGTGAGAACAATTCGAGCGCCCTCTCTGACTCCCCATTCTGTGCGTACCCCGTTATTATAGCTGACCAAGTGATCGAGTTCCTCTCCTTCGACAAATCAAACACCTGCAATGCCGCATCCATGCACTCAGCCTTTGCATACATCGTGACTAGCGAGTTCTCCACTGATACAAATTGAACCAACCCATCCTTCACAACCAACCCATGCACCTGAACCCCCATTGGCAAGCCCAACGGCACACTAACCGCACTAAGAACAGCAGTGACAACAAACTCATTGCACTCACACGGGTACTCCCTAAGCATCATCTGGAAGAGCTCAAACGCGTCATCAGAACACTTACCCACAGCGTACCCCGACACCATGGCCGCCCAGGACACAGCGTTCTGGTGCGGCATTTCGTCGAACACCCTGCGGGCGTCAGAGATATGGCCCACCTTGCAGTACATGTTTAGCAGGGCGGTTGAAACGAACACATTAGAGCGGGTACAGGGTAGCTTGGCGGAGAGAGCGTGGGCTGCGGCGCCGCCGGAGGGGGCGGGGGCGCAGGAGGCGGCGGTGAAGGCCGCGGCGAAGGAATGCGGGGATGGGAGGACGGGGGACGAGAGCATGGAACGGAAGAGGGAGAGCGCGGCGAGAGGGCGGAGACGGGAGAGGGGGTTGAGAAGGGAGTTCCAGGAGGCGGCGTCTCGGGCGGCGGGAGGGAGATCGGCGAAGACGGCGAACGCGGCGGGGAGTAGACCGTGGCTGAAGGAGTAGAAGGAAATGAGGCAGTTGGAGATGGGCGTGTGGGAGGTGGCGGCGGACTTAAGGGCCCAGGCGTGGAGCGCCTCGCCGTGCCGCAGGTGGCCGCCGCGGCAGAGGCGGAGGTGCTCGATGAATTGCGCGGAGGGAGTCGCCGCACCTGGCATTGGTGTTTGGTGACGGCAACGAGGCACATGTCTTAAATGTTGGTATGTGTTGATGTGCGGACTACAGACCCACTAGTCCAGTTAGTGTTGTTCATGTGCACTACATATATTATAACATACAATTATAAAATTTTATAAAAATAATCTTTTATATCTGTTTGTCTAGTTTTAGAGACACCATAATTAACATGTCACACGTTTATTATCCACCAATAATTTGTCGAGTGTTAGAGACAAAAAATTTCATAAGTGACTTATCGAGTCTATAACATTCGACAAATCACTGACAGTTCAAAACCCTACCTCTGGTCCATTCTTACTCTCTCTTTCCTCATTTTCTCTCCTCCCTCACCCGAGAAACACTCATCTCCTCTCCCTCTCATACTCAATTTAATTTTCAATCTTAGATCTATTAGAATCTAACCGTAAATTTCAATTTATGCAAAAATCAAAATTACAGAACAATGTAAGCTCTCCAAAACAAAATAAATTTTGTTCAAATGCAACAATTTTTTGTTAATCACGTCATTAGTTATTTAGAGGGTTAAGGGTTTATATATTTGTGTACCGGAAAGGACATGTTGATTTCTTGTAGTTTAATTTTGTGTGTATGAACATGCTCATTAGTACATATGTGCTTATAGAACGAATTGTTTCTTGTGCATCTAAATATAAATAGTTGTCTTTAAATATTTAGCTGTAATTTTTAGTTGGTGTAATTATCAAAATTGTAGTTTGAGAGAAACTCTTCAAATTAAAATAAATTTCATTTATATACAACTATATTTTGTTAATGAATATGTTAATGATATCATTAGTGATATTAATCATAGGCCGTACATGTATGTTCCAAACATTAGATAATTTTTGCATGTATAGTAGTTTGAACAAAAGTGGGAACAAAAAGAAGTAAATAAAAGAAGCGAACTAATTATGATCAGATTAAGTATTAGACCAACTTTCAGACTAAACTTATTCTGATATTAACTTGATTTGATTGAGTTTTAAACGGATTTCGACTATACTCGACCAAATGATAAATATGTGGAATAAGAGATCTTATTCGGAATTACCGAAACCCAAAATTGATCGAAAACACAGTTCAAAGGATAACACAACTCTTTTTTTTAAAGAGGCGCTTGTACACGTCGAACGTTGATAGCACTTGATCAACATCGATGACTATGTGTCTAAAATTTAAATAAGTTCGATAACTATTCGATCCTATTATAAGTTATTTATAGTCCGATCGTATGAATACGTATCAAACTCGACAACTAACTATATTTGTCGTAGTATAAATGATACCACTGATAGATTTCTCGAACGTGTGTAACACACGTACAATGGCGAGAGCTAACTGAGTGACCAGTCACCTCCCGCCGGGAAATATAGAGATTGACACGGGGAGTTTTATATAGGTTCGGGTCCTAGTGGGGGCCCTAGTCTTGTCGGCACCCTCCAGACACGAGTTCGCTGGGGAGGTGCTCTCTCAGGGAGAGAGGTCTCCAGAGGATGCTTGTTGTTTGCGTGTGTAGAATGAAAATTAGGATCCGTTACAAATGGGATACAAGGGGGTATATATAGGCCCCAAAAAATACAAAAAGACTAAAAGGTCCTAACTACGGCCGTCGGATTGAAGAGCACCAACACCACTTCACCGGCCAAAGGGCTTGGATGCTTGACAAGTGTCCACGCTAGTTCCCGAGGTGCTCTTAACGTCACCTGCATGTGACCTTGCACGGGAGACCTCCGTGGCTTTTTTCGGGAGGCCTTTGTGACATTTCATGGGAGGTGTCCGGGGTTTGCCACGGGAGGTGTCCGGAGCTCGGAGAGGAGCCTGCGGCCTTCTTTGGGAGGCCTTTGTGGCTTTTCCCAGGAGGCCTCCATGATATTTCATGGGAGGTGTCCGGGGTTCGCCATGGGAGGCGTCTAGGACTCAGAGAGGAGCCTGCGGCCTTCTAGGAAGGCCTCATTGGCTTTTCCCGAGAGGTCTCCGTGATATTTCAGGGGAGGCATCCGAATTTGCCACGGGAGGAGCCTGGGGCTCAGAGAGGTGCCCGTGGCCTTCATCGGGAGCCCTCCATGGCTTTTCCCAGGAGCCCTCCGTGACACTTCACAGGAGGCATCCAGGGTTTGCCACGGGAGGCGTCCGGGGCTCGGAGAGGTACCCGTGCCCTTCTACGGGAGTCCTTCGTGGCTTTTCCCGAGAGGCCTCCGTGACATTTCATGGGAGGCGTCCGGGGTTTATCACGAGAGGCGTCCGTGGCTTTCCACGAGAGCCCTCCGGGATTTCCCATGGGAGGCGTCCATGGCTTTCCACGGGTGCACTCCGAGACTTTCCACGGGAGGTGTCCGGGGCCTTCCACGGGAGCCGTCGGGACTTTCCACGGGAGCCCTCGGGACTTTCCATGGGAGGTGTCTGGGGCCTTCCACGGGAGCTCTCGGGACTTTCCACGGGAGGCGTCCGGGGCTTTCCCCGGGAGGTGTCCGTGACAAATCCTGGGAAGCGTCTGGGATTTTCCCCCAACAAAATCTAATCGTATAGGACTCAGCTATATATCTTATATCGGAACTACTAACCAACTCGGACGACCAGATAGAGTTCGAATCCAAATCTGAGTTCGACCTGACGTATTCGACATGAAATCCACCCAGATCAAATTATTTTAAGGTATTTTAGAGAATTGAAATGTAATCTTTTTTTGCGTGAAATAATATAGATGTAAATAATTTATACTTACGACTAGGTTAATTTAAAGTTTTTTGTTTTTTTTGTGCATGAAATAATGTAAACGTAAATAATTTATAATTAGGACTAAATTAATTTTGAACATTCAGTTATTTTTTTGGTGTATGTTAATTTAGAAACATATATTTTTATTTTTTTTCCAGAAATAATATAGACATAAATAATTTATAATTATGGCTACATTAATTTATAAAGTATTTTTTTTAGGTCTAGGTTTTCTTGAGTCCTTTTTTTTGTTTGTGCACGAAATAATAAAATCTTAAATAATTTAGAGAGTCTTATTGTTTTTCTCTTTCTATGAATTATATATGTAAATACATTATATTCATTCATGACTAGATTAATTTAGAACATACTTTGTTTTTTTGAGGGCTATGTTACTTTGGAGAGACTTTTTTTTTGCATGAAATAATAAAAACATAAATAATGTATTTTGAGGGTTATAATAATTTAAAACGTGTATCTTTTTTAAAGGGGTAGGTTATTTGTGTCTGAAATAATAAAGACGTAAAAAATATTTTTTAGGGCTACAATAACTTTTAAAGTACTGCTTTATATTAGGACTAGGTTAATTCAGAGAGTCCTGTTGGTTTGTTTTTTTGCATGAAATAATTTAGGCGTAAGTAATTTATAATGAGGCCTACATTAATTTAGAACTTATTGTTGTTTTTTAGGTTTAGGTTTCTTGATAGAGTATTTTTGTTTGTTTGTGCATAAAATAAAAAAACCATAAATAATTTAGAGTGTCTTTTTGTTCTTTAGGCTATATCTATTTAGAGAGTCTTATTTATGTGGCATAAATGTGTCTTGAGAATGGAGCAATCAAAAATTTTTTTGTATATTTTACAACGACGGCTTAACTCGCGAGGACAACATAGTGTAGATATGAGCCGTTGTAACTATGTGATGACCGAGTTAACTAACATAATACATTATTTGTGGATATAAATTTATGGATCCTGAGTCTATTTGGGAAGAACCCATAGTACGAAATGGTTCACATTCAAGGGCTCATAGTCAAGTAGACCGACAACGAGCCATACTGGATGTTGCGCGAGTGAAGGGGGACAACTCATGGGGCTCTTTTATTCATTGAGTGAAGGACCAGAGGCGGACTGGTCGACCAGTTTGAGTGTGACCTTGAAGGTGGGGTAAGCAATGTCTTACTGATGTATCTATAGAGCCCGACAATATTTAGGGCTAGCAAATGGTCCGACGTCTTTTGCCACACTTGTGTGGATGTATGTGAGATATTGGATGGCCTACCAACCGTGTCTAACAAAAATATTTTTATAGGATCGAGGATGCCAACTAGAGGGGGGTGAATAGGAGACATTAAAATCTTTTCGAATAAAACAATTTTTGCAAGATTAGAACCTAAAAGCGCTAAGTGCAAATAGAAACTGAATCAATTCAACAATTAGATTGCACAAACAAAATGAGAGTAAGAGAATCAAACACAATGATGTATCTCAAGGTCTCGGAGACTCGCTTGGTCTCCCTGCTCGTTGAAGCACTCAAATGAATGAATCTCGCTTCAATATTGATGAGGATTATAACCGCCAAGGTAATCTTTCGGCCTTCCCACACTTTTGCGGGCAGTAAACCTCATTCTTGGATGACTTCTCTTGTTGGCAGAATCTGAGGCTTCGGGATCTCGTCCTCTACATGAACCAACTAATTCTTGAATTCGTTTTTCCTTTTCTTGGAGATTTGCACGGGTCTTTACAAGCATGCCTTCGAGATAATGGCGATCATCACGAGCACACTCATGCTCACGAAGCTGGCAGGTGTATGCAGTCTCCAAGGCTTGAACAACGTCTTGGATCTTCGTCAGAATGGCATCTCCTCGGTCACTGGATGGATGAATGACTCAACACTCTGACCTAGGAACCTGATAAGGCACGAAGTGAAAAGGGGAATCTAAAAGAAAATCACTATACAACTGTCGAATGGTGCCTACGGCGCGATGAGCAGCATCAAGGATGGCATCTTCTTCCTCTACTCTGCGAGCTTCATGTCTCACTGAGCCTTTTCCATGCTCTGGGATCTCGTATACTATAACTGAGGCACAAAAGCCATCTGGTTGACCATCCACTTCTTCTTGTAGAACGAAGTAAACCGGTCTCTGGCTATCTAATGCTCCAAGGAATTGCAGCATCATCCACAGAAGTAGTGCCCACGAACCAAGCTCGTCACCATGGATGAACTTCTTGCCGAAAGCCATCTGAGGAGACAGAATGCGAAAGCACCTAGAAGTTAAAATAATATTTAAAACTTTTTCAAATAATCAAAAGAAAGACTTACATAATATACTTAGCTTAAACAAATTAGATTTTTGTAATTAGATTTAGTCAAATAGACTAGCGATTTTCTGCTCTAGGGACGCCAATGTCTATCTAAGGGTCACGGCCTACAGTCGAGCCTTATGCTCTGATACCATCTGCTGTGGGACCCTCATTTGAGGAATCCAGTGGCAACCGCCTAGGTGAGTTGCACTCAGAAAAGGTACATCACAAGGTCACAACAACAGAAATTACAATAAAATGCAGTACAGATAATTAAACAGGTACAAGGTCACGAGGACCAATATTACAGTATCACAATGCCAAGGATGATGCTAATTAGAGTTGATACAAAAATAACAAGTTTCTCAATTGAAGAGTCAGTATCAAGGTACCGAACACACAGGACAACACAGAAAGCAACAACAAAGATCTTCACTTCTGTCGGCAGCGGTTCCGGGAGGGCTTCCACCACATCTGACTCCACTCGGCGCATGACCCTCCTAGAAGGCTGAATCATCTAGAACACTTCCCTCCTCTTCTTGGTACTCGAAACCAAAGGAATCGGGATCAACGAATCCTTCTTCTGGGTTTGTGTGTAAAGGCAAGGGTGAGCACGTTTTCACACGATGCTCAACAAGTCTCTTTTTAATGAATGTAAATACATAGATGAAGGGGTTTTCAAGGAATGGGGTCTTTGTTTTATAGATAAGAGTAGAACAGGTTTAACTCTAAAGTTTTGAAGAAGATTTTTACTTTCAAAAGCGAGACTTTGAAAATCTTAAACTATACTTTAGAAAACGTTATGTGTGGCGGTCTTTCATGAGTCACCACTTTTATTACCAATATTAAAAAAATCTTCCAAATACTACTTGTGCTAAAACGATGTGGATAGAATCCACCGCAATCAGACTCTATAACCTGGGAGCTCAGAGTATCTGATACTTTTTAAAACTTTGCGAAGGTGTACCACTTTTAATCCACTTCTTCACTCAGCTTTCAAGTCGGTAGCTCTCCATGCGACTTTTACGCATGTGACAAGGCCGAGATCACATAACAGTTTTGTAGTCTAGACCGGTAAATAGACAGTTAAGTCTAAGATACTGTTGTGGGTCCTCCCCACTGCCAATTCTACCTAGCCTCAGTCTATGGTCCCATGAGACACATAGCCTGTGGATTCAGCCGCGCACAACTCAGAATCCAGGCATAGGGCAACTTCCTTCTAACACCTGATCCTCTCATTACCTCACACCGCTTGTAGCCCTATGTGGCCCACCAGTTTCTCGCGAGAAACCGGACCGACAAACCATGCAGGGAATGGCTAATACCAAGAAAGCTACTAAGTTGTACTTGTCCCATACCAGGCAAGTGGTTAGTACGTTTTTCATGCCGCATAGAAGCACAACACAAGGTTCTTGTCCTTATGAACCGTTAGTGAGGAGCCTTTCACATTCCCAATGCGCACACAACACTAACCATTTAAACCATCATCACTATCGATTCTAATCACATTTTCTTTCACAAAAGAGGTTTTAAGCACATTTTTCATACACATGAACATTTAGCACTTAATGCATACATTTAAGCATAAGCATAACCTAAGCTTGAATAACAACTAACTTTTATATTTATTTTAAAATACTGGGAGAGACGTGGTCAAGAGAACAGAGACTTGCCTTGCAACGCGGATTCTGACTGCTTTGCTGGGTCTTCAAAGACTTCTTTCGATCCTTCTACTTCTGGCTCTGCACTTGCACGCCAACAATGATACAACACATAAGCAATACAGAAAATACTTGCTATAGGAAAATTATAAACATGTATGCAAGTGAAGTGATTTGGTCGAAGATGATACAGCAGGGGAGAAGATACTAGGGTTTGGCTCACAAGATTTGGTTCAGACGCGATGAATGTCTGCAGGTTGACATTCGGTTCATGGCCTGACAATGTCTTAGAATGACATAGACATGGTTTAAAAGGTTTTTAGTTGACAAAACATGTTTGGATTAAGGCATTGGGTGCACGATGGGGTAAGGTATTTGATTAACAAACCTGTTTCTACAGAAAAGTCCAGAAAATCAAAGAATTTGCAGCTAAGTCCTTGACACAAAGAAAAATGAATGCCAGTGTACTGCAGCACAATTAGGCTTGCGCGTCTGAACAATCCACACATGCGCTGCTTCACCAACTTTATCAAATGTGTAGGCGAGATAGAAGGGTTCTACTGACAAGGTTGATTGGAAAAAGGTGGCTTTGACGGCGGCGAGCAGCGAAGTTTAAATCATCAGCCGCTAGAATCAAAGATGGGCTATGGTGGCAGGGAACTAGGGCTGATGAATCTTGAAATTGGTCGAGGGGTTTTCTTACTGGGGTCACATTGATCGTGCTGTAGAGAGGAATTGGGTTGCAATTGAGTTTTGAAGCTCGCCGGCGTTGATGCCGGGCTCAGGGACGACGGTGAAAGGGGCGCCGTTCATACACGGCAATGCTGGACAATTGGGCTCAGCTACGCCATCTACGGGACACAAGGAACGAGAATTTGTAGCCAATTTGGCCGGAGATAAGATGGAGCAGGCCGACAATGTGAGGTGTTCACGGCGGCGCGCGAAGAATCGGGAAACTCTCCGAACCGGGTTAATTTTAAAATGTGGCTGAACAGGCTTTCTTAGGATCTCCAGAGGATTGATTTGTTCTAGAAAAAGGGGTATTGAAAATGGCTGGAGAGAGTTCAATTGCAGGAACAGGGCATTTGGGTTTTTTTTGGCGATCACCGGTGACGAGGTCCACCAGTGGTCAATTGGTTTCTAAGGGACAGAGAAGTAAGCACAGGGGACATACCTATGCAGTCAATTTAGAGTTTGGGGCTGTGAATTGCTCTGGCGACATTTGCCTCTTCGGCGGCTCACCGGGGAAGAAGAAGAAAGGAGAAGAAGGCGAGGAAATAACAAGGTAACTTGGTTGCACAGCAATGGAACAAGTCGAGGGGGTTTAAATAGGCATGGAACGGTGTTTGTCAGGGAAAACCAGCAACGAAACTTGAGCCGGGGATGTGACTAGCCGGGCGTGGGAGGAACAACGGTGGCGACGACGTGACAGCGTGCAGGCGGCTATCCAGTTCTTGCTAGCAACGGTCGGCATTGTTGGAACTTCGTCTAGGCCGGTGCAGAGGCGGAGGCGACGATGGAATGCTTGGTGGGCTGGGAATGCTAGACTTATCAATTTGTGTGGTAAACTGCTTGGAGCTCACGTAGCCCATGCCGGATTTATCTATTATGGGCCGGAGCAATGATCCTATTTGAAGTGGCCCATTTCGTACCAGAAAAGCCCATGTATGAACAAGGATTGATTTTACTTCCGCACTTAGCTACTCTAGGTTGGGGGGTAGGGCCAGGGGGAGAAGTTCTAGATACTTTTCTATACTTTGTTTCTTGAGTACTTCACCTAATTTCCTCCGAAGTCTTAGGCTTCGGCGGCATTTATCACGTGCTTCTGGGACCTGAGACTCTTGAAGAATCTTTTCCATTCTTTGGTTATGTACGGAAAGATAGAAATAAAATGACTACAATTTTGGGTATTCCCTTAATTTTGTTAGGTTTAGGTGATTTTCTTCTAGTACTCAAGGCTCTTTATTTTGGCGGTGTATATGATACATTGGCTTGGGGGGGGGGGCGATGTAAGAAAAATTACCAATTTGACTCTTAACCCTAGTGTTATATTTGGTTATTTACTAAAATCCCCTTTTGGGGGAGAAGGGTGGATTGTTAGTGTGGATGATTTAGAAGATATAATTGGGGGACATGTATGGTTGGGTTTCATTTGTGTACTTGGTGGAATTTGGGATATCTTAACCAAACCCTTCGCATGGGCTTGTCGTGCATTTGTATGGTCTGGAGAAGCTTACTTGTCTTATAGTTTAGGCGCTTTAGCTGTCTTTGGTTTTATCGCTTGTTGTTTTGTCTGGTTCAATAATACGGCTTATCCGAGTGAGTTTTATGGACCCACTGGGCCAGAAGCTTCTCAAGCTCAAGCATTTACTTTTCTAGTTAGAGACCAGCGTCTTGGAGCTAATGTAGGATCCGCCCAAGGACCCACAAGTTTAGGTAAATATCTAATGCGTTCCCCAACTGGGGCGTGGCCAAGTGGTAAGGTAGCGGGTTTTGGTCCCGTTACTCGGAGGTTCGAATGCTTCCATCCCAGAATCCTTCTGAGGAAACGAAAGATGAGATCGTATTGTACCCCGCACGAGACAAAAAATTTGTTAAAGAGAATAATTATCTCTTATGAACTCTTAGATTTATTTCTAAGAATTCATTTTCTTTCTCATAAAGCATAATCAAGTGTAAAATTCAGTCAAATTGAATATCTTTATTTTCATGAAAAATTTTGGTGTATCAGTTACATTTGGGATATGCGTGTACTACTCATTACTCATATGAGTTTTGAAATTTGAACTTCTTAGATAAACTTTATGTTCCATATCTATGAAATGGAATTCTTACATGATGCATTCGGTATCCAATGTGAAAGAAGGACCTCTCCAGTTCTTTACAACTAAAGTAAGTAAATAAAAAGAAAATAAAGGGGGTACGGTACCCTAATTCTATATTTCATGGTCAGATTAAAGAGTAGGAAGTTTTTAATTTCAGCACAGGTCTTAAAACTTTTGACCAAGGTTGACATGGGAAAAAAGAAAAAGGGTTTCTATTCTATGGATATGGACTCGTTTTTTGTACTTTAGATATTATCTGATTTGGAAATATCCATTTGTAAATCAATGGAATTTGAGAATTAGAGAGAAATCCATATATTCTGTCTACTCGACAATCGAATTGATTGAAAAATTTTCAATTTGACATAAAATACTGTATAAAAAATGAGACATATGTACCTATAATATAGATATATTTTGGTTTTATTGTTTAGTAAAAAGCGTCCTTTGATTATGCGAAAACGACGACGATCTGTGATTCTTTAAATATCCATGATATTAAATCCCAGTAAGGATAAGGTAAGAACTGTTCGTTGTATAGAATGGATTCGAAAAAATTATACTTCTCTGATTTTGGATTTGGAGTTGCTTCTTTTCTTTTAATTATTTTATTTTAGGTAAAAGAAAGAATACTATAAGTCAAAGTAAAGACCTTAATTTTAGTTTAGATGCAACAGTTTTTTCTACTTCATTTTTTTCTTTCTTTTGGTACTCGAGTCGAAGAACAATGAGAATTCTATAACTCTACTAAAAAACTTTCAACCTATTCATTGGAATAGTTTATTTAGTTAATAGTTAATTGCTTTTGTTACGAGAGTAGAAATATATTGCTAGTATATAGTTATTAAATTAATTAAACTTTTTTTTTGGAGGTTGATAATTTATTTGTTGGCAAAAAGTCGACCCTTCTCATTTTAGGATTGATCATGCCGAGTACTCTATTGAGAATGGAAATTCACTAATAAATAAGTCTTAAGCTGCAGCATCTTCTCCTTCCTCCTCCTTATTTCCCTTTCCTTTCTTCTCTATTTTTCCTCTTCCTCTTTTCTCGCTTTTGCCACTGCTTCTTCTTCTTCTCCAGCGCCGTTCTCCGCCGTAGTGACAGCAGTGGTGACGGCTGCCGTCTCCTCCTCTTCTCCTCACCTCCAGCTTCTTTTACCTCCCCCCAAACTTAGATCCACACCTCCTACCAACCCCAGCCCTAGCCGGTTTCTTATTCCTCTCCCCTGGCTTGTGTCGCCTCCTCTTTTTCTCTCATCCCAAAAGCTCCCACCGCCTCTCATCCCGATGAACAGCGACCTCGAGTAGCTTCCACGATGACCAGTGCATCTTCCTCGAGCCTGACCACGACCTCGACTTCATCGGGCTCCTCGACCACTCCATCGAGCATACGACCTTAACCGCATGAGCTGCTGCCTCAGCCGACTTCATCACCGGCTGTGCATCAGCGTCTACTTCCACAGACATGACCTGTTCAGACGACCAAAGGTCACCAGAACATCTCCAGCAAGCGACATCTTTGGTCCAACTTTTCTCACTCTCCTCAGTTCTTGAATTTTGATGAATTGGATGTTTGTATGAGATTTGCTTGTTTGTAAATGTGAAGGATTGAATGTCTTATTTCATATCTAATTGGAGAATTCTCAATTCAAATGAATTGCTCTGAATTTGGCTGTTCATTCATGCAACATCTGAGTACAATATTATATCTAAAATTCTGTGTTGAATGGTTATTTCAATTACCCAGTGAACTTGATATTTTATTTGTCTCTTGTGATGAACTAAATTGTCTTCTGGGTCAACATCTGGTTTTAAATTGAATAGAAATGCACTTCATTTGTATCTATCTGTGATGCAATGTGCTATCTATTGAGATGAGTTGTTCTATTTGTGTATGAAGTTGCATGTCTGATTCAGTCATAAACCCACTTGATTCGACATGTTGTATTTTGTGAACTTATGTTGTGATGTTGAACTGTGATGAATCAGTGTTCATATGAATTGCATACTCGCTAAGTTAAAGTTCCTCTGTTTGCCTCTCTGAACTGCATCTTGAAAAATTGAGTTCTATGTGACAGAGTTGGAATTTGGTTGAGTTTTCCTATGGCTAAATCCTTAAGGTATTGAGTTGTTGAAGCCCTTTTTCGGCAAATTGGTTGCAGATTGATTTAAACCATGGTTTTGCATGCCTGTGAATATGAACCCTGATATAAGAAAGGGTGAAACAGTAATGAATTAGGTCAAGTTTTGCATAAATTGTAGTTGCCGTGTTAATTGATTTCAATTCTGAATCAGTTGAGTTGTTGCTTGTGCTCTTTGATGGCTGTTGAGGGAGTGATTTGTGTTAATTCTTTATGCATTCATTCGTTGATACCATTGATGGACGTATTCGACTTAGTTGTTTTCACCTCCCCCTTGCGAGACTACTAGATGATTACAATTCCATCGCTTGTACTCACGGATATGCGTACAGACTTAGCATCGATCAATAGTCGCGGTGTGACCACCTCCCTCTTTCTCTTTATTTCTTCTGACATTTTCTCCATCTTTCTCTCGTCTGTTTAGGTTTTATTATTCACTGATTTAGTCTAGTTTTATACAATTTCGCTTCTCTAGTCCCTGAGGAAAGAACGACTAAATACTCACCTACTGCATCGTCCTCGTTCTCTTGCGAGACATTCTAGGCTGGTATCACGTGCACGCATGAAGATTCAAGTCTTCCCGCTGGCGCGCGCTGCTGCTGCTGGTCGAGCGGCTGCCATGGCGACTGGTTCTGGCGCGAGCACGAGCGACATGCACGGTCAAACAAACACATGCATGAGCGGCGGCGGACGCTGGCCGGTAGTGAAGAAACGCGGCGAAGAAGCACAGCGAAGCTTTGGTCGAAACACTGGTCGAGTCCTGGTCGAAACAGTTACTGGGGCTCTGGTTGAAAAGGGGCTGAAAAAGAGATCTGGGCTGAATTGAAATTACTGAAACTTGATTTTAGGACTGATTTGCAAATATGGTAAAAGGCTTGGGTTAAGCTGAAAATGACTTCACCAGATTGGCATACTAAACTCAACAAATAGGGTAATTAGGTTTTGAGCCGAAACGAAAATAGGGTAATTAGGGTTTGGATTTTTGGCGAGGCTGAAAACTAAGACTTAGAATGACATTTTGGTATTCTCGCAGAAGGAGATTTTGCTCAGAATAGTGAATGGGAGATATTCCCTGAATCAAATCAAGATTTGGAGTTGGTGTGTGGGTTTTAGCCTTTTCGGGCTTTTAGAAAATCTGAAAAGGACTAATCTGCGATACTTTTGGACTGATTCGTGAAAAAGGGTCTGAATGATGGAGTTCTGCTGCCAACTTTTTGGATTAAGGTATTGGCATACCTTAGATCATAATCCGGAAATAAAGATTTAGACCAGGCTAAGATTTGGGGAAAATCTAGGGTGTTACACGCCGTCTTAGATACACTACAACACGGTAGGCCAGCGCAAGCTGTAAAACTGCTGGGAAAAACTTTTTTTCCTAGCAGTCCTACAGATGAAAATATAATTTTGATTTTTCACCGATGTGTCAGCTAGGAAAAGTTATTATTTTTAGCAGATCTACTGCTAGGAATAAATAATATATAGCAAGCTGTAGATCAGTTTGAGAAAAAAAATTTTTTAGCAGATCTACAGTTGAGAATATTTTTTCCGCTGGGAAAATTTTTTTTTTACCAGCAGTTCTATAGTTGAAAATATAATTTTTATTTTTCACCGATATACCAGCTGGGAAAAATTATTATTTTTAGTAGATCTACCGCTAGGAATAAGTAATTTATATATGTAAAACTGAAAATTTTGAGCAGAATAATAACAGATTTATTATTTTGGGAGGGAAATTTTCGTGAAAAAATATTTTCTGCAGATTTGTTGGTTTTGCGCCAAATATAAAATCTTCTCTCTGCAGAAAGTTATCTTCCCTGCTTCCCTCAATCGGTTCCCCAATCCATCCCACCGAGGATTAAACCTCTCTCTCTCCGGCGGCCGAGAAAACCCCAATCAAACCTCCTCCACCGACCTCCCCCAATCCTCTCCATCTCCAGTTCTCCGGCCGTCGAGAAAACTCCCCCAATCAACCCTCCTCCATCGACAAACGTCCCCCAATCCTCTCCATCTCCAGCTCTCTGCCGATAAACCTCCCCAATCCAACCTCCTCAACCGAGAAACCACCCCCAATCCTCTCCATCTCCAGCACTCCGCCGAGAAACCTCCCCGATCCAACCTCCTCCACCGAGAAACCACTCCCAATTCGCCGAGAAACCTCCCCAATCTTCGATCTGGTCTCCCACCGTGCGTGAGGTGTCTCGCGGTGTGGCCCTCGAAACGCTAGCGACAGGGTGTGCGGTGTACGGCAGAGGTGGAGCGACAGCGGTGAAGCAGGTGCGCAACAGAGGGGTGAGGCGCGAGGCACCAATCCGAGGTAAGCAGAACTATTCCAACACTTCTGGTTGTAGTGTTCTTTTCCTGGCTTTGCAATGTTGCATCCTGATGAACTCCAGATGCATGTTTTATCATTGCTAAAGACTGCCGAAATCTTCAGAAATAGACTGCTTAAATCTTGGAACAGTTGCAACTATCAAGTATATCAAATGATATGATAGGAAATTATCAATTGTACTTAGACTCAGAGCATATTAAAGATCTAGCATTTTGTGCCATGTGTGGAAGAGTTCAAGTTTATTCTCTTGCGATTGATTCAGACACCAACCTAGAAAATGCTGGCAACACTCAATTAGAAACTCCATTTCAGAACAAACACTTCATTAGACTAGATCTTGATCAAGATAACTAGAACTGAAATGTTAGAAGGCATAGTTTTTAAGAAACAATTGAAATGTTTGAATGCACAATTTAAATATTTTTTAGAAATTTACAACCACACATTTCACGAGTGGTGAAATACTAATTACAGACTAGCTCAATTTACATGAATAGGGTGTTTCGAAAGACCAGCTCAATTTGGTTTTGCAGAAAGATCATTCTAATTCGGTTGTGTTTTACTAGATATACATCTGATCAACTCAGATAAACCCAGATGCTCATAGGACTTAGCTTGGACCGAACCCACCTTGACAGATTTGATCTTTTTGGCAGGTAGCCTAACCCGTAGTTTGCACATGTCTATCTCCAACTACCCTATGAGTATTCACTCCCTCTTTTTTTTATATTGAAGAGTAAATTGTATTTCAATTTCTTAAACAAAAAAAAGTTGGGAAAATTTCTTCTATTGTGACTTCGAAAATTTTTTAAATGTGGTTTTGTGAGATTAATAAGATAAAGTCAGAGACATCTAGTGGCAAAATATAAAATATTAAAATTTTGTAGTGATTAAAAAATTACCGCAAAAACATGTAGAAAATAAATACAAAGGTTATTTGGTCTCGTTGAAAAATGTTTGATCTATAACTTGTCTGAAATTTACCAGCTGGAAGTTGTTTGGTTTTTGTCCTCGTCATCCGTAGATAAGTTGCTCTTCGAGTTTTGATTGGATATCTGATGAGATCATCTTCAACCAAACAAATCAATTAAATACATGTTTGATTAAACAAAAATTCTCAATATTCTATCTAAGTCGAAGACATGTTCAAGCAAACAACCTTGTGTCAGATATTATTCTACAAAAAATTTTCTTCGCAATTCAGACCGCTTACCTAAAAGGCTAAAACACATGCATAACAGCTTACCTAAACACACATGCGTATTATGCATGTGAAAAAAGGATGTCTGCATCAGCATCATCTCACATAACATCACCATGCAGTCTTGCACTAGCAGAGAAATGGATCAATCAAATACTCTGAATAGATGACTAAAAAAACAAAAAAAAAAACTCTAAATAGTTTTTCATAAGAGTTAGAACATTTTTTCCCCAGACTTTTCCATTTTTATTTTGAAATAGGATCAGCATAATGAAATTTAACTCGAATATAACATGTTGATGGACATTGATATGGTGCCAGATTTTCATATGCATCTAATAATTGCCTGATAAGTATTCCAACAGGTGTGCCTAAGGGGCTTATATAGAGTTAGCAATGACAATACTAGCTATATATTCTCCTAAAAATGTAAACAAAATCTTATAGATCTAAAAATTTAGAAATATGGGTCATATAAAGTCTAATCCAATAAAAATATCTCAATCATGGAGTGATAATTATTGGTATATACATTGGGACGGCCTCAAACAATAAACAAAACATATTTAAATTGAAGTTTTTTAGTCGTTTATGTGAAGATTGAATTTTTCTTTTGTTTTGATATGCTTGGTCATATAAATACCTTTTTTTTCTTTCCATATCTTCATATGAGATTTTCTAGAGGATGACTTAATTTTTTTTCCCTTCCATGCATATTGCAATGGATGTTATTTTCCCCTCTTGTCGAATGACTAAAAGAAGTAATGAAAAAATATTGAGAAAAGTTGACAATACGCACAAATCGACTTCAATTATAGATTCATAAAATTTTAACTGAATATTGATAATATTTCCTCATACATAAAAGACTTGGTTAATGAAGCTAGACTCTTATATTATATTAATGAAGCTCAGTTGATATGTGATTATGTCTCAAATAACTCATGCATTCTTGCTATCTGCAGATGGTTCCCTGTTCCTAACAATGGTTTAGTATTGATAAAAAGTAGCTTCCTTATATTTATCCATGTGCGTAGTATCGAACCCCATGGACTCTATCTGGATGTGGCTTTACCCAAACTTGTTTGGAAATATTTTTGAGGGACATTTGCAGCGAAAGTTGCTATAATGTACTACTGCTGCATATCCTTGATATTATTTTCTTTACTGCATATCCTTGATATTATTTTCTTTACTGGGCGGTCATTTTCAATCTAGTAGCAGTTGTAAAACTACCAACAGTTACCATTGAAGTTTCTGAAACATATTATCATATTTTGTTCTCATGCTTTGCGATTGAAATTTCGTCTTTGTGTGGTGATATATTACTCCTGCATTTTGCTGAAGATCTTTTGTGTGTGTGTATTTAAATTTCAGTTACACCACTCCCTCACATTACGGAGAAGTAGTTTATGTTCCAAGAAAATTTCAGCATTTTAGTTTATTTGGGGATGAGAAACATGATTATAGAAATTAATTGCTGCGATTACCCACCACGATGCCTCTAATCACACCTCCCCTAACTTATGTTTTTTGTTCTTAAATTGCATTTGTATTTTTTTGCCTTGAAAGTTATTTCTTCAATCTACTCTCTGTTTGCATAATTTCAGATTTCATAGATTGGACTTCCAACTTGGAGATTGTTTCTGTCAGGTTTTATCTTTGGAAAAATTAGTTGCAATCAGGTAATATTATTATTATTTTTGTTGTTATATGATTCTTGTTTATGCTATTTGTATATGAACAAGGAGTTTGTTTGCTATAGATTCTTTGAGAACTATGTCAAAGAGAGGAGCTAACTTGTGGTTATTGTGCAAATATTTTAGTTCATTTGGAGTAATATAGCATTGGTATGAGCTAGTGATTTAGATATGATATTTAGAGATTCAAATTATAACTCCAAATTTTTGTAACTGGCTATGGTATAAAGATTTTAGTTTATTTGGAGTAATATAGTATAAACAAGAGTTAGTCATTTAGATATGATTTTTATAAATTCACGAGTATGGATAATGTGCACACTAATAATGCTATATTTTGAGTAGTTTCTATCACTAATCACCCTTAAAAAGTTCTATATGTCTGGAAGGCTGGACACAGTCAATCATTGGATTCCATAATAGTTGGTGCACATGGTCCTAAAAAACATCCATTTGTATATGCGTATAGACAGTCTTTCATTATTCTTTGTGATATTGACCACATTGACCATATTTCTGATCCCTATTTGCATTTCAGTGGGTTGGTCTGGTATGAGAAGTTTTGGTAAAGAGTATATTACTGCATTTCTAATTCGTGAATTTCTAATGATCGCCGTGTCCTGCATGTGGGATCCTCTACTATTCTATGTTCTTTCCGAAAGTGTGCCAATCCTTTTGTTGTGTGGATTTCTAATGATCTATGTTGCATTTGTATTTTTTTGCCTTGAAAGTTGTTTTTTCAATCTACTTTTTGTTTACATAATTTCAGATTTCATAGATTGGACTTCCAACTTGGAGATTGTTCCTGTTAGGTTTTATCTTTGGAAAAATTAGTTGCAATCAGGTAATATTATTATTATTTTTCTGCTATATGATTCTTGTTTGTGCTGTTTGTGCTATATGATTCTTGTTTGTGCTATTTTATCTTTAATAGGATTTCCGCTAAAAGCATACATGTACTGTAATGTGCTTCCCCATGGGTATCTGGTAACCACGTATGTAGGGGTATAATTGGCAATTTGACAGCATAAGCAATAAGGAAGCCAAAATAAAATAGTATTTCCAATGTCGAAGGATATGACTGATTAATTAATCTTTCCAAATCTAATCTTGGTTCGTTGGTACCATATAAGCCCATACCTAAAACTCCGATTAAGAAAAAAATGGAATCGCCCGCAGTGTACAAAATAAACTTTGTAGCTGAGTATAAACGTCTCTCCCCCCCCCCCCCCCCCCCCCAATGGATAAAAGTAAGTAAACAGGAATTAATTCTAACTCCCACATGATAAAAAAAAGTAAAAGGTCTCGAGAAGAAAATAATCCTATTTGACCACTATACATTGCTAGCATCAGGAAATAGAATAATCGCGAATTTTGGGTAACTGGCCAAGCCGCTAAAGTAGCTAAAGTAGTGATAAATCCTGTCAATAAAATAGATCCTAATGAAAGTCCATCAATTCCCAATCTCCAGTGGAAATCGAAGACATCTATCCATTTTAAATCCTCCCTGAATTGGACTAAGGGATCCTCCAATTGGAAATGATAACAGAATGCATAAGTCATTAGAAGGAATTCTAATAAACAAATAGATATAGTATACCACCTAACTATTTTGTTTCCCCTATGAGGGAAAAATAAAATTAATGAACCTGCAAATATTGGAAAAACTACAAGTATTGTTAACCAAGAAAAATAACTCATGATAAAGTGATAAAGACAAGATACGTTTTGACCAGAAAAGCCCGTGCTCGAAATAATCGAGCACGGGCTTTTTCGGTAAAGAGGAATCAGACGATTCAAGTGGAGTTTTTTTGTAATCTATCAATAAGATAGAGCCATGCTGCGGGTTGTTTCAGGCCCTAAATAAACACGGACACTTAAAAAATCTGTTGGGCAGGCACATTCACATCTCTTACAACCCACACAATCTTCGGTTCTCGGCGCGGAAGCAATTTGCTTGGCTTTACATCCATCCCAAGGTATCATTTCCAATACATCCGTTGGACAAGCTCGTACACATTGAGTGCATCCTATACATGTATCATAAATTTTTACTGAATGTGACATTGGATTTATAAATTTTCCTTTTCAACATAAAAATTTTCGATCTGGTAAAAATAAAATTAGTACTATATGAATGAGTCAATTGTATTGTAGACACCAGACGAAGCAATGATTTATCCAAACTTCAACAAACAATGCAATATGTTTTTTAATTTGTGAGAAAATATGAAAAGAGCCAAGAGACTTGAATTTTGGACTTCAACAATCATGATTATACGAATTGTACATGCGAATTATAATTAGCCGATAAATTGGCTATTGTGTTTTTGACATAAATTATTGCAATATTCAAATTGCAATATCAATTAATTGAAAAAAAAATTCAATCAATAAGTAAAAAACAATACTATGTTTGCTATAGATTCTTTGAGAAGTATGTCAAAGAGAGGAGCTAACTAGTGGTTATTGTGCAAATATTTTAGTTCATTTGGATTAATATAGCATTGGTATGAGCTAGTGATTTATGTATGATATTTAGAGATTCAAATTGTAACTCCAAATTTTTGTAACTGGCTATTGTATAAAGATTTTAGTTTACTTGGAGTAATATAGTATCAACAAGAGTTAGTGATTTAGATATGATATTTATAAATTCAAATTGTAACACCAAATTTCTGTACTTTCTAGTCTTATATTGATCAAATTCTTGTTAATAGGCTCTTCTATTCCCATGTTGCATAGGTGGATGAATGTTCAGGACTATTTTGACCAAAATAATAAAGTGCAAGGACTCAAGTGATCAGTGATCAGTGATCAGCAACAAAATGGATTCCATAATAGTTGGTGCACATGGTCCTAAAGAACAAGGGTTTTGAGTATGGATAATGTGCACACTAATAATGCTATATTTTGAGTAGTTTCCATCACTAATCACCCTTAAAAAGTTCTATATGTCTGGAAGGCTGGACACAGTCAATCATTGTATTCTAAAAGGCATGCATGCCCTTTAATTTATAGGTGTTACACAATGTATCCACTAAACAGAAAAAATAGTAGTCTTATGTTATATAGTCATAACTATTTAACAGTTTTGTATCTATCTCTTTAGATAGATATTAGTGAATTTTTTATAATTTTGGTGCATAGATGTGAAATGTATGGAAATACTCCTAGTTATGTGATTGTGTTTGTGCATATATATATACTCCTATAGAATCCACAGGTTAGATCCATTGTGGTGTTGGTGCTTCTACATGAAGCTGAAACCACTTTTACACTAAAGAATTTGATGTGCTTTAACAGCTCTAACTTCAAGTTTACAAATACTCATAAAGTTAGAATTATTTATATGGCTATGTCATTGATTACAACTACAATTACCTTCTATTATAAGATGTAAATTTTATTTAAAACAACAAAATAATAGTCTTTTGTCATACACTATCAGAACTCTAGTTTTTAGTATATGTTGCAGTAGAGTTATATCATATATGAATTTAGTTTCTCTATGATAGAAGTTGAATCCAAAACTTACCAAACTAAGTCTTGAACATCAATTCTTTAAAAATAGCATTTAATTTTTTTTGAAATATTATTTAACTTGGAAATCAATGATTTAGAGGGACCAATAGTATATTTTTTTGGCATACAATGTTAATCATATAAGTCTTTAGACTCTTAATTGGAGAAGTTAAATATCAAATGAGTTTCTATTTTTATTTTGGTTAGAAAAATTGGACAAGTAGGAAGAAAGTCTCACCAATTGTGTGTCTTAATTTGAATTTTTTATGGTTTTTAGAAAAGTAATTTTTACCCCTAATCCCATATTTTTCAATTTTCCTGGTAGACCTATATTTTTTCCATTTAAGTACTTATATTTGTTTGTAGGTTGTAATTATGCCTTTGTGTGTCGTACACTTTCCTTTTCACAATTTAAGAATATTTTTATTTTTCTATATTTCACAATATAAACCTTACTATAATTCCAATATATTATTTAGTATATGTTTGACTTCTTTATCCTCTATGGTATCCTCTCACGTCTCCATTTACATTTTTTCCTCACACATCCAAACTTTATATAATAGAGGCATCATTAATTTATTATGATTATTTTCTCTCATTCAGTACTCTTAATTCGCATGTGAATAAGAAGTAAACTTATATTATGAATCAAAAAAAGTATTTCAACAATGAATGAATGACTATATAGAATGATGTTATTGCTTGCTTACATGAACAATAACATGGTGTGATGGGCCAATACTTACCTTATCAAATTGTATTTTGCTATCCAATTTTTGTAGTTAGCTGAGATTATTATTAAAATTAACCTAGTAATTTTAAATCACTTTGGAGAGAAATTTGTGCAGTAAGCTATTACTTCTTTCTAAATAAGAAGTATTTGTTAACCCTCCCTCCCCCGTCTATTTGTGTTCTTGTTTATAAACTCATTTCAGACTAAAATCCGTATTAAACTAGTAATGATACTAGCTGATTTTATTTCAGATATACTAGCTGATTCTTACAGTAAGCCATATAATAAGGAAATACTACGAGGATTTTAAGGTCTTTGGCATTTATTATGGACAAGCGTTGGATGAGTGCGGCTAGGTAGAAATCAAACACTCAGTCACTAAATCAAATACAATGCTACTTTATGTGATTCTTTTGATTGAAACTAATGATAATTAAATGTAGGTACTCAACTGAATATAGCCAAGGCATAAAGGACTTCATAGAGTTTGCTTTTGCAAATTCTGCAAAAGCAAATGAAATTCTCTGCCCTTGTAGAAAATGTGTGAACTGTGTTTGGAGAGAAGCTGAAGTTGTTTATGAACACTTGATTTGTGATGGGTTTTTAGAAGGATACACCAAGTGGATATTTCATGGTGAACAAACATCATTGCACAGGACAAACAAGAAATCTAATATAGAAAATGTTCCTAATATGGATAGTGAGCCGCAGCTAGATGAGATCACTGAAATGATTCATGACATAGGATGTGGATACCAAGAAGTTGGTGATATAGGTGGTGATGGTTCCGATTCGGAGGATCAAGATGTAGATGTTGAGACATTCTATAGGTTAGCAAGTGATGCTAGTCAAGAGCTCTACCCTAGGTGCAAACTCACAAAGCTACAATTTATTGTGAGGCTTCTTCACATAAAATTCCTAGGTGGATGGAGTAACAGTAGCTTTGATTTGTTATTAGACTTACTGAAGGAAGCATTTCCAAAGAATGCCACAATGCCAAAAAACTTCCATGATGCAAAGAAGATGGTGAGAAGTCTTGGGTTGGGTTATGAGAATATTGATGCATGTGAACATGACTGTATACTATTTCGGAAAGAGCATGCAAATATAGACTCATGCCCAAAATGTGGAACTTCCAGATGGAAGATAGAAAAGAAGAGCCTTGATGGGAAGCGAATACACAAAATTCCTAGAAAGGTTCTTCGATATTTTCCACTTAAAAAGAGGCTCCAGAGACTGTATATGTCATCAAAGATAGCAGCTGATATGAGATGGCATAGTGAAGGGCGCACTAGAGATGGGTTGATACGCCATCCAGCTGATTCTCCCGCTTGGAAGGATTTCGACCACAGGTACCCAGACTTCAGTTCTGATTGTCGCAATATTAGGCTGTGTTTGGCAACAGATGGTTTTAATCCTTTCCGAAGCCTAAGTTCATTACATAGCATATGGCCTGTTGTCTTGATTCCCTATAACCTTCCACCATTGATGTGTATGAAGCAACCAAATTTTATCCTCTCTCTGCTTATTCCTGGTCCTAAAGCTCCTGGAAATGATATTGACATCTACCTTCAACCTTTGATCGATGATTTGTTAGAGATGTGGCATGGTGTCAAAACTTGTGATGCATCATCTGGTCAATGGTTTCAATTGCGTGCCGCCTTGTTCTGGACTATTATTGATTATCCAGGATATGGATATGTATCTGGACAAGTTACTTCTGGTGAGGTTGGATGTGTTGTTTGCCATGCAAATACTTGCTCACTTCGTCTTAAAAATGGTAAAAAACATTGCTTCATGGGACATCGTCGATTCTTGCATTCTTGTCATGAATTTAGAAATGATAGTGAGTCATTTGATGGTACCAAAGAGTATAGGGAAGCCCCAGTTTCTCTTTCTGGATATGATGTTATAGAACAAACAAAAGATGTAAAAAATGATTTTGGGAAGGACCCAACAGGGAAAAGACCATCCCGAAAGTGTAAGGGTAAGGATGGTGAACCAAAAACTATTTGGAAAAAACAACCTATATGGGTGCAATTGCCCTATTGGAAGGATATTTTGTTGCGGCATAATCTTGATGTGATGCATATCGAGAAAAATGTTTGTGACAATATAATTAACACACTTTTGGATATTGATGGCAAATCAAAAGACAATTTGAACACTCGCTTGGACCTCCAACTGTTAGGTATCAAGAAGGATCTGCATCCTATCTCAGTAGGGGACAAGTTCTATTTACCTCCTGCATCTTACTCATTGAGTTCTGCAGAGAAAAGAATGTTTTGTGAAGTATTAAAAGGAGTTAAATTTCCAGATGGATATGCAGCTGATATACGAAGTCATGTAAATGTTCATGATAAGAAGATAATTGGGTTAAAAAGCCATGACAGTCATATTCTTTTAGAACACTTGCTTCCATTGGCTGTTAGAAGGATACTACCAGAAAATGTTAGTATTGCATTGATTCGTGTAAGCAACTTCTTCAAGAAAATATTTTCTCCTGTAATCAATGTAACTGATATGGAGAGATTAGAGTCTGAAATTTCTGAAACCTTGTGCCTTCTTGAAAAAATATTTCCGCCATCATTTTTTGATGTTATGGTGCATTTAATGGTCCATCTTCCTACTGAGGCAAGGATTGCTGGCACTGTCCAGTACCGCAATATGTATCCCATAGAAAGGTATATTAATTCCATAGTAGAAGGCTCAATTTCATTAGACTGTTATTAATATTTTCATTAATTAATTATTTCAAAACTTTTATAGATTTTTGATGAGGTTGAAGAGCTATGTCCGAACTAGAAGTCACCCAGAAGGATCAATTGCGGAAGGTTATATATTTGATGAGAGTATGACATTTTGCTCTCGTTATTTGCATGGTTGTGAGACTAGATTTAATCGGCCGAGTCGAAATGATGATGCACAATTCAATACCTTGTCAACTGGTACCACATACTTGAACAACATAGGTCGCGGTTTGACTGGTAAGTGCACTATTACGTTGGACCATAAAACATGGATTCAAGCTCACAGATATGTCTTATTTAATTATGAGCATATTGAGCCATATTTGATGTATGTTCTCTAGCTAATTTTTTATTAAATGTTATTAAATTAGTTCAAATATATATTTTTATAATATCTTACATTCAAAAAATATTTGCAGAAAACATTTGGGGTATCTTTCATCTATTGGTCATCAAAGGATTCATGAGAGAGAGCGTATACATCATGCAACATTTCATGAGTGGTTTAGATTGCATGTAAGTTCATAAACAACAATTTTAGTTAAATACATATTTCAATGTTTTTTTTTATTAATCGTATAAATAAATTTTTCTAGGTTAATGAGTTACTATCAACGGGGGAAGATGTAGGAGAAGAGATTCAGATACTAGCAAGTGAGCCTTTTATGGTCGCAACAAAATATAACAGTTATTCAATAAATGGATACAATTTTCATACAATATCTTATGATGAGGGCAGATCAGTTCAGAGTAGTGGGGTAGCTATTGTTGCAAAAACTTGTAGTTTTTCTAGTTCAAAGGATCAAAATCCACAAATAGGAGATATAACATACTATGGTGTCATAACTGAGATACTTGAGTTAGATTATCGTCGAAAGGGTAATGTTGTTCTCTTCAAATGTGATTGGGTTGATGTTCTCAGAAAGGACAAATGGGTTAAGAAAGATAAATTTGGGATTACGACAGTGAACTTCAAGCATTTAATTAATACGGGGGAAAAATTATCAGATGAGCCATATATTTTAGCATCACAAGCTACTCAAGTCTATTATGTTGAGGATCCTATCGATAAAGACTGGAAAGCTGTCATTGAGTCAAGGCCAAGAGACCTCTATGACATATCTGCGGAGGAAGAAATTGAAAATACAGTGGTAACTGACAAAGTTAGTGAAATCTCTGAGTTGAATGTTGGTGCTGAAATAAATCTTCCAGATGGCAACAATAATTGTGTTAGAACAAACATTGATGGTATACTTGTTGAGAAATCTCCACCTCAAATGGGGAAGTAAGATGCTATTCATTGAATGTGTTGTTTATGTATATGTTCTTTTATTTTTTCGTCTAATATTGTAAAAATTTATTGTAGCCGTAAAGATGCAAAACGCAAGAGGAAGAAATAATGGAGTTATGCGGAGTGAGTATGAAGAGTTACGGCAAGCAAACATTGAAAGAAACAATGAGGTATTGAGAGCATTGCGCTTGCCTATACGACTTCCTGGAAATGAAATGAGGGAAAATGTCTTGAGACCATCTACAAGAACTAAAAAGGTTATTTGTTTTACCTGATGTGTTGCTAATTTCTGTTTCTAAGAACTATTTTGTAATTATCTCCCAATATGATGCATGTTGATTATGTCATAGCACATCAATGATCAGCCTATAGTTCCCCATCAAGAGCCATCACAACGTCAAAGGCATATCACTAGCAATGAACGTATAGAAAATGAAGATCCTGACGACATTTCTATGGAAGAACAACAACTTGGTGATAATGAAGATGAAACATTGAATATAGGTATATTTAAGTATAGTTTTGCATTATTTTGCACTCTTTTTTATATCATTGGTTATTATTTTCAATTGCATATTTGTGTAGAGCAAACTCATCCAGGTCAAAAAAATAAAAGGAAGGGACGAGGACCCACTACCAAGCATGACATATGGAAGCGAAGGAATGAACCAAAAATTCATGTTGACCATAATATGAATAATCAACCAGTTGGTGATCAAGCTTCACCATTAACCAACTTTATTTCTACAATAGTGAGATCAGGAATACCACTTTTCTATAAAGACTGGAATGAAATTGATGCAGATAAAAAGGAATCTGTTTGGGCTACTGTAAAGGTACATTTGTATACTACTTAGAGTAAAAAGTCTAAATTAATTTACTCTCATTTCAGCCTTACATGTATATTTTAATAGAACTGAGATATGCTTCAATAGCTCCTCTTACTATACATAGCACTGACTGATTTTTCTTCTAATTAAGGGTGAAAATATATATGTGGAGCTTTGCAATTTATTATTAGATGTGTCATTCTAATATGAAGAGAGAGTTTGATTCTATATTTTATTTTTTACTTGCATTTTGAATTTTACTTCATAAATTGGATAGCATTCCTTTATAGTTTTTTAAAATCATCAAAAAAAGTAACTAGCGACAAGTTTTGTAGGCTCATGGTCTATGTATTCCATAGACATGTATAGTACAATAGTATATAATCATTGACAACTTGATAATTTTGTAGGAATTTTTTGATGTTCATGATGACCTTGAGGATTGGGTTTTACAAAAAGCGGCAGTGAAATGGAAAGATTTCAAATGTGAAATAAAGAGGAATTATTTTGATGAAACAAAAACTGATGAGGAACTTTTTTCTATGAAGATTGATTCTAGAGTACCTAAAACAGATTGGATGTGGCTTATAGAGCATTGGAGAGCTCCGAAAAGTCAGGTAAAACTTCTTTATAAATGATTCTTAATTACAAATTAAATCTATTTTATGCAATTAATTATATTCTCATCTTATAGGCTCTAAGTGAAATTGGAAAAGCAAATAGTGCAAAAATGACAATGACACATACTGCTGGAAGCAAGAGTCTTGCTCGGATTGCACATGATATGGTATTAAATGTCTTAATATTTATTTCGACTTTCTTTAGATAACTAATTGTCAATATTAATGGAAGTGCAGTCCAAAGAGCTGGGTTATATGCCCGCTAGACATGAAGTTTTTATCAAAGCACATACCCATAAAAATGGAGTTCCAGAAAAAGGAGCTGAAGACATAATTGTAAGTGTCATTGAAGGGTTACACGTATTTATAATCAACAATCAAATGTGTGTGTGTGTATATATATATATATAAATATGAGCTTTATCTAATTTTCAGAAAACAATTGCGGAGACATGTGCCAACAAGCCAGAACTTGCTAAAAAAACCATAACAGAAGGAGATCTATTTTACCATGTCTTTGGAAAAGAAAAACGCTCACGTGTACGTGCTATTGGTTTGGGCCCTACTCCTCAAGACTTAAAGATGCCGGGGGTACAAAAGTATTCATCCACTAAGCTTCAACTAGCTAATGCAGCAAGGATAAGACTTCAAAATCAGAATAATCTTTTGATAGAGAGGCTAGATAAAATGGAGAGTGAGAGTGTGGGAAACAAAGAGCAATTGACACGGATGGAAAAAGAAATTGAAGAATTGAAGCAAATGCTTGCTTCACAGGCTAGGCAAAATATAGATAATGATTACAATCAGAGATCTAAGGGTCATGTGCAGGTGATTATTTTATATGTGTTCTTTATAATATTTAAGCAATAATATACATATGGTTATTTACTAAATTGCTCAAATATTATGTACTAATTGCTGTAGGACACGGGAGACGAAAGTGATGGTTGTTCTATAGAGTCATCTGCAGGTGAAAATAGGGTTCCACGAAACGTAACTTTACATTTTATTATTTTACCTCAAAGTTGTACCTAACCTAACAATACTTAGACTATCAACTTATCCTTAATTTTTGTATAGATAATGCAAAGGAGAGTTGGTAAGACACATGATGTACCACGCTATAGGCATGAGGAGGTAATAGTTGCCAGTTAATTATACTCTATTGAATTTGGATGCTCATTATTAAGGTAACCATGGAGCTTATATGCAATTCTATTTGATCTTTAGGGAGGAAAGGAAGTTATTTTGATTTCTTTTATGAGACCATATATTCCTGTTGCTAAGGGTACCCTTCAAAGGGCATCTCGAAGTGTAATAGTTGGTGACACACCTCTTGGGCCCGAGTGTTGTGAGGTGGTTGTGAACTATGTGTTGAAAAGAGATGCTCCATTGTTACGTCCATATGGAAATGTTAGAAAAATGTCTGATGCACTTGGACGATCAATTGCATGGCCACGTGAAAAAGTAATCTATTCTATCTAGTATAATCACTCTTATTTACTTACTAATACCATCTAAGTAAACAAACTATGAACTTTTACTTGTAGATCCAAGATGATACTACAATAGGTGGTGGTCCATCTCGTGTTCTAGGTATATATAATTCTAACCTGTTATTTACCTGGTTAGTTACTATTTTTCCATTTGTCTTGTTTTGTTATTAATAAAACAATGCTTACAGGTGAAAGGGACAAGAGAATTAGTTGAAACTAAGTGGAAATACTTAATAATTTTATAAAGGTGAGGTGTTATCAACACAATTCACATGTTATTCATTTTTTAAATTTTAAGTGTATGTTAATTGTGCTTTGAACTAGTAGCTCACTTTCATATGATTAATTTATTTTATCAAGTGTATGCAAGTCATGTCAACCAACACAATTTTCTCATTCGCATAAGCAACAGCTTGTACTTGTTATACAACAATCGACCAACCATCTTTTATTATAATTGTCATATGTTTTATATGTTGCTTAAAGCAAAAGTTATTGATTTGTATATATTTATCTCAAGGCTATTGTAATCAATATCTTTTCTTTTGCAGGTGGTTTACAGTAAGGTGTTAAAATCATATGAAGTGATGAAGATATTTTACGCCTAAGAGGAGTTTGAAAGTGGAATATTTTACTTTTGATAGTTATGGTTGGAACAAAATATATAAAGTTAGGAATATTATATATGGGCATACATTTGGTGTAAAGAATTCTTAAGTGATATTTTTATCGCAATTATTTTAGAGATTCTATATCTATTTTGTTTGGTTTTGTCAATTGAATAATTTGTTACCATTACGAATCTTGTCAATGGCTATATAAAGCAAAGAATTCAATAAAATGTGGTGTGATTTCTGTTAGGATAGTGCATATTATAATTTTAGTTGTAATATTGTTGCTTAATTAATAAAAAAATATATATTTAAAATTAATTATTGATACAATTCCTAGCGGTAAATTTACTACAAATAATTTACATATTTAAATTTGATAGTCTAAATTCTCAATAACAGATCAGCTGGTAATAATTTATTTCAAATAGTTGTACAGCTTGGAATAATGTATTACAAGTGCATATACAGGTGGGAAAAGTTCAAACTTTCCAAGACCTATAGCTGGGAATACTCTCTGCCACCGGACCTACAGCTGGGAAAAAATATTCCAAATAGTTATACAGCTTGGAATAATATATTACAAGTGGACATACAGGTGGGAAAAGTTCAAACTTTCCAAATGACCTACAGCTGGGAATACTCTCTGCCACCGGACCTACAGCTGGGAAAAATATTCCAAATAGTTATACAGCTTGGAATAATATATTACAAGTGGACATACAGGTGGGAAAAGTTCAAACTTTCCAAGTGACCTACAGCTGGGAATACTCTCTGCCACCGGACCTACAGCTGGGAAAAAATATTCCAAATAGTTATACAGCTTGGAATAATATATTACAAGTGGACATACAGGTGGGAAAAGTTCAAACTTTCCAAGTGACCTACAGCTGGGAATACTCTCTGCCACCGGACCTACAGCTGGGAAAAATATTCCAAATACTTATACAGCTTGGAATAATATATTACAAGTGGACATACAGGTGGGAAAAGTTCAAACTTTCCAAGTGACCTACAGCTGGGAATACTCTCTGCCACCGGACCTACAGCTGGGAAAAATATTCCAAATAGTTATACAGCTTGGAATAATATATTACAAGTGGACATACAGGTGGGAAAAGTTCAAACTTTCCAAGTGACCTACAGCTGGGAATACTCTCTGCCACCGGACCTACAGCTGGGAAAAAATATTCCAAATAGTTATACAGCTTGGAATAATATATTACAAGTGGACATACAGGTGGGAAAAGTTCAAACTTTCCAAGCGGTCTACAGCTGGGAATACTCTTTGCCATTGGACCTACAGCTGGGAAAAAAATTACAGCTGGGAAAAACTTTTCGCAGCACCTTTTCGCCCAGCTGTAGCAAACCTTATTCCCAGCAGCTAAAGTGTTGGGAATACTGGCTTTTGCCAGCTGCTCAACTACTAGCATTGATGTACTATCTTATAGTGATATTTTAACTCTTTAAGTTTATAGTAACCATTAAGAAGATGGAGGCGTAATGATAAACGAGCATAATTGCACATAATGGCTGGCACACGTCTGCCTCTCAACAACCCTTTGATTCCATAACCGACGACTGGCAACGAGCTATAAAAGGAGGATCGCCAGTAGAAGATCGACATAATGCAAAAGATTCAAGACACAAGACCTTAGAATTGGCCGCAGTAGATTCATACCAACTGTAAGCTAAAGAGTATAAGATTGTTCTTAGTTTTCCTGATAACATTCTTAATTCTCTTCTTGTAATCCTCGATTTACATAGTGAAATCCCAATAGGATGTAGGGCTATTACTCATCACTATAGGTCCCGAACCTGTATAAATTTCTTTCTTCCTTTGACATAGATACCATAATTTAGCTAAGATTCACCTTAGTTTGGTTTCACATTCTTCTTTAACATTTACGTAAGTTCGACTAAAGACGAAAGTCCCAATCGTCGACAGTTGGCACCCACCATGGGGCCTATTTCAAGGTGTCTTTCTTCATCAGGAATTTTGCTAGGCCATGTCAGGAGTTTACGATTCCGAAAATGATTTTGATTTTGTAGATTATGTTGATCTTAACATGGAGGATGGGACTCGCTTCATGGAAGAAAATAAAGTTCCCTCAGAGCCTACTATTGAGGAGTATCCTCAGGACTTGATCCATGGTCAAGAATCTGAACTAGCAGTACGTTCACCTCCTGTGAGTCCTACCACATCACATGGTGAATACGTGCTAGAACCCATTGTCCCAGATGATACGGGAGATGAGAACCTTGAGTTCAGTCCGGAAGGTTTTGCTCCAGAAAACTCGAATTCTATATTTGATTTTGTCGTGGTGTTACGAACACCCCGGCATGTTTCGTGGATGATCCTAGCGAAGAAAACGCGACGCGGGCAGACCGGGTGACCGGTCCCCCCCCCCCCCCCCCGCCGGACAAGCACAAGAAAGGACACGAGGGTTTATACAGGTTCGGGTCCCGGTAGGGGCCCTAGTCCTGTCGGCGTGCTCCCGACCGAAGTCAGTTGGGGAGGCTCTCCCGGGAGGAGAGGCTCCAGAGCACACCTGTGAGATTGGTTATTTTCGCAGATAATGAGCAAGTCCTCTTTACAAGAGGTGTACAAGTGCTTATATAGCCCCAAAAGAAGCAAAAAGACCGAACTACCTTGGACGCTACCGTCGGATCTAGGGGTAGCAACGTCCTTCTCTCGCCCAGGTGCCTTGGATGCTTGACAGGTGGCCGCTGATTCCCGAGGCGCTTGTCACGCGACCCGCGCGTGACCAAGGCGCTTGTCACGCGACCTGCACGTAACATGGGATCAAGGGCTCTTGTCTCCGGAAGGACGATGGTGCCCGGGACAGGCACCGGGGGCCTTGTCCCCTGGCCACAGGCTGCGCCCGGGACAAGCACCGGGGGCCTTGTCCCCGGGCCACAGGCGGCGCCCGGGGATAGGGCCCCCGGTGCCTTGTCCTTGGGCGAAAGGTGGCGCCCAGGACGGGCACCGGGGGACTTGTCCCCGGGTGAAAGGCGGCGCCTGGGACTGGCACTGGGGGCCTTGTCCCCGGGCTACAGGCGGCACCCGGGACAAGCACCGGGGGCCTTGTCAGGCGCCGGGGGCCTTGTCCCCGAGCGAAAGGCGGCGCCTGGGACGGGCACCGATGTAGCTTCTAGGCCCCTAAAGAGTGTTTTAATAATTAATGACAACTACAAACGCTACACTAACGTTACCTGCCTAGTTGTGTAAAGAAGAAACTTTAAAGACAGGTTAATGAAAGGCGAAGAAAGAGCCTCATGATGAAGAAAGGGCATTGATTAAAAGGGCAAAGGTACGAAATAGGGTCTTTTCCATTTTTACCGGTCTAAAGTGATTAGAGAAGAATTTTGACTGGATTTTAGGATAGTTGCCGTACTATTAAGAGGAGCATGTGGTGTATCACAAAATACTTCATCTATGTGCCACACATCATAAAAGCAACTTGCATTGCATACTAGAAGGTCATATACTTTGAAAATGCTTGTTTCAGCTCATTCCTGCTCAGCTCTGTCTCAGTCGGTCTGACCGTGTGTTAGACCGGTCTGACCGAATTCACGGACTGACCGACTAGGATTTCGGATTGACCGAAATTATGTCTTAGTATTGTATATACCTTTATAAGGTCGGTCTGTCCGTAGTTAAAACCTAGGTCAGTCTCCTGGAACTTCATGACCTATCCTTCTGTTGTTTTTGAGCTTTGACGGTCTGACCGTTTTATTAGACCGGTCTGATCGGGCAATCGGTCTGACCGTGTTTTTGTACTACGGTCTGACCGTATGGCCGGTCTGTCCGTATTTTTTGGCCTGACCGTATAAGGTGTCCAGAAACTATGTCGTCTCTGGACAGCTTCACGGTCTGACCGAAATAGGCTCCGATCTGACCGTGTGTGTGCTTGACAAGGGCAGTTGAGCATTTATTGCGCCTGTTTAATGCCGTTGCAATTGCGGCGGTCTGACCGAGCTTATACCTGCGGTCTGACCGCCAAGTGAGCTTTTTCTCCCAACGGCCTGTAACGGCTATACTCCCATGCACGGCCCTGTTCATAACTCTTGGCATAATTTGAGCATTGTCATCATCCTTGAGAGCTTTAGCACATTTCATACACTCTAGGGTTCAAATTCTCGAATTTGTGAGAGTGTGCATTTGAGATCTTCTAGTGCATTGCATCTAGATCATTAAAAGAACCTCGTGGCACTAGAAGAAGGCTAAGTGATCATCACCGGCTTGTTACTCTTGGAGTTTGCCGGCTCCTAGGCGGCTAGGAGAAAGTTTTTTGAGAGCTCTTCAAGGAAGATTGTGAAGAAGCCTCAAAACGTCTTGTGAAAGGGTTGAGCACACCTTGCCGGAGCGGTAAAGTGCATCCTTAGTGAAATCGAGGTTTGGATAACTCATCATACTAATCCGGCTCAAGATCTAGGTCACTTCTCGAGAGAAGGTTGACTAGATAGAGGAGCGGTTAGAGATTTGAGTTTGCCTCAACGTGGATTAGGGGTGATCGGCAAATCACCGAGACCACGGGATATATCCTTGTGTTGGAATTGTGCTTTGTTCATATTGTGTTATTTATTTGCTCTCATTATCTATAAATTGTTTGTTTAATTGCTAAATTGTTAAAATCGCCTATTCACCCCCCTCTAGTTGTTATCCTAGATCCCTTTCAATTGGTATCAGAGCAAGGACTCCTTTTTAGTGGATTTAACCATCCCGGAGTAGGATAAAGATGGCTAGTGAGGGTCGGATCAATATTGGCAAACCACCACTCTTTGATGGATCTAACTATACTTATTGGAAAACTAGAATGATGGTTTATCTTAAAGCCATGGGTGGAAAGATTTGGAAAGTGGTGGATGAGGGTTTTGCAATTCTTGATGATGATGATATGACCAACATAGATAGAGATAATGCCTTAGCTAATGCTCAAGCCATGATGTTCTTTATAGTGCTCTAAATCTAGGTGAATTTAATAGAATTTGTAAACTTGAAACGGCCCATGATATTTGGAGAAATCTTATGGATATTCATGAAGGAACCTCGATGGTCAAGGATGCTAAATTATTTATCCATAAGGGCCAATTTGAAAAGTTTGCTATGTTGCCCAATGAAGATGTATCGGAGATGTTTAACCGTTTAAATAACATTGTAAATGAGTTAAAAGGGCTTGGTATGGATGTCACAAATGTTGAATTTTGTCATAAGTTTCTTAGAGCTTTACCTTCAAAATATGACACAATTGTAACCTTACTTGTGCGTTCAAACTTGAAGAGTGTGACTCCGTTGGAAGTCTTAAGTGAGATTCTCACTCATGACATATTCAAGAAATCTCAAGAAGAAGTGAAAGATGAGGCTTCCGACTCCAAGAAGAAGAACATAGCACTAAAAGCTCAAGCTTCCAAAAGGGAAGACAATGAAGAAGAAAGCGATGAGAGAGACACTGATGAGGAAATGGCTCTCTTGTGAGAAGGTTCAAGCGGTTCATGAAGAAGAGATATCAAGGAAAGTCCTTCAAGAAAGGACAATCATCCAAGAGGAACCCATTTGAAGAGAGAAGATGCTTTGATTGCGGTGAAAAGGGTCACATCTCCACACAATGCAAAAACAAGGAAGAAGAAAAATCAATGAAGAAGAAGAAGTACGAAAAAGAAGGAGAAAGCAAGAAGAAGTTTTTCAAGAAATATTATAAGAAGAAGAAGGATGGACAAGCTTGCTTCATTGAATGGGATTCGGATGCTTCAAGTTCCGATTCCGATGATGAAGATGAAGCATCACCCAAAGGACTCGCCGGGGTAGCTATCAAGGAAGCTCCATCTCTATTCTCCACTCCTCATTGCCTCATGGCTAAAGGAGAATCGAAAGTATCATGTGACGAAGATGAATACACTAATGATGACCTAGTTGAGATGATCACCGGTTTTGATGACTATATGAGTAAAGAGAAAGAAAAATTCAAGGAATTGAAGAAGAGATACAAAACTCTTCAAAATTCCTATGAGGAGCTAAACACATCTCATGAGAGTCTCATGGAAACTCATGAGATGCTTAAGAAAGCTCATGACTCACTACTTACTCATAAAGCCAACAAAACGGGTAATGAAATAGGCATCACTTGCAATATTTTGAATGACTTGCCCATGATGTCTACTTCTAGCATATCTACATCTTGTGAAGATTTAATTGAATTTCCTTCTAGACCTAAAATTGATGATAATGTGCTTAGTCTTGAGAACAATGAACTTAAGGACAAAATTGAAAAACTAACCAATGATCTAGCTAAATGCTATGTAGGAGAATCAAAATTAAGACATCTTCTAGATAGTCAAAGGTTTTCCTTAAGAAAAGAAGGACTAGGGTACATTCCTAAAAAGGGAAAACATGATTTTGTCCCATCTAAAACCGTATTTGTAAAAGAAAAGGGATATTGCAACAAATGTAAAAGTTTAGGTCACATTGAAAAGAATTGCCATGCTAGCAAAAGTAATTCATCTCTTGTATTCAATTCTTGCTATGTTTTAAAGAAAATGAACAATGGCCATGTTAAAGCCAAATTTGTTGGAACCCCGATCATTGGTGCCAAAAAGAAAGCCATTTGGGTCCCAAAATCCTTGGTAACTAACCTCCAAGGACCCAAAAAGATTTGGGTACCTAAAAGGACCTAACTTTGTTTTGTAGGTAAATTACAAGGCCGGAGGACAACATTGGGTGCTCGATAGTGGATGCACTCAACATATGACCGGTAATCACAACATGTTCTCCTCTCTAAATAACGAAGGTGCGGAATATGATAAGATCACGTTTGGAGACAATAGCAAAGGAAAGGTAAAAGGTTTAGGTAAAATTGTCATCTCAAACGACCTCTCCATATCTAATGTATTGCTTGTTGAATCTCTAAATTTCAACCTCTTATCCGTAGCTCAACTTTGTGATCTTGGATTTATATGTGCATTTTATCCAAAAGAAGTGATTATCACTAGTATTGATGATAATAGGTTGATTTTCAAAGGTTTTAGACATGGCAACCTCTATTCAGTTGATTTCAATTCAAATGATGCTAATCTTGGTACATGCTGGTTTACTAAATCTTCTAAAGGTTGGCTATGGCATAGAAGGCTTGGGCATGTTGGAATGAAACAACTAAATAGACTAGTTAAACATGATTTAGTAGTTGGATTAAAAGATGTAAAGTTTGAAAAAGATAAATTATGTAGTGCTTGCCAAGCCGGAAAACAAGTTGCAAACTCACATCCAACTAAAAGCACAATGTCAACTTCTAGTCCACTTGAATTATTGCATATGGATTTATTTGGACCAACTACTTTTGTGAGCATTGGTGGCAATAGTTATTGTCTTGTCGTTGTAGATGATTTTTCTAGATATACATGGATATTCTTTTTACATGATAAGTCAATTGTGTTTAACACTTTCAAAAGCTTTGCTCAAAGGGCCGAAAATGAATTTAGCTTCAAGATCAAGAAAATGAGAAGTGACAATGGCTCCGAATTCAAGAATACCAAGGTTGAAAATTGGTGTGATGATAAAGGTATCAAACATGAGTTTTCGGCCAAGTGTACACCGGAGCAAAATGGAGTAGTCGAACGAAAGAACCAGACATTGATACACATGGCAAGGTCTATGCTTTCGGAGTACAATGTTTCGGACACCTTTTGGGCTGAAGCAATCAACACCGCGTGCCATGCATCAAATCGTCTTTATTGTCATCGACTACTAAAGAAAACTCCTTATGAGCTTCTCATTGGAAGGAAGCCAAACATTTCCTACTTTCGAGTATTTGGATGTAAGTGATATATCTTGCGGAAATGTACACGCTTATCTAAATTTCAAAGTAAATGTGATGTAGGATTTCTATTAGGATACTCATCAAATAGCAAAGCATATCGTGTCTACAACCAAAACTCCGGTTTGGTTGAGGAGACACATGATGTTGAATTTGATGAGACTAACGGCTCTCAAGAGGAGCAAGACAATTTGGATGATGTAGGTAATGAAGGGTTGAGAGTGGCAATGAAGAACATGACCATTGGGGATATCAAGCCGAAAGAAGATAGTGATCAAGATGAAGATCCATCCACTCAAGCTATCCCCTCTTCATCAACTCCTCAACATGAAGACCAAATAGTTGAAGTGGTCAATGTGGAAGACTCCTCTCAACAACAATCGGAAGTACCTTCTACCTCTATCCCACAAATCCCGGTTGATCATCCAAGAATTCATCACTCAATTTCCAAAGATCACCCCGTCGATCAAATTGTTGGTGACTTGCGTAAGGGTGTCCAAACTCGTTCTCTTCTTGCCTCATTTTGTGAAAATTACTCCTTTGTCTCCTCTTTTGAGCCCACACTTGTAGATGAAGCATTAAAAGATCCGGATTGGGTGAATGCTATGCACGAAGAATTAAACAACTTCACCCGCAACAATGTTTGGGAATTAGTAGAAGAACCAAATCCGGATGAGCATAATGTCATTGGAACCAAATGGATTTTCAAGAATAAACAAGATGCAAACGGAGTGGTAGTAAGAAACAAGGCAAGATTGGTGGCTCAAGGATACACTCAAGTTGAAGGTTTGGACTTCGGTGAAACCTTTGCTCCCATAGCTAGACTTGAGGCTATTAGAATCTTGCTTGCTTTTGCTTCATCTCATAATATTAGACTTTATCAAATGGATGTCAAAAGTGTATTTTTAAATGGAAAAATTAATGAATTAGTATTTGTTAAACAACCTCCCGGATTTGAAGATCCTACAAAGCCAAATCATGTGTATAAACTCTCCAAGGCTCTTTACGGTCTTAAACAAGCACCTCGTGCTTGGTATGAAAGACTTAGAGACTTCTTAATTTCAAAAGGCTTTAAAATTGAGAAAGTTGATACTACATTGTTTACTAAGAAAATTGGAAATGATTTCTTTGTATGTCAAATTTATGTTGATGACATCATATTTGGATCTACTAACCAAGATTTTTGCGAGGAATTTGGTAATATGATGTCCAGGGAATTTGAGATGTCTTTGATAGGTGAACTAAGTTTCTTCCTCGGACTACAAGTTAAACAACTCAAGGAAGGAACTTTCATCAGTCAAAGCAAATATGTGAAGGACTTACTCAAGAAGTTCGGACTTGAAGAAGCAAAGCCAATCAAGACACCAATGACCACAAACGGTCACCTTGTCTCTGACGAAGGAGGTAAACCAGTAGACTCAAAGCTTTATAGATCTATGATTGGTAGTTTATTATATCTTACTGCTTCTAGGCCCGATATTATGTTTAGTGTTTGCATGTGTGCAAGATTTCAAGCCTCTCCTAAAGAAAGTCATTTAATGGCCGTTAAGCGCATTTTGAGGTATCTAAAATATTCATCTAGCATAGGGTTGTGGTATCCTAAAGGTGCAAAATTCGAATTAATTGGATATTCTGATTCCGATTATGCGGGATGTAAAGTGGATAGAAAAAGCACCTCTGGTAGTTGTCAACTGTTAGGAAGATCTTTAGCATCTTGGTCCTCTAAGAAACAAAACTCTGTAGCTTTATCAACCGCCGAAGCGGAATATGTTTCCGCGGGTAGTTGTTGTGCACAATTGCTTTGGATGAGGCAAACATTGTTGGATTATGGAATAAAATTTGAAAAAGTGCCTCTTTTGTGTGATAATGAGAGTGCGGTGAAAATAGCCACAAATCCAGTTCAACACTCTCGGACCAAGCATATAGATATCCGACACCACTTCCTTAGAGATCATGTTAGCAAAGGTGATGTGGTGGTGGATAATGTGAGAACCGAAGATCAATTAGCGGATATATTCACTAAGCCCTTAGATGAAAGTCGTTTTTGCAAACTTCGAAATGAGCTTAACGTCATTGATATATCAAATGTGGCTTGAAATGTTGAACTCATATTGATTGTGCTTAAAGTTTCACTTAATTGCTTGAACTTCCTCTTTTAGAGCTTTTTAGGCTCCTTTATCAGCAATTGAGTAAAATGAACCAAAAATATGTTAAGTTGTAAGATAAATACTTCCCCTTTGGTGATATTGCCTATATCTTACTTATAATTATCTTATATTTATATATATCTCCCTATCCAAATCTCTTGAGCTTCAAATCAATCAAAATCCTCCAAGAATTTTAGTCCTTCCAGCGGTCTGACCGAACCAATTGCGGCCTGACCGAATGCATCTTCAGAGAGCATCTTAAATTTCTGCTTCCAGCGGTCTGACTTGTATCTTTTCTACGGTCTGACCGAAATTTCATGACCAGAGACTTTTTAACCCGAATCTCTTGTCCTTTTTCACTTTCTTCCCCACTCCTGTCTCTTTCACGTGCGCCTCAAATCTTTAGATTCTTCCTCTCCGGTCAAACTCTCACAAAGCTCGGACGAACAGTGGTTCAAGATCTCCTCCAAACAATGTCTTCTAGGTACATTTCTCGGAGTCTTCTTCATTATCGAATTAGTCTCCTATTCATCTTGAGGTTTAGGGCTAATGTGGTGAATCTTGTTTAAATTCTTTCATTATCCTGAAATTGATTCATCCCCCTGATGCAATGAGTATTCTCTCTCATATAATTGTCCACATTGCATCTTAATTTCCCTAAATCCCAGAAATCATGCCAAACCCTAACTCTACGGTTGCGCCGGTCTGACCACCCCATTTTCGGTCTGACCGACTGCAACAGCAGAGACAGAGTTTGCTAATTTGTTATCTTATCAATTCAATCTCTCTTACCTCTGAGTATCTAATCTGCTTTATCTCTTGCAAATCTTCTAGTGGTCGTGGTCCTCAAGGAAATGTCTCCGTCCGGACAAATAAAAAGAAATTGGCAAAGCGGCCAAAAAGGGCTCTACCCTCGAGTAGCAGCGACAGTGACGATGACGATTGGGTGCCCTCGGCCGGAGATTCAGAAACAGAACAGTCATCTCATCGTGGTGGATCATCTCATAGGGGCATGGACATCAAGAGCGAGGACGATGAAATAAACGTCCACGCTTATCAAGGCCCGAAGAGGAATTGGACTTCAAGTGACTATACAAAGGATAGGACCATCTACGCCTACAATCACGAGAATGACGCCTCTACTCCTCATTTCCACACGATGACACAGCAGGATGCCTTCTGCGGTCATTTGATCCACAAGAATATCTTCGAACACAAATGGATCGAATGGGCTTATGTTGTGAATCAGCCCATCATGGCTCCCTTGGTGCAGATCTTCAAAGATATAGGGCTGTATGACTTTGTGGAGCACAAGTGCCCATGGAACGCCACTGCCATCAGACAGTTCTACGCTACAGTTGAGATCAAATGGGCGGACCAGCAGATCTTGTGGATGACAGGTTCCAGGCGTTACGAGGCCACCTTTGAGGAGTTTGCTGCGGCAAACAAGTTAAACTATGAGGAGATGAAGGAGGGGATCGATATGGAGGATGAGGATTACCTCCATGAGGACGACTGGCTCCAGTTTTATGAGCAGCCGGGAGGTGGACAGCGGATTGTACCTGGCACAGTTACAGGTCTCAAAGTCCTCCCTGCTGTAGTCAACAAGATCGTACGAGCCATGATCCATCCAAAGAGTGGAAACCGAGAAGCGGTCCGGGATTACTACTGGAACTTCATCGACCACATCCTCAAGAGTCATCGGATCAACATTGTCTCTTTTATATTGAAGACAATTGAGGATGTCTCAGCGACCACTCTGCCGAATCTCTACTATGCTCCGTTTATCATGTCCTTGCTGCTCCAGAAGACAAAGTTTCCTCGCGGTTCTTGCGACATCAGACATCTCGGCTATAAGCCGTTCAGTGTCAACCCGCGCGTCTTGGCTCGAGGCCATGGAGCACAGCATCAGCAGCAGCAGCCGGCTCAGCCTATGCCTCCTCCTCCTCCTCAGGCTCAGCAGGCAGCTCAGTCTAGCCAAGCCCCCGCCTGGTTTCCACAGTTCCAGCAGTAGTTCCATCAGCCGATGATGGATCAGTTTGCTACTCTTCTCCAGGGGCTTGAGCTCGCTCGCTCAGACTTGGCGGCATTGCATGATCAGTTCCAGACTTTCTCGTCGCACCAGGATCAGTTCGAGCAGCGCTTCGATGCCTTCTCCGCTCACTTCTACACCCGTTTCCCTTAGACTCCTCCTCACCATCCTCCCGATGATGATGCTCCCGCTGATTCTTAGCTTTTATGGCAATTGATGCCAAAGGGGGAGAGAAGAGAGTAGAAGAGAGTAGGAAAATGAAAAAAAACTTTTGTGTAAAGTTTTAATTAACTTGTTTAGTTGAATATCTCTTTTAATTATGGATGACATTTATGTTGGTTGACTCTTGTATGAGATTGTTACTTCATGTTATATGAGATGTGCTTATGTTAGACGTGCTTATCTTATTTTCATGTGACCTTGAGATGATGATATCATGAGTAGAATTAAATGTCTTATTTGTGATACTTCATGCTCATATAATGAATAAATTGAGATAGCATCTTATTCACATGGTTGAACTCCTCTAAAATGCCGAAATTCACTTATTCATACATTTAGGGGGAGTGTCTTATTCTCCGATGCATATTGAAAAATTCCCTTGATACTTAAAACTCTTTCATATACTCTTTATGTTGTCATCAATTACCAAAAAGGGGGAGATTGTAGCTTCTAGGTCCCTAAAGAGTGTTTTAATAATTAATGACAACTACAAATGCTACACTAACGTTACCTGCCTAGTTGTGTAAAGAAGAAACTTTAAAGACAGGTTAATGAAAGGCGAAGAAAGAGCCTCATGATGAAGAAAGGGCATTGATCAAAAGGGCAAAGGTACGAAATAGGGTCTTTTCCATTTTTACCGGTCTAAAGTGATTAGAGAAGAATTTTGACCGGATTTTAGAATAGTTGCCGTACTATTAAGAGGAGCATGTGGTGTATCACAAAATACTTCATCTATGTGCCACACATCATAAAAGCAACTTGCATTGCATACTAGAAGGTCATATACTTTGAAAATGCTTGTTTCAGCTCATTCCTGCTCAGCTCTGTCTCAGTCGGTCTGACCGTGTGTTAGACCGGTTTGACCGAATTCACGGACTGACCGACTAGGATTTCGGACTGACCGAAATTATGTCTTAGTATTGTATATACCTTTATAAGGTCGGTCTGTCCGTAGTTAAAACCTAGGTCAGTCTCCTGGAACTTCATGACCTATCCTTCTGTTGTTTTTGAGCTTTGACGGTCTGACCGTTTTATTAGACCGGTCTGACTGGGCAATCAGTCTGACCGTGTTTTTGTACTACGGTCTGACCGTATGGCCGGTCTGTCCGTATTTTTCGGCCTGACCGTATAAGGTGTCCAGAAACTATGTCGTCTCTGGACAGCTTCACGGTCTGACCGAAATAGGCTCCGGTCTGACCGTGTGTGTGCCTGACAAGGGCAGTTGAGCATTTATTGCGCCTGTTTAATGCCGTTGCAATTGCGGCGGTCTGACCGAGCTTATACCTGCGGTCTAACCTCCAAGTGAGCTTTTTCTCCCAACGGCCTGTAACGGCTATATTTATTGTGAGGGGTATATATACTCCCATGCACGGCCCTGTTCATAACTCTTGGCATAATTTGAGCATTGTCATCATCCTTGAGAGCTTTAGCACATTTCATACACTCTAGGGTTCAAATTCTCGAATTTGTGAGAGTGTGCATTTGAGATCTTCTAGTGCATTGCATCTAGATCATTAAAACAACCTCGTGGCACTAGAAGAAGGCTAAGTGATCATTACCGGCTTGTTACTCTTGGAGTTTGCCGGCTCCTAGGCGGCTAGGAGAAAGGTTGTTGAGAGCTCTTCAAGGAAGATTGTGAAGAAGCCTCAAAACGTCTTGTGAAAGGGTTGAGCACACCTTGCCGGAGCGGTAAAGTGCATCCTTAGTGAAATCGAGGTTTGGATAACTCATCATACTAATCCGGCTAAAGATCTAGGTCACTTCTCGAGAGAAGGTTGACTAGATAGAGGAGCGGTTAGAGATTTGAGTTTGCCTCAACGTGGATTAGGGGTGATCGGCAAATCACCGAGACCACGGGATATATCCTTGTGTTGGAATTGTGCTTTGTTCATATTGTGTTATTTATTTGCTCTCATTATCTATAAATTGTTTGTTTAATTGCTAAATTGTTAAAATCGCCTATTCACCCCCTCTAGTCATTATCCTAGATCCCTTTCAACCGGGGGCCCTGTCCCCGGGCAAATGGCGGCGCCCGGGACAGGCACCGGGGGCCCTGTCCCCGGGCAAATGGCGGCGCCCAGGACAGGCACCGGGGGCCTTGTCCCTGGGCAAATGGCACAACTTGCCTGGACTTAGTCTCGCGGAAATTTCCCCCAACAGCCGCCCCCCATGCCCTCCAGGAACGATGCTCGAGTTCCCGGAGGGTATGGTACATGTCACTGGGAAAATCTCCGGGACAAGCTGCCGGAACCGTGACGTTTCGATTTCCGTGCCGTGCGTTCATGACCGCGCTGTTTGACCATAAATAGCGCTCGTGGTTCGAACCGGCGCCTTGTTTCGCGCGCCCGTCCCTTTGTTTCCCGTGCGCTGTTTGAATTTCAACGGCGCGGATGTACCACAAGGTGCCAGGTGGCGCCCATCGGGACCACGGTTCGCCTCTATAAATAGGGCCTCGGGGGGCCCGGAGAGCTCATTCCAAATTTTCAACTCCAGCGCCCTTAGCTCTCCCGGTAGCCCTCTTCCGGTAGTCAGTTCCCGGAAGCTTAGTTCCCGGAAGCTTAGCCTCCGGAATCTTTAGGTCCCCCAGTTTTCGAAGCCTTAGCCACCAGTAAAGTCCGCTGGGACCCAAGGGCCGTGCCAAGACCACGGAGGTCCCCCCGGAGGAAGTCACCGCGGACTTCCTCTGGGCCTCCGAATTCACGACCGGGGACTTGGAGTCCCTGGTCGACTGGGGGGTTGTCGCGGACGAGGACGTCTGCATCCCCGTGAAGAAGGACGGAGCCCCCCGCCCCAGGCCCGGAGAGGTCGTGGCCTACGAGGCCTTCCTCGAGGCGGGGCTCTGGCTCCCGGTGCATCCATTGCTCCGGGAGTTCTTGAAAGAGTACGGGGTGGCTTTGAACCACCTCACTCCGAACGCGATCATCCGGATGGGCCTATTTATTTGGCTCTTCGAGACGGCGACCGGACGGGAGCCCATGCTCTGCGCCTTCCGGTACTTCTACGAGCCGGCGACGAGAAGCTCCCACATGGTGAAGGGAGGACCCATGTCCCTCTTCGGCTCGGTGATGATCCAGATGCTACCGTCCCGGGTAGCCGAGTACCCGGTGGCAGTCTCCCGGGACCACTAGGGGGACTCGATCCGGAGGTGGTTCTACCTCCGGGTCTGGGACGACGACGTGGTGTACTCCCCGAAGGCCCCACCTACAGCCGGTCGTCCGCTCCAAAGCCCCCGGTGTGGACGGAGGAGGAGTTAAGGCTCCTTGGCAAGGTCGTCGCCTCCCGGGGCGTCCGCTCTATGCGGGATGCTGCCGAGGAGGTGATGCTCCTGAAGATCTCCCCCTTCTCGCGCGGCAGGAGGGGCATCGGAATGTGCCCGGCCCAACGGCCCCCACAGAAGCCGGTGACCCAGAGTAAGTCCCTGATGACTTAGTTCATTTGATTCAAAATTTTTTCTAACTCTTACCTTTCGCAGTCCGGCCGTACCCGGCGGCCTGGGAGAAGGCGAAGAACCTCCTCGGGAGGTACTTCGCTGACGAGCACGAGCGCATCGTGCACGTCGTTGGGGAGGGCCCTCCCCAGAACCTGGTAGCCGAAGCCTTTGGGCTAAGGCTACCGGAGAGGAAGCCCCTCCCTACCCCCGGCTCTCACAAGCGGGGAAGGGAGGCTACCGGGGGCTTTGAGCCAAAGAAGGCTAAGGCTCAAAAGCCCTCGGCCCATCGACGACGCCGGCCTCTACACCGGTGAAGGCCCGGGACGAGACTCCCGGGACCGGCCGCACGTGGGTGCCGGCTCGGAAGGAAGCAACGCCCCCTCCCCCGGAGAGCCTCGCTGAGGCTCGGGGGAAGGGACCGGCCGTGGACGGGGGGACGGGGGGGGGGGGGGGGGTCCGATTCGGCGGACTACGCCCCCTTGCCCCCTTCGGCGACTGCTCTCCCGGCGGCCCCGGCGCCTTTGGAGCAGGAGACGCCGAAGGTGAGGTTCGCGGAGGTCTCATCCCCGCGCGTGGAGTGGCCGATAGATGAGGGGGGAGCCCCTCGGTCTATGAGGCCCCTCCGGAGGCGGAGGTCCTGGGGGCCCTGCAGCCTGGGAAGGGAAAAGGGCTCATGATTCCTCCCCGGGGAGGGACCCCCTCCGAGAGCTCTTCTGCCACCTCCTCGGCGACAAAGACGCCGACCACTGGCACCCCGGCAACCCATTTCCGGGGGCCCGTCATCTGCCGCGACTGGACCAGTACCGGGAGGGAGACCCCCCTGCTTTCCCCGGGGGAGGTCGACCGCTACGTGGAGGGCTTGCAGACCCGGATGGTCCAGGCCTACGTCTCGGAAGGGACGATCTGCGAGTGATTTGGGAAGCTTCAGTCTTTCCAAATCCAGGTACGTCCCCGAGCCAGCGGGCTTTCCTTCAGCGCCCTTTTTTGAAATTTTTCCTAACTCTTGGACTTGTAGGGGGCCGCCATTAACTGGGGGCTTGAGCAGCGCTTCGGCCGGGCGCTGAAGGAGGCAGAGGAGAGGGCTGCTGCTTTCCAAGAGCAGCGGGATGACGCCATCCGGGAGCTGGCCTGGGTTTGGGCCCAAATCCATCCCTCCGAGGCCGCCAACGACCGTCTCCGGCGGGAGGCCAAGGCGAAGGAGGACGCCCTCCGGGAGCTCGAGGGCTCGAGCGTCCAGGCGGTTACGGACGGGGGCTGTTCCGTCCGCTCGGCCCTCGAGGGCCTTGGCCTAAGCCTAGGCTCCGGGAGCAGCGCCGAGGCCGCCCCGGCAACTTTCACGAAGGCTGTGCGTTTTCTCAACGCACAAGTCTCTGTGATCCCGGAGGCCATGGATGCCCGCGAGGCTTGGCAATCCCCGTGGTGGAGGCCGCGGCCGGGCTCGTAGAGCACCGGGGGGTGGGCGCCCGGGCAATCGGGGGCCGCATCCCCCGGAGCTTCCCGGAATTTTTTGAGCCCACGCGCCGGGAGGTGGAGCAGCTGGCTGGGGGCTTCTACGACCAGATCATCTGGGCGATGTTCCCAGCACCAGCGCCTCCGGGAGCGGATGCACCGGCTCCGGCGGGAGCCCCCTGGGGGGTGGACACCAATGACCAAGTATGAGCCTCCCCCTGGGTCTTAGATAGGTCCCTTTTTGCTTTGTTAGGATTTTTTTACGGATAGCTTCTTAGAAGAAGCCCCGGACACTTGTAAAAAGACATTTTGAAATGCAATAGAAATTGAAATTTTTCTAAGTCTATATGAATGCACTTTTACCAGGTTTCCAGGGAGGTTACTCCTGGGCGAAGGTCCGGAAGAAGTTCCCCGGGGGCGAGGCCTTTGAGCCCCGGTAGGTGCCCCCGGGGGATGCCCAAGCCGCTTTATTCTTGTTAAGCCTCTTCTCCCGGGAGCGCGGCGAGGGCGTCGTCCGGGAGCCAATCCGGTTGCTATGGCATTCGGAGTGGCACCTGGACAACTTCGACAATCATTGCGCCGAACTATCCCCTATGCGTCCGGGGTCCCGGATGATCCCCCCTCTCCGGATACTTCCACCGGCGGGCTACGAGTATTGGCCTGAGGACCTGCTCCGGGAAACCCGGCGCCGCATACGCGGCTTGTACCGGGACCAAGCCTGGGAGCTAACGGAAGGTCTCCGGGATTATTAGGCGTAGGAGCCTTAGGACGTAGAGAATTTTCGGGTTATGGCCCAGGTTGTACCGTTTCCGACGCCCACCGGAGGGGTAGATGTCCTCCGGTTGAATGATCAATAAAGCTGTGTTTGCTTGTTGCTTTGAGAATTTTCTTTTAATAAGATAGAGCTAAGTTTGCTCCTTTTTCTTGGATGGTCCGGACGACTCCCGGGGGCTCCTTATTCCCCCCTCCACAGTGGGCCGGAGGGTAGCTCCGCGCGCTGTGGGGGTGACAAAGCTCCCGGGATGAAGGCCCGTGACTTAAGAATTTTTCCAAGTTAAAAAATTCCAAGACGAGGTTTCCGGAGATAAACCTTCCGGGAGACAATCATCCGGTCATCGTGAGAACGGGGAACTGGGAATAAGGTCTCCGGGGAAGAAATATCCAAGAAAACCCTAGACGAGATTTCCGGAGATAAACCTTCCGGGAGACAATCATCAGGTCGCCATGAGAACGGGGAGCCGGGAATAAGTTCTCCGGGAAAGGGATATCCAAGAATGCCGTCTCACTCGGGAGACCATCGACTCCCGGAGGAGGATGTGCCTAATGATGGGTCTGAGTGTTTGATTAGGGGACTAGTCTCCCAAAGTGACTCGTTACCACGGTCCCTGAGGACCGGGTTGCCGCTTACACCCTCAGTCCACGAGGGGTGATCATAAGCCGCCCTACAGGAGGGACTTCTTGGGTCATGAGAGCCCACTTCCTCATGGGGAGGGCATCACCGTGGGGCGGTAATATAGAAAACCTACATTGAGACAGAGTTGAAGAGAAAATCCAGTTGTATTAACAATGAACCAAAATACAACGCCTCCCCCTCCGGCGTAATCGCTCCGGGGGAGGGGACGGTGATTACAATGTCCCCCCTGCCCCTCCGGCTTAATCGCCCCGGGGGAGGGGACGGTGAGTACAAGGTCCCCCTTCCCCCTCCGACGTAATCGCTCTGGGGGAGGGGACGGGCTTGTGCAGGCTAGACGTAAAACTTGCAGAGTAAGCGCAAGTTCCACATGTGCTTCAGCTCCTGCTCTTGATGGTTGGAGAGCTTGTAAGCCCCCGATCCCAGGACCGCCGAGATCCTGTAGGGGCCCTCCCACTTGGGGGAGAGCTTGCCCTGGGCTTGGGGGTTTGTGACGCGCTTCAGGACAAGGTCCCCAAGGTGAAAAGCCCTCTCGCGCACGCGCTGGTTGTATGCGCGCGCCATCTCGCTCTCATAGATGGCGTGGCGGAGGAGCGCTCGGTCGCATTCCTCCTCCACAAGATCGATCTCCAGCCGCTGATTCGCCTCGTTGGCTTGGTACGCTACGGTCGTAGCTCCGTCTAGGAGCTCGACTCGTAGCGACTGAAAGCCAACCTCCGGGGGGAGGACTGCCTCAGCCCCGTAAACTAGGGAGAAGGGAGTACGCCTCGTCGCCCGGCTCGGAGTCGTGCGCATGGAGCAGAGGATGCTAGGGAGCTCCTCTGCCCATGCACCCCGCTTAGAAGCGGCTTGCTCGAGTCGTCGGCGTAACCCTTGTAGGATCACGCCGTTGACCCTCTCGACAGCCCCATTGCTCTGGGGGTGGGCCACTGAGGCGAAGTGGATGGTGAGCCCCAGGCCTTCACAGAATTCCCGGAAATATGCCAAGTCGAATTGGGTCCAGTTATCAATAGTGATTTCCCTGGGGATACCAAAACGACAAACGACGTTTTTCCAAAAAAACCGCTGGACGGCCCGAGACGTGATGCTGGCCAAGGGTTCAGCCTCTACCCACTTAGTAAAGTAGTCGACTGTGACCACCGCATACTTGTATCCTCCGGGCGCTGGGGGGAAGGGCCCTAGGAGGTCCATCCCCTGGCGCGCGAAGGGCCAAGTGATGGGGATAGTCTGCAGCGCTACAGGGGCGAGGTTCGAACCCTTGGCCATCTTCTGGCAAGCTTCGCATGCGGAGACAAGGTCTCGCGCGTCGCGCATCACCGTGGGCTAGTAAAAGCCCTGGTGCAGGGCCTTGGCCGCAGTGGCATGCAGGGCTAGGTGAGAGCCGTAGCTCCCCGCGTGAATGTCTTCGAGAAGCCGGAGTCCCTCCGGCCGTGGGAGGCACCGGAGGAGGGCGGAAGCCCCCTGCTTATAGAGCTTCCCCTCCAGCAGGAGGTATGCCCGGGCTTTGGCCCGGAGGCGCTTAGCCTCGGTCTCGTTGGGAGGGTCCCCTTCCCCCTTGATGAAGGAGACGAGGGGGTCCATCCATGACGGAGTCTGGGTGATCTTGGCAACCTCCGGGACGCGAGGCTCGTCGCCCATGTCCGGGGAGGCCACCGAGGGCTTCACGACGATCTCCAGGAAGGCCCCTTTGGGCAGCGGTTCCCGGGCGCTGGCTGCCCGGGCTAGGGCGTCGGCCCGGTCATTGTCCCTTCGTGGGATATGTCGGGCCTCGAGGCCGTCGAAGTGCCTCTCCATCTTGCGAACCTCCTGCAAATAAAGGCTTAAGATCGCGTCATGGCACAAGTAAGACTTGTCCATTTGGCAAACCACGAGCTGAGAGTCTCCCTTCACTAGGAGGCGTCGAATCCCCAGGGAGCGCGCAAGGCGCAACTTGAGGAGCAATGCCTCGTACTCGGCGACGTTGTTGGTTGCGGGGAACTTGAGCCACGCCGCGTACTCGAGTTCCTTCCCCTCGGGGCTCCGGAGGACTACTGCCGCACCGGCCCCGGTGAGACACAGCGACCCATCGAACATGAGTGTCCAATGGTCATTGCGTCGGGGCGGCACGGGGAGGTCTTCGTCCCCGGGCCCGGAGGCAGGAGTCCACTCCATCACAAAGTCGGCGAGGACTTGTGACTTGATGTCGGAGTGGCCTGTGAGGGAAAGGGAGAAGGGGGCAAGCTCGGCCCCCCACTTCCCTATCTGACTGGTGGCTTCTTTGTTCTGAAGCACCTCCCCCAGGGGGAGGGACAACGGGACGGTGATGGGGTGTCCCAGGAAGTAGTGGCGAAGCTTCCGGAACGCCATTAGGAGGGCGTAGCAGATCTTCTCCATCTCTGTGTACCGAGTTTTGGCTCCTTGGAGGGCCTCACTTATGTAGTACACGGGATGCTGCTGCCCCCTTGGTTCCTTCACCAATACCGCGCTCACGGCGACCGGGGTCGCGGCAAGGTAGAGGAGCAAGGGCTGTTCTGGAGGGCTCGTGAGGTACTTCTTGAGGTCGTCGAAGGCCTCCTGGGCCTCAGGGGTCCACCGGAACCCCTCGAGCCCCTAGAGGATCTTGAAGAATTGGAGGCCGCGTTCCCCCGACCGCGAGACGAAGCAGCTCATCGTGGCTAAGCAGCTGGCGAGTCGCTGAACGTCCTTGACGGAGTGCGGCGGGGGCATGTCCAGGAACGCCCGGATTTTTTCGGCGTTTGCCTCTATGCCCCGGTGGGACACAAGGAAACCCAGGAGCTTCCCCCCGCGTATGCCGAAGGCACACTTCTCCAGGTTGAGCTTCAACCCATACGCGCGGAGGATGTGGAAGGTTTCTGCTAGGTCGTCGACGTGGGCAGTTGCGTGGGGACTTTTGACGACCGCATCGTCGGCGTAAACTTCTACGTTGCGACCGATTTGGTCCTTGAAGACCAGCGTCATGAGGCGCTGGAAGGTCGCTCCCGCGTTCTTCAGCCCAAAGGGCATGTGGACGTAGCAGAAGGTTCCGAGGGGAGTTATGAAACTCGTCTTTTCCTCGTCCCCTTCCGCCATCCGGACTTGATGGTAGCCCGAGTAGGCGTCCAGGAAGCTCATCAATTCGCACCCCGCGGTGGAGTTGACCAGTTGGTCAATCCGCGGGAGTGGGAAGTTGTCCTTGGGGCAGGCGTGGTTGAGGTCGGTGAAGTCCACGCACATCCGCCACTTGCCTTTCGACTTCTTCACGAGGACGGGGTTCGCGAGCCACTCGGGGTGCAAGACCTCCCAAATGAACCCCGCCTCTCAGAGTCTGGCGATCTCCACCTTGATCGCCTCTTGGCGTTCAAGGGGGAGTTTCCTCAGCTTCTGTTTGATTGGGGGGTGATCGGGGGTCACCACGAGCTTGTGCTCGATGACGTCCCGGGCAACGCCCCGCATGTCGGAGGGCTTCCACGGGAAAACGTTGGAGTTTTCACGCAGGAAGGCCGCAAGTTGCGCGGCATGCTCCTCGGGGAGCTCCGCCCCGATCCAGACGGTTTTTTCCCCGTCGTCTGGGGATAGCGGGACCTTCCGGTGGCCCCCTTCCGGACACGGCTTGGGGAGGGGCCTCCCGGGAGGTATCACAGTGACGTCTGATTCCGGAGGAGAGACCTCCCCCCCCGGTGCCTTGATGATGTTGACGCTCCCAATCGTCGCGGCGGCGCCCTAGTATAGAGTGCGGGCTAGGTCTTGGTTTCCCCGGACGGTGATCACACCGTGAGGCCCGGGGATCTTCATGCAGAGGTAGTTTTGGTGGGTTGTGGCCCCCAGGCGGTTGATCGTGGTCCTCTCCATGATCGCGTTGTAGGAGGAGGGGAGGTCCACGACGTCAAACCGGACCATCTCAGTCCGGTAGTTCTCCGGGGTGCCGAACGTCATGGGGAGATCTACCTTCCCCACGGGGTGGATCGCCTTCCCTTGGACGAATCCTTGCAAGGGCCCTGCTGCGGGCTGCAAGAGCTTCTCATCCACGGTCCTTCCCTACTTCTCCCTGTGGGGCCTTCCTGACCGCGGGAAGACTCTCCTCCCCCACGGCCTGTTGGCTTGGGGAAGGGGCGGTTGCACCTCGGGGCGTCGCGCGAGCTGCCTATGCCCTCGAGGACAAAAGTGTCCTGTGGCCGTGGCTCGTTACGCCCCCCCTACCTGGGGCGTTTGAGGGGGTCCCTGTCCCCCCGGTCGGCGGGGGCAGGAGCCCCCTGGTTTTTCTTGCAGAGGTCGTCCTCCTCCGCCCGAGCGTACTTCTCCAGTATGTTGAAGAGCTCGTCGGCAGAGGAGGGGCAGCTCCGGGAGAGCCTCCGATGGAGCTCTCCCGGGAGGATCCCGCTCTTGCACGCCTCGATGATGGTGGAGTCGGGGACGTGAGCCACTTTGCTCTTCACCTGAGCGAAGCGCTTGAAGAAGCTACGGATGGTCTCCTCCGTCCTCTGCCGGACGGTGTACAGCTGCGAAGAATCCAGGGGACACACGTAGTTCCCCTGGAAGTTTGCGCAGAACTCACACTTGAGTTGCGTGAAGGACTTGATGGAGCCGGCCTTCAGGTTGTAGAACCAGGAGCGGGCGATCCCGGTGAGGTAGAGGGGGAAGACGTTGCATTGCACCGTGTCATCCCCCCCAGCCACCGAGATGGCCGTGGAGTATACCTGCACAAATTCATAGGGGTCAGCCTCACCGTTGTAGTGCTCGATGTGCAGCGGGCGATAAGGCCGCGGCCACCGAATGCACCGAAGTCTCCGGCATAGGGGCTGATTAGCCCCCTGCACTTCCCGGGGAGAGTCCTGGTCGCTGTCTCCTTTGATGGGGGACGCGCCCTCGTTATCGGAGTCGGGAAGCGACCCAAGAGGTCCGCCGGCGTGGCAGTGACGATGCTTTTCTTTCGGGCTGGGGCTGAGTTCCCGGACGTCTGGGCTCTCCCCCGGAGAGGTTGGCTCCTCGGCGGGTCTCTTCCCTCGACCGGTGCGAGAGCGAGGCTCCTCGGCGGGTCTCTTCCCTCGGGATCCTCCTCCTCATCGTCGTCTGCATCCATCGGATCATCCTCCTCGATGTCGTCGATGTTGATGGGCTCCTTCCCTTTTCCTTCGGGGGTCTTCTTCTTCTGTGCGGTGCAAGGAAGCTCGATCGCTTGACCGTTGATGACTATGCCACGCGACGCAGGCATGAAACCGCTGAGATACTCCTTCAAGTTTCCTACCTTCTTGCGAGCAGTGATCCTCAACTTCGGGTAACTCTTCTTGACCACTGACTTTGCAGCTTCGAGGTCCTTTTCTCCACTTGATTCAGCCATTTCTTGAATCTGTCTTTCTTTCTCTCGGAGACTTGCACGAGCCCGAACAAGCATGCCCTCTAGGTAGTGGCGGTCATCGCGAACTCGCTCGTAGTCTCGAAGTACGCGAGTGTATCCAATCTCCGAAGCGCGAACGACGTCTCGAGTCTTCGTCAGGATAGCATTCTCCTGGTCGCTGGACGGAAGAACAACTCGGTACTCCGATCCGGGGACCTGGTAAGGCACGAAGCGGTAAGGGGAAGCAGAAAGGTAGTCGCTGTACATCTGCCGGACGGAACCTACAGCACGACGGGCAGTGTCCAAGATAGCATCCTCCTCTTCTTCTCCGCGGGCTTGGCGTCTAACTGAGCCTCTCCCATGCTCGGGGATCTCATAGACAATCACCGAGGCCCGACAACCTATGGGTCGTCCATTGATCTCATCCTGCCAGACACAATACACTGGCCTCTGACTGTCCCGTGCTCCAAGAAATTGCAGCATCATCCACAGCAACAGTGCCCACGATCCAAGCTCGTCTCCGTGAAGGTATCTCCTGTCGGAAGCCATCTGAAGACAGAACGAAAGGCATCTATAAGAGAAGTCCAAAATCTTTTTCCAAAAATCAAAAATAACATTTTTCTTAAGGAAAATAGGTTTTCGTAAACAAATTTTGACAAAGAACTAGCGAATTTTCTTCTAGGGACGCCAAGGTCTATCTAAGGGTCACGACCTACAGTCGAGTCTTCTGCTCTGATACCAAGTTCTGTGGGACCCTCATTTGAGGATTCCAGTGGCAACCGCCCAGGTGGATTGCACTCAGAAAAGGCACATTGCAGCTCACAACAACAAGATGCATTATATAAAAATGCGAGTAGTTAAAAACAAGTGCTGATCACAAGGACCAACATTACAATAACTTAGCGCCGAAATGACGCATTTAATTGTTAATACAAATTAAGGAGTTTTCGACACAAAGGTCGGCACAAAATAAAACAGCAATGATAAACAAAAGGACTTCATCAGTCTTCTTTCTCTGCAGCGGCGGTATTGCATGGGCCTTCTCCACATCGAACTCCTCCTTGGTACATAACCCTTTAACCGGATGGGTCCTCAGTTTCTTGTTCTTGTTCCACATTGGGTTCAAGACCATAAGATTCAGGGTCGACGAATCCTTCCTCTAAATTTGTTTGTAAAAGCAAGGGTGAGCACATTGTCCACATGGTGCTCAACAAGTCCCAAGTAATAATGCATATATGTGTAGATGAGGGGGAATTTCTCAAAGAATAGCTCTTTGGCTCTGTGTATAAATATATAATAGATTTTCACATACAGCTTTGAAGAAAGGTCTTTATTTTCGAAAGCGAGGCTTTTAAAATCCTAAGCTAGATTTTCAGAAATGTTGTGTGTGGCGGTCTTTCATGAGTCACCACTTTACTCAGATTTTGTGAAAAGCTTTCCAAAAGCTACTTGTGCTGCATCGACGTGAATAGAATTCACAGCGCGCAGACTCCATGACCTGGGAGCTCAGAGTATCTGATACTTTTCAAACTTTGCAAAGGTGTACCACCTTAATCCACCAATCATTCGGCTTTCAAGTCGGATCAGCTTCATGCGACTTTTACGCATGTGACAAGGCCGAGATGACACAACTGTTTACAGTCCTAGTATTAACTATTTCCCTGCCCGGTAAATAGACAGTTAAGTCTCAAGTACTGTTGTGGGTCCTCCCCACTGCCTTACTTCCTAGCCTAGGTCTATGTTCTCGCAAGACACATAGCCTCTCTTGATTACAGTCGCGCACGACTTAATCTGGCGTAGGGCGTCTTCCTTCTTTCCACCTTTTCCTCTCATGATTTTTCTGAACTCACATCACTCATGGCCTTCTGCGGCCCACCAGTTCTCGCAAGAAACTGGACCGACAACCATTGCAGGGAAAAGCTAACACTAAAGAAGGCTACTAAGTTGCGCCCGTCCCATAAACAGGCAAGTGGTTGGTACGTTTTTCATGCCGCATAGAAGCACAACACAAGGTTCTAGTCCTTATGAATCTTTAGTGAGGAGTCTTTCACATTCCCAGTGCGCACACAGCACCATCCAATCAAACCATCCTCACTATCGATTCCAATCACATTTTCTTTCACAAAGAGGGGTTTTGAACATGATTTTCTCATATGTGACCATTCAACATTTATCATATAATCTTTAAGCATAGCATAGCCTAAGCATGATAATCTAGGGCAACAAGGGTGCAGGGGTATTCAATGTCAAAAGGGGCTTTACAATCACTTAGGTCATATCTAATCATTTTAGTGAAACATAATTCTTATTTGAATCTAAGGCATGCATATATTTGAAAACGGTTAACATACTTCATTCCAAAATAATAGGTGAGACATGATCAAGGGTTTGAGACTTGCCTTGCAGTGACGGGTCTAGCTGCTCAAATGAATCTTCGGGGATCTCCTCTGCTCCTTCAACGTCTGGTTCCACGACGGGTACAAACAACACATACATACCATATAAGCATACAAGCACTAGAAAATAATACGTAAATACATCATGCATGCAGGGGAAGTGGTTTAGACAAGGTCACTTGACATTGGTTGAAGAGATGGGTTCAAAGGGCTTGAATGTCGAAGGGCTGACATTCGGCTCATGGCTTGACATTGCCCTCAATCGGTTCTAGGTTTGCTTTCTGGAGATGTGATAGTAGGGAATATTGTAGAACATGGCTCAAAAGGCTTAGTGGACAAAGTGGCATTTCAATTGCTCAAAAGAAACAAGTCTAAATCATCCAATGCCATAGGTGGACATGCACTGACATAGTGTTAGACATGGCCAGAAACTAGGGCATTGCATAACTTTTGACTCAGAACTTCAATTGATGCACAACTTTGTCTGGGGTTTAGGCATTGATAACAGCTACAAAACTCTCAACAGGCTCAAGGGCAGAAAGTGGCCGGAGGGTGGCCAAATCCGGTGAGCAAACACGGTGGCCTGGACATGAACTGAGCCACTGGACAGCAACCTTGGCATGGCTATAACTTTTGATTCAGGTCGATTCAGGAGTCGGGCTAGTAGACAAAATTGCTCAGGGGGTTGAGATCTATCTAAAGGACAAGGTGAGCGGGGCTAGATCGGCCGGGGAAAAATTTCGGCGACCGGCGCTGGAGAAGATGACCTCCAGATTGGGCGTTTCTGTTTTAAAAGGCTTGAGCTCGATTCCTTGCTCAGGGAGTGAGAGGGTGAGGTGAGGGGTCTATTTGCGGGGTTAAATCGGCCGGAGAGTGGCCGGAGAAGCTTGGCGACGAGGACCAGCTCACTAGTGGCGCGCAAACTTCAGAAAGGCCATGATTGTTGCTCAAATTTGAAATCTAAGCTTGCAGGCTTGCTCAATTGGGTGCACTGGTCAATTCCTATCACTAGCACGAGGGTTAATTCGGACTAAATCACTAGGCATTGCGGGAACAGGGGTTTTTCAGTTTTCCGGTGATTGCCGGCGTTGAGGTGCGCCGGGGACCAATTAATGGCTATGAAATGTACAGGGGGATGAAAGGGGCTTACTGGTGGCGTTGGTTTGGAGGGGGAAGCTTCGGGCGAAGCTGGCGCCGTTAGCTTCAGGAACTGCTCGCCGGAGAAGATGAACTTCGCGGCGGCGCTGAGGACTCGGTTGCTCTCGGGTGCTAAGGCTAAAGCAAAGAAGCTGTGGGGTGGTGCGAGGCAATGCTGGGCAAGGGAGGGGGCTTATATAGCCGCGGGGTGAAGCTCTCGGGAGCAGCAGCAATCGCCGGGGAGATCTTCTTTTGACGCTGGGGCGGTCATCGATGCACTTCGGGACGCGGCGGGGCTCTGCCAGAGACGGTGAATCGCGGAAACAGGATTTGGTCAGGGTGGTGGCGATGATCTTCGGGATGGTGGCCAAGTGGCGTGAAGCTCCTGGCAGCAGCAGCAGGCACGCGCGCGCGGGGAAGAAGATGGCACGATGGGGTTGAAACGCTCCACGGTGGCGGTACAGCTGCGCACGGTTGGGGGCTACGTGGCCGTGAGGTGGCAGCGCAGCGAACTTCGCCGGCGACGAGTTCAACGGCGCGGCATTTTGGCGGTTGCTGGTTGAAAACTTCACAGGGACCTGGTTGCGAACTTTGGACCTATTTGCAACGATTTGGACTGATCTGTGAAGGTTTTGGCTCGGGGATTTGGTCCTATTTGCAATTCTGAAGATCTGAGGGGCTGATTTGAATTCTGATTTTGCAGATGAGTGCCACTAAATGTCTTGGACTCATCTAGCAGGAAAAATGATGAAATCCGATAAGATCTGGTGGTTTTGACAAAATTCGAAAACAGGGTAATTAGGGTAATTAGGGTTTGAAACTTTCATCGAGGCTGAAACTAGGGTTTTGGTCGAGATTCTGGGATTCTTCCAGAAGGGAAAAATGTTCAGAAAAATGAAAGAAAGGTTATCACTTGATCAGATCTGGATTTTGAGGTGATCTGGGACTTTTAGCCTTTTTGGGTTTTCTGAAACCTCTGAAAAGGACTAAATTGAAACACTTTTGGACTGAAATGTGAAAACGATCTGGTCAATGAAGTTTAGCAGCCAACTTTTTAGGTTAAGTTAGTGGCATACCTAAGATCAAGATAGGGTTAAAATATCAGGGTTTCCAAAGAAGGTATGCTGATTCGCAAGCAGAAAAGATAGCCAAAAACTGGGGTGTTACACACTGGCTCCCGGCGCAAGGAAAACCCCCGGCATGTAAGCGGCCCCCGGCCCCGGGATTGGGCCCGGAATGGGGTATCCCCCCGGTGCCACGAAGGGCCCGGGCATGAAGTAAATAATCCCGGAGGCCCTCCGATATCTCCCGGGCCAGGTCCCGGTACAAGCTCCGTATACGACGCTGGGCCTCCTGGAGCATCTCTTCGGGCCAATATTCGTAGCCTGCCGGTGGAAGTATTCGAAGCGGGGGAATCCTCCGTAACCCTTGTCACGGGGGGGATAGTTCGGAGCGGTGATTGTCGAAATTGTCCAGGTGCCACTCCGGATGCCATCGCAACTGGATTGACTCCTAGGAGACGCCCCTGCCGCGTCCCCCGAAGAGGAGACTTAACAAGATAAAGGCGGCCTTGGCATCCCCCGGATGACACCCACCGGGGCTCGAAGGCCCCACCTCCGGAGAGGTTCCCCGCAACCTCGGGGACCTTCGCCTGGGAGTAACCTCCCGGGAAACCTAGTAAAATTCAATCCAGACTTAGCAAAAAATCCCATTTCTATTGCATCAAAATGTTTTTTGTACAAGTGTCCGGGGCTTCCTCTAAGAAGCTACCGGGAGCAAAAACCTGAAACAAAAAAGGACCCTATCTAAAGGCCCGGGGGGAGGCTCATACTTGTTCGTTGGCGTCGTCCCCCCGGGAGGCTCCCGCCAGAGTCGCAGCATCTTGCCCCAGAGGTGCCGGCACCGGGAATCGCACCCGGACTATCTGATCGTAGAAGCCGCCGGTGAGTTGCTCCACTTCTCGCCTAGATGGCTCAAAGAACTTCGGAAAGCTCCGGGGGATCCGGCCCCTGATGGCCCGGGGGCCAACCCCCCGGTGTTGCACGAGCCCGGCCGCAGAAGCCACCACCGGGATCGCCCGGCCTCGCTCCCGGGCATCCGCGGCTTCCAGGATCATGGAGACTTGTGCGTTGAGAAAACGCACAGCCTCCATGAGCGCCGCCGGCGCCGCCTCGGAGGTGCCTCCCTTGCCAAGGCTCACTCCGAGCCCTTCGAGGGCCGAATGGACAGAGCGGCCCGCGTTCGCCACCGCCCGGACGCTGGAGCCCTCGAGCTCCCGGAGGGCATCCTCCTTGGCCTTCGCCTCCCTCTGAAGTTGGTCGTTGGCAGTCTCAGACGCGTGGAGCTGGGCCCAGACCCAGGCCAACTCCCGGAGGGCGTCGTCCCACTCCTCCGAGTAGGCGGCGGCCTTCCCCTCCGCCTCCTTTAGCGCGCTATTGAAGCGCGCCTCGATCCCCCAGCCGATGGCCACCCCCTACAAGCGCAAGAGTTAGTGAAAATCCAAGTTGGAGTACCGAAGGAAACAAGCCACCGACTCGAGAACAAACCTAGATCGGGAGGGATTGAAGCTCCCCACAGCGCTCGCAGAGCATCACTTGCGAGACGTAGTCCTGGACCTTTCGGGTCTGTAGACTCTCCGCGAACTGGTCGACCTCCCCCGCGGACAGCAGGGGGGTCTCCCTCCCGATAACGCCGCACCCATCGGAACCGACGACGGGTCCCCTTGTAAAAGACGCGGGGGTGATGAGAACTGGGGTGGCGGTGGCCGGCGTCCTTGCCACCAAGGAGGTGGCCGAAGAGGAGGAGGCCGATAAACATTCGGAGGGGGTTCCCCTGGGGGGGATCAGAAGCCCCTTTCCCTTTCCAGGTCGCGGGGCCCCCGGGACCTCTGTCTCCGGGGGGACCTCGTAGACCGAGGGGCTTCCCCCCTTGTCTACCTACCATTCGACGCGTGGAGGGGAGGCCTCTGCGAATCGGACCTCTGGCCTCTCCGGCTTCGGTGTCGCCGGGGCCACGGGAAGCGGAACCAACGAAGGGGCGAGGGGGCATAATCAGTTGAATCGGACGCCCCCCCGTCGTTGGTTGGTTCCTTCCCTTGAGCCTTTCTGGGGTTCTCCGGGGGAGGCGGCGTCACTTCCCGCCGGGGAGGTACCCGCGCGCGCCTTGACCCGGGGGCTGCGTCCCGGACATTCATTGGCGTACAGTCCGGTGTCATCGACGGACCGGGGGCCTTCTGAGCCTTAGCCCGCTTCGGCTCAGAGACCCCGGTGGCCTCCTTCCCCCTCTTCTGAGAACCGGGGGTGGGGAGATGCGTCCTCGCTGGTAGCCTCAGTCCGAAGGCCTCAGCCACCAAGTTTCGGGGAGGACCCTTCCCGATGACACGCACGATCCGCTCGTGCTCTTCGGCGTAATACCTCCCGAGGAGGTTTTCCACCTTCTCCCGGGTGGCCGGGTACAGCCGGACTGAAAAAAGGTAAGTTAGAAAAATTCAGCGAGAAAGTGAACAAAGAAGCAGGGATCTAACGTCGGGTCACCGGCTTTTGCGGGGGCCGCTGGGCCGGACACATCCCGATCCCCCTCCTCCCGTGCGAGAAGGGGAAGATCTTCAGCAACGTCAGCTCCTCGGTGGCGTTCCTCATTGAGCGGTCGCCCCGGGAGCCCACCACCTTGCTGAGGAGCTTCAGCTCCTCCTCGGTCCACACCGGGGGCTTGGGAGCGGACGACCGGCTGTAGGAGGGGTATCCGGTGAATACACCACCTCGTTGTCCCGGACCCAGAGGTAGAACCACCTCCGGATCCAATCCCCCCATGGTCCCGTGAGGCCGCTACCGGGTACTCCGCCACCCGGGATGGTAGCAGTTGGATCATCACCGAGCCGAACGGAGACTTTGGCTGCCGAGGATTGTTACCCGAGCTAGTTTAGAATAAATCTTCGTCTAGTTCAAGATAGTTTCGAACCAGGCCAGTGTCTGTTGATGTGATCTCAAGCTGTCCTGGGAAGCGCGAACACATGGTCGCAGGCTCTACGCGATCAGGCCGCAGATAGAGCGCGGTCAGAAGCCCGTATGCGATGCGTGGACAGAAGGTCATAGATAATACGCGGTTAGATGACTACAAATAGTGCGCGGTGAAAATAACTTCGACCAGGAGACGCGGGGTTGTTTAGGCCCCGTAACGAGCATATCCCAAGTATCCCAAAGATTCCTCCACATGCGGAGACAACCTTCAGGAGGTTAATATGTGCAGTTATTCCTTAATTGCACGTGTTAAGCCTGCGTGGAGTTTAAGTATTGTTGCCAAAACTGCACCCGAGCAACTGCTCGAAGTGGTTTTTCGTTGGCGCCCTTTCGACCAATATAAAAGGGTAAGCCAACGCATCAGACGAAAAGAGAACAACAATTGAAGAGAGATCAAGAGATCAACAGAAGACACTCAACTAGCTTTTCATAGGCCTTTTTAGCAATGTTTTACATAACAACAAGGAAAGGATCTTCGCCTGTGAAGACCCTTCCCACAACTTTGTAATTCTTCTTCTTACACATAGTGAAATCCTAATAGGACGTAGGGCTGTTACTCCCACCATCGAGGGCCCAAACCTGTCTAAATCTCTCTATGCTTCATCTAACTTTGGTTCATCATCCTTTCCTGGAGGGACACCCTGAAAGGTCTCACAACTCACAAAATTCTGCATAAGTTCGACTAAGGACCCCGAGCCCGAATCGTCGACAGCTGGCGCCCACCGTGGGGCCTTTCTCAAGGCGTCCTCATTTCTATCAGGAGGTTCGGTGAACAATGGCTGGAGCATATGATTCCGAGAATGACTTTGATCTCGAGGATTATGCCCACATCCTGATGCCTGCACCTAGTGATCCTGTTCCGATGGAAGAAACCGCAGGCGAAGACTTCCCGGAGGTCGATTCGACCACTCAGGTCATGTCTATCGACCAGGAGGTGACCAACGCAGAACCAAAGCCTACTGACGTTCTTAATGCGTTGGAGGTTGAATCCAGCCCATCGTACGACCCTACTGAGGGTAAGAACGATGTTGACCAGGAAATTAGCCCGGGGATGTTTGACCCTGCATCAAATTAGCATGGCAGAAGAAGATGAAGAGAAGACTGCCTTCATCACACCATTCGGCACCTACTGCTACGTCAGAATGCCGTTTGGTCTCAAGAACGCAGGTTCCACGTACCAGTGCTTGATGCAAAAGACCTTTCTTTCCCAGATGGGGAGTAATCTTGAAGCTTACGTAGACGATCTGGTTGTAAAAAGTACAAAAAAATCGTCTCATTTAGACGATCTTGCTGAAACCTTATGTAATTTGAATCGATTTGCAATAAAATTAAACCCAGAGAAACGTTCTTTTGGGGTTTCATCAGGAAAACTTCTTGGTTTTCTTGTTTGTTCCAGAGGAATCGAGGTCAATCCTAAAAAAATCAGGGCTATGAATAGATGAGGTCTCCCTCAACCATCAAGGATGTTTAGTGCCTAGCGGGCCGCATGGCGGCATTAAGCCGATTCATATCGCGACTAGGCGAAAGGGGACTACCTTTCTTCAAAGCCTTGCGCAAACATCACAACTTTACATGGTCCGATGAGGCCGAAAAGGCATTTCAGGAGGTAAAGGCATATCTTTCTAGTCCGCCGGTCTTGGTTTCCCCTGAGAAGGAGGAACCACTACTTCTCTACTTGGCGGCCACACCACACGCGGTCAGCACTGTCCTGATCGCAGACAGAGAGGGTGTGCACAAACCCATCTACTATATAAGCGAGTACTTCATGGTCCTAAGGAGCGATACCATGAGGTCCAGAAGATACTTTACGCACTACTGATGGCTTCCCGTAGGCTACAATATTACTTCCAAGCACATAAGATCACAGTACCCTCATCTTTTCCATTGGGGGATATTGTCCGCAATCCAGAGAAATCTGGTCGGATCACTAAGTGGGCTGTCGAACTTGGAGCATTCGACATCCATTTCATGCCTCGCACCACGGTCAAGTCTCAGGTCCTGGCCGACTTCGGGTCGAATTGACTAATCCTGAGCCACCCGTGCAGACGCCTGAAGAATTGGAATGCCCTGATCATTGGACAATGTACTTTGATGGCTCTCGTAGTTTTCAACACTCGGGGGCTGGAGTGGTCTTAGTTACGCCTCAGGGCGAACAGCTAAAGTTTGTCTTTCAACTGTACTTTGTTGCGACCAACAATGTAGCAGAGTATGAGGGTCTTCTTCCAGGGCTCCGGGCAGCAAAATTCCTCAGAGTCCGTCGATTAGTGGTGAGGGGAGACTCACAGCTGGTCGTAAACCAGGTAAACAAGGAGTACATCCCCTCTGATGAGACAATGGCTCATTACCTGGGGGAAGTGAGGAGATTGGAAAAACACTTCAGTCATTTCAAAGTTCAATACATCCTGCAAAAAGACAACATTCTCACAAACCAATTATCCAAAATTGGGTCCTCACGCACATCCGCTCCGGCAGGAGTGTTCGTTGAACACTTGGAACATCCCTTGATCATGACTACGGTCGAGGATGGTTTGGTAATAGTCTGCGTTACCAACCTCAGACAAGAGCGAGATTGGACCCATTCCATTGAGGGTCTATCTCAAACACGGAACACTGCCCGAGGATGAAACTGAAAGTGATCGGTTAGTTCGAAAGGCGCGTCTATACAAGCTCATAGAGGGAGTTTTGTATAGAAAAGGTACTCAAGGAGTATTTATGTGCTGTGTGTCCCAAGAGGAAGGTAAATCCCTCTTGAGAGAGATTCATGATGGTGTATGTGGTGTGCACGTGTCATATCAAACACTAGTCGAAAAAGCTTTCCGACAAGGATTTTACTGGCCTTCGGCACTTGATGATGCCAAGAATATGGTCAAGACATGTCCGCAGTGTCAGATTCATGCAAGACAGGTTCATCAACCTGCCTATGCCTTACAAACCATTCCTCTTTCATGGCCCTTTGCGGTCTGGGGGATGGACATTGTCGGTCCTATGCCACAAGTGGCCAATGGATACAAGTTCCTGTTCGTAGCCATTAACACATTTACAAAGTGGATTGAGGCCGAACCAGTATGCAACATTACCGCTGCTATAGCACAAATGTTCTTCCATAAGAACATTGTGGCTCGATCGGTGTTCCAAATCGTCTCATCACTGACAATGGTTCCCAGTTTGCTAGTGGTCTTTTTCTGGATTACTGCGATCAGGTTGGAACCAAGGTGTGCTTTGCCTTTGTAGCTCATCCGCAGAGCAATGGTGCCATTGAATGTGCCAACGGACAAATACTGCAAGGCATCAAAAAATGTGTTTTCGATCGCCTTAAGGCATGCTCGGGGGCTTGGGTAGATGAGCTCTACACTGTTCTATGGGCACTACGAACTACTTCTAGTCGAGCCACCAGTGAGACTCCTTTCCATCCGATGTACGGAGCTGAGGCTGTGTTACCCATGGAAATTAGTATTGATTCTGTCAGAACAGATCAATTCGAACAAGTTGATCAGAACGGACAACGAGTACAAGATCTCATCCTCCTAGAAGAAAAACGTGATCGAGCTTTGATCAAGTCCGTGGTATACTTGCAAGCTTTGCGCAAGTATCATAACAAAAGGGTGCGACCATGTAGTCTTCACGTGGGCGATCTGGTTTGGCGTAAAATACAAAACCAATCTAGTCGCAACAAGTTCTCCCCACAATGGGAAGGTCCCTACACAGTTGTTCGGTGCCGTGACCAGGATCAGCTCGGTTAGCGATGGAGGATGGTCAGATCTTATCTAATACTTGGAACATCGACCAACTGCGCAAGTTTTACGTGTAAGTGCCCAATTCTTTTTTCCTTTTCAATTAGCATGATTTAACAAAACAGGAGGTTTTGATTGTTTCGTGTGTGGATTATTCCTCTTTTGCCCGTATGTAACGAGCCTGGCTCGGGAGCTGGTCGCTGATGGTTATATTACCACAATATCCTGATCGGATTCGCCGGTGGATCTCATGATCACTTCCAGACAAGACACCCCTCAATAAGTCGTTTCTCAATGCACACGGGCTTGCTGGCATGTCCTTGGTCATCAGAGTCGCTGTCAATTTGCAATAAGATTGGGTAGTGTGTTTAATATGATTATTGGCCTGGTCGGGTATCCCTTGTCGTTGATACATATATATTTCTCCTGTGCTCATAATACTAAGTCTTCAGTATACATAATCACAGGTGGAGGCTAGGGGAATATGGTCGCAACATGATACATAAAGAAGTGTTTTTCTTTTTTTAAACAAAAAACACATGCATTTGCATTGTGTAAACTGTATTTGTACAAGTACAATAATTTACATTATGCCGAGCTCGTTCAAGATTTTCTCTATGAGGGGCTTAACCTCCTCCATGATAGACCCAAGCTGGTCTTCACTCTCGACCTTTGCTTCTTCTGCCGCTGCATTTAGATCAAGATCTGGGCCATGGCGAAGACGAAGTCGGCAGAGGATGGCGGAGGCAGTTGATCTAATCTTGATTTGATTGCCTCTTTTTGCCGCCTAGTATCTTCAGGAAAATACTCGAGAAGTGACTCTGGTTGGGTTGCGACCAGTGTGGTCCAGTCGCTAAGGCTAAGGTTGTCCACCACGGTTTCGACTACATCAGCCCTCAGCAGACCGGCCACCATCTTCAGTTCCTCGAAGATGTTTCCTTGAGCACTGCTGTAGGATGAGAGTGATGTGCTCAAGTCTCTGTTCTCCTTGTGAACAGAGTCGATGGTCGCTTGGAGATTTGCCTTCTCTTGATTGTGCCGGCTTATTTGGTCGTCTCGCGCTGCGACAAGGGACCATTATAAGCAGCTCATACGACGTAGATAATTAACTCTGGTCTGAACTATGCTTACAGGAGAGCTGTCACCACAATTTTTGGAGTTCGGCCTCCAGGAATGAAATCTTGGTAGTCTCCCGTAACTCCTGGTTTTCTCGGTCGACGAGGCTCTTCGTCAGATAATCATTTTCTCTGGGCCAAAAGAAATGTTTACCAAGATAAGGACTTGCATTCGAATGGGTAAAGACATGTCTTCCTTACCTCCGCAGGCGACCCGTTTCCTCTTCTACAGCCTCGTGCTATCCATCATAGCCATCGACATGGTCGCCATGAGGGTCATTTCCTATGACATGGAAGGAGATCAGTTTTGAAACACAGATGCTCTTATGCAAGCATAAATTCTGTAGGGGGTGTTCGACGTACCTCGATATACTCCCGGAATGAGAGTTTCCTCGGTTGGACCGAAGGTTGTATCACTGGGTTTGCTTTATCCCCAGTAGTAGCAGTGGATGAGTCTCCCCGCTAATCTTTATTCTTCGATAGGGCTGCAGATTCCAATACATCCAATTGGACTTCTGCAGATAGCCTATCTATTACAACCCGGTAGACCTCCCTGGCCGAAGGGATGGAACTTTGCTCCCCGAAGACCTCGATGCAGGGGAAGCTCCAACGCTAGCCGAGGTCACTGGAGGGCTGGGCACTGAGTCTTTGTGCCTAAGCAAATGGAAATGTCATCAGTTGAGATTTCTATAAACAACCATTGTGATCTGACCCTGTCCCGACAGAGGAGATTCCATACCTTACTCGAAATCCCTCCAGTTTTTGGGATTTCGAAGAGGGTTCCCCAAGGAAAAGCGGACAGTCGTCGTCTGTCCTGGTCTTCCTCTTCGTGAAGAGGACCTTGTCTTTTTCTCCCTGTGTGTACAAATTCATAAATATACACATGAGGAATGGTAAAGACTGAGACTAGGATGATCCTTTCCTGGGTGACCTCCTCGGTCGGTAGGGATACAACCCTTGGACCAGGTGTTTCCTGGACCATAGGCGTCAGGACTTCAACTGCGACCACGGGGTTGCTGGCGGTCGCGGTGTCCTATTTTGTCATTTCCCCCCCAGGCGTCAGGAGCGGAGTGCTCGCCACCCCAGGGCTGGCAGCAATCACATCATGGTGGACGGAGGGGGTGTTTTCTTCCTCCTGCACGGGCACTGCTTAATTGATGTTCATAGACGGGTAACGACCACTAAGACTGTGAAGGATCTTACCATAGTCACCCCTTCTGTCAGGGGAGAGGTTTAGCAAATCCTGAAGCCTCCTGAGCTTCAGATACTGGGACTTCACCCGCAACCACAAGGTTATCAGTGGTCGCGGGACCCGCTGCAGTCGTTCCTGGTCTCGTGGGCGAAGACAAGACTTCACTGGATAGGGAGGCGATCGTCATCCTCCTCTTCCTCGCTCCCTTCGCCCTGTACGACGAAGAAGTGATTCCCGTTTGTACCTGGGGTAACAGGGGGAATTGAGTATCTTACCGCGGTTTTCTTTGTGGTAGAAGGAGCCCTTGGTGAGGAAGCCTCTCCCAGAAGCCCCTTGGACTTCTTGGGAACGCTCTCCTTTGTTCCGTGCTTCGAAGAGATTTTCTTCATTCTCTTCGGAGCCGGCTTTCCCAGAAGGCTGACGTCTACGGCTGGACGCGTCGCCTGACCAAACTTCCCTAGGAGCTGTATCATTCGAAGTTGTTCTTGTTAATACGAGATGAGTGAATGATTTGCAGATGGAGCTTATTAAGAAAGTCTGTACGTTTCGGCGCTCCTGTCTGACGTCATCACCGGCGTTGATCAGGCTCTGTGAGCGAGGTGATCCTCTAGCTCCCTCCACATCGGCACTGTACGCTTTGAGGAGGTAGTTCGTCCATTTCTTGATTTCGGACGAACCCAGAGCTGTGTTACAATCAAACCGGTTAACATATACAATATTTCAGAAGAAATTTGTGTTTGGTTGACTAGAAGACATACTGTTGTTGTAGTCCAAGGTGCTATCCGTCATGGACTGTATCTCCCAAGCCGGATGAGCCCTTTCACGTAGGGGGCTCACCCAATTCTTCACGAAGTCGCAGATGATGTCACGGGCAGTTAGTCCCTCCCGGACTAAGTGAAGAATCACCTGGGCCTATTTCTTCTGCTCCACGCTTAGAGCAGGAAGAGAATCCAACTCACTGGATTTCTTTGGCCAGGAGTTCTCGAACCACAACCTGCTCTCGGACGGAGGGGTGCAGTAAAACCACTTCTGGTACCACCCGTGCACGGAATCTCGCAGGGGTGGGAAGGGATACTCTTTCTTCTCCCTTATCCGAAAGTAAATGCATCCGGCAGCATTGGCACTCTTCGACCACGCCGAATAGTAGAAGCGCCAGAAGAGCTCCAAACTTGGGAGCACTCTGACGAAAGCTTCGCAGAGATGCTGAAAGCTCACCAAGATCAGGACAGCATTAGGGTGGAGATTCACCAACTCCAACCCGTAATGCTCTAAGATTCCCTTTAGGAATCGGCTCTCAGGGAATCAAAACCCGCATAGCAAGTATTCCTTGAAAACCACCAATTCACCCTCTTAGACGATTGGGGTTTCTTGGTCCTTCTCCGCGGGCCGCCAGTTGATTAGTAGCCATGGAGGGAGGATCTCCTTTTTCCCCAGCGCCATCAGACTCTCCTCCGTGTGGTGGACTGATCGGCTCCAAGACGCCATTTTTTGCAATAGATTGTGAGAAAAAGTTGGCGGCTTTAGGGGCGATGGAAAACGAAGGATGAGGGTTTTGTGCGGTGGAAGTTCTAAGGCAGGTTGCTGTTGTGTGGCTTCCTCAGGAAGCTACCTACTCCTTTTATTGGCCCGAGGCAACGTTCCACTGAGGGCAACATTCCATTAAATATTTTATTCATTTCACATAATGGATGCTCTTTCTCTTGGAAACCCGTTATGCTTTCCCTGCACCGAATCCGAAACAGAAAGTATTCTTTGTTTAGAATTCGGGGATTAGAGTGAATATAAGAACGTGAAAATGTTACAAAAATTTTCGGAGGACGTTATCCTTCATGTTTTTTGTAAATTTTCGCATGTGTTGGTCACAATGTGTTCCTGTGACCACTTTAAAATTTGCATTTTGGTCATGATGATATTCTGTGATAATTGCAAATGGATAACCGCTATGCAAATGATTGTCATCTGGTCAAAACGTTATGTTATCAAGACTTCAATTCAGATCGGATTTCGGTTCTGATTGCGATAGCAGTCTTGGTCAGATTTTGGTTCTGATCGTGATAACAGTCTTGGTCGCATTTTTAGTTGTGACCACAGCTTTGGTTCTGATCGCAGTGCCAGTACTGGCCGTGGTATGACATATTAATGCGTTTCTAATCGCAGTGCTCAGATTTACCTATGCATGTGTGGTCGTAAAGACATTGTTTATGGCCATATTTTTGCAAGAGATTATGAAGAGTTTTCATGTTATGTAAGGAAAAAGAAGTCTTTATTTCTGACAATCCTTGCATGCAAAAGGGATACAGGCGACCAGAGCATCGACCTGATCCAAGAGGAGTTTACAAAGTTCTCCTAGGGGCATATTGGCGTCAGTAGGATCTACACTGACAGCCCCAAGAGAACTGGCAACTACTCTAAGCCTATCTACATCGTCCCTAATCAGAGACGCACTATCATCCCTGATCGAATCGGAGATTTCTCACTGTTGTTGAGCGTAGTCCCTCTCTAGGTGAAATTGGTGCGCCTCTTCACGGGATCTGTCAAAACATTCTGCCAGGTGCAGAATGACCAAAGACATCTCTTCGGTCTTCTTCTCCAAGGCCTCTTTTTCCCCTTGGAGAGTTTAAGTATTTCCCCCATAAAATTGATAACAGTCGAAAGACGGGAATCATTGGGATGAAATGGAGAAAGTTGAGAAGGCCTTGAAGGATTGTCATGAACCTCCAAAGGTGGAGATGAAGGTTCGACCAGCTGAGGTGCGCGAACGGGGAGAACCACTGGAACCAAAGGAAGAGAGAGCAATGATGCATCCCTCACCTTTATACCGCTGGAAGATCCCTCGTCAACTTTGGGCTTCTTCCTTGGAGGAACCTGGTTTTCGGTCGTCTGTGAATTTCCGAAAAAGTGTTCGAGGAAATGATTAGAGCATAAGATGGCAATTTAAACCAAGAGATCTAGAAGAGACTTACCTTCTATGAATCTTGGTCGATTTCAAGTACCACTTCCTCTTCATCTGTCTCAATCTCAATGATGCTTTTATCTGCCATTGGGAAGAAGACGAAAGGGAAGAAAAGATGGCTTTGGAAAAGACTTAGCCGGGAAAAAGTTTGTGAGAGTTTTAGGCTAAAGGGCTCCGGTATTTATAGCCCTAGAGGCGACGGTTCATTTTTCGAACGCCTCGAGCTCTTAAAACATTTACAAATTTATCTCAGGTTAAAAGGATTCTACGGCGCCATCATTACATATCAAATACCACCCAGAGGTTGTCTCGGGAAATAAACTGCCACACTTAGTGTGCCACTAAGTGGAGGATTTGAAGTGTCAGGTCACTTATCCGATGTGAGTTTTAAAATTTGAAGTAAATATGTCTCTTCATTTTCTTCAAATTTGGGGAGTAGCTGACGAGGATTGTTACCCGAGCTAGTTCAGAATAAATGTACGTCTGGTTCAAGACAGATTCAAACCAGGCGAGTGTCTGTTGATGTGATCTCAAGCTGTCCTGGGAAGCGCGGACAAAGGTCGCAGGCTCTACGCGATCAGGGCACAGATAGTGCACGGTTAGAAGTCCGTATGCGATGCGCGGACAGAAGGTCGCAGATAATACGCAGTTAGATGACTACAAATAGTGCGCGGTCAAAATAACTTCGACCAGGAGACGCGGGGTTGTTTAGGCCCGGTAACGAGCATATCCCGAGTATCCCAAAGATTCCTCCACATGCGGAGCCAACCGTCAGGAGGTTAATATGTGCAGTTATTCCTTAATTGCACGTGTTAAGCCTGCGTGGAGGTTAAGTATAGTTGCCAAAACTGCACCCGAGCAACTGTTTGAAGTCGTTATGCCTTGGCGCCCTTTCGACCAATATAAAAGGGTAAGCCAATGCATCAGACGAAAAGAGAACAACAATTGAAGAGAGATCAAGAGATCAACAGAAGACACTCAACTAGCTTTTCATAGGCCTTTTTAGCAGTGTTTTACATAACAACAAGGAAAGGATCTTTGCCTGTGAAGACCCTTCCCACAACTTTGTAATTCTTCTTCTTACACATAGTGAAATCCTAACAGGACGTAGGGCTGTTACTCCCACCATCGAGGGCCCGAACCTGTCTAAATCTCTCTGTGCTTCATCTAACTTTGGTTCATCATCCCTTCCCGGAGGGACACCCTGAAAGGTCTCACAACTCACAAAATTCTGCATAAGTTCGACTAAGGACCCCGAGTCCGAATCGTCGACATTGGCCCTCCCTTCACCAGGTGGTAGCTCCTCGCCGCCGGCTCGTAAAAGTACCGGAACAGCCGGAGCATCAGCTCCCGTCTAGTGGCTGTCTTGAACAGCCATATGAAGAGGCCCATCTGAACGAAGGCGTTCGGCGTGAGGTGGTTTAGGACCACCCCGTACTCCTTGAGAAACTCACGGAGCAACGGGTGCACTGGGAGTTGGAGCCCGGCCTCGAGGAAAGCTTCGAAGACCACCACCTCTCCAGGCCTAGGGTGGGGGGCTCCATCTTGCTTCGAGGGGATCCGGACATCCCTGTCCGCGACCACCCCCCGGTCCACAAGGGACTCCAGGTCCCTGGACATGAACTCCGAGCCCCAGAGGAAGTCCGCAGTGACTTCCTCCGGAGGCACTTCAGTGGCCTTGGCACGGCCCTTGGGTCCCATTTAATTTTTCTGGTGGCTTAGGCTCTAAACAAAAGGGGCTTAGGGGTTCTGGTGGCTAAGCTTCCGGGACTGAGCTTCCGTAAGAGGGCTACCAGAAGAGCTGAAAGAGCTAATGGAGTTTGAGGTTTGAAGGTTGGAGTGGCTTCTCCAGACCATTCAAGGCCCTATTTATAGGGGCCAAACGTGGCCCCGATGGGTGCCACGTGGCCCTTCGCGGTACATCCGTGCCGTTCAATTCAAACAGCGCGTGGGAAACGAAGGGATGGGCGCGCGAAACGAAGCGTCGCCGGTTCAAACCGTGAGTGGCCATTATGGCCGAACGGCGCGCTCCCCTCGAGATGAAGCCTTAATGAATGATGGCGCGACCATAAACACGGGGCACGGGAATCGAGGCGTTACGGTCTCGGAGATATTCCCGGGGGAGATGTTCCCGGTGACACGTACCATCCCCCTCGGGGACTCGAGCATCGTCCCCGGAGGGCATGGGGGGTTGCTGTTGGGCGAAATCTCCATGGTATCAAGTCCATTTGCCCCCTGGCGCCGGTGGGCTGTCCCGGGCACCGCCTTTTGCCCGTGGACAAGGCCACCAGGTGGCTTGTCCCGGGCCCCGCCTTTTGCCCGGGGACAAGGCCCCCTGTTGGGCTGTCCCAGGCGCCGCCTTCCGAAGACAAGGGTCTCTGGTCCCGGGTCACGTAAAGGTCACGCGAGAAGAGCCTCGGGAATCGGCGGACATCTGTCAAGCATCAAAGGTTCCTGACAGGGAGAAGGACGTCGCTGCCCCTCGATCCAACAGTGGCAGGCGGGGTAGTGTAGTCTTTTTGCGTCTTTTGGGGTTATATAAGCCCTTGTACCGCCTCATGTAAAAGGGACAATTCATTTTTACGGGAGAGGACCGGTTGCACGGTCAGCTCGCGTCGTCTTTTCTTCACTAGGATCTTCCACAAAACCTGCCGGGATATTCGTAATACCACGACAACCTCTGAGAAAACAAAATCTAGTCTCGTCTAGTGGTTTGGTGAAAATATCTGCTAGTTGCATTTCTGTTCTGATATAACTCACATCAATATCTACTTTTGCCACATGATCTCTTATAAAATGGTGCCGTATTTCAATATGCTTAGTTCTAGAGTGTTGAACAGGATTATTTGCAATTTTAATGGCACTTTCATTATCACACAAGAGTGGCACGTTGTCAAATTTAATTCCATAATCCAGAAATGTCTGCTTCATCAACAAGATTTGAGAGCAACAACTTCTTGCAGACACATATTCCGCTTCAGCAGTGGAGAGAGCTACAGAAGGCTGTTTCCTAGATGACCATGATACTAAAGATCTCCCCAACAGTTGACAGCTACCAGATGTGCTTTTTCTATCAATCTTACACCCAACATAATCATAATCCGAATATCCAATTAATTCAAAATTTGCATCTTTCAGATACCAAAGACCTAGGTTGGGATAGCATTTCAAATACCTAAGGATTCTTTTAATAGAAATTAAATCACATTCCTTAGGATCTGACTAAAATCTAGCACATAAGCACGCACTAAACATGATATCAAGTCTAGATGTAGTAAGATATAACAGGCTACCAATCATAGACCTATACAGTTTAGAATCAACCGATTTTCCATTGTTGTCCTAGTCGAGGTGTCCATTTGTTGCCATGGGGGTTTTGATAGCCTTAGTATCTTCCATCCCAAAGTGTTTGAGCAGGTCCTTCACGTATTTCGTTTGACTCACGAACGTACCATTCTTGAGTTGCCTGGTTTGAAGTCCAAGGAAGAAGCTTAGCTCGCCGATCATTGACATCTCGAATTCTTTAGACATCATTTCTCCAAACTCATGACAAAAGTGTTCATTGTCGATCCAAAGATAATATCATCAACATATATCTGACATATGAACAATTCTTTTTCAATCTTTTTAGTAAAAAGAGTTGTATCAACCTTCCTAATTTTAAAACCTTTTGATAAGAGAAAGTCTCTAAGTCGTTCATACCAAGCTCGAGGAGCTTGCTTGAGACCATAGAGAGCTTTAGACAATTTAAACACATGGTTTGGAAATTTAGAATCTTCAAAACCAGTAGGTTGTTCCACAAAAACTAGTTCAGAAATTTCACCATTTAGAAAAGCACTTTTTACATCCATTTGAAATAACTTAATATTAAAACATGATGCATAAGCAAGAAGCATACGAATAGTTTCAAGTCTTGCCACAGGTGCAAAATTTTCACCAAAGTCTAAACCTTCGACTTGAGTAAAACCTTGTGTAACAAGACGAGCTTTATTTCTAATTACTATGCCATTTTCATCTTGCTTATTTCTAAAAACCCATCTTGTTCCAATTACATTATGATCCTTGGGTCTTTCTACTAAAGTCCAAACTTTACTTCTAGAAAAATTATTAAGTTCATCATGCATAGCATTAACCCAATCATGATCACTAAGAGCTTCATCTACATGTTTGGGTCCTAGTGATGATAAAATGAATGATGTTCACAAAACAAAGCTATGCGAGAGCGAGTTTGGACACCCTTACTGACATCACCCAATATTTGATCTAGAGGGTGATCCTTGGTGATGGTCTGGTGCAGTCTTGGTGCTTCATCTTGTGCGGCTTCTTCTTGACTTGTTTCTGGAGGATCAATTTGAGGTGATGATACATTTTGCTCATCTTCTTGATCATCATCTCTTGGTTTAATATCTCCAATGGTAATAGTCTTCATGGCTTCTTGAAGATCTTCACCAGAAACTTCACAAGGGACATGCTCCTTTTGTGAGCCATTAGTTTCATCAAATTCTATGTCACAAGATTCTTCAATGCAACCTGTATTTTTGTTAAAAGCGCGATAAGATTTGCTGGTGGTAGAGTATCCGACTAGAAAGCCTTCATCTACTCTTCTCTGAAATTTACCATCAAAGTTCCTTTTCTTAAGAATATAACATTTGCAGCCAAAAACTCAAAAATAAGAAATATTTGGCTTACGCCCAATAAGAAGTTCATAAGGAGTTAAATTCAGAAGAGGATGCAAATAAAGCCGATTAACATAATAGCAAGCAGTATGTACGGCTTCAGCCCAAAAGTGAGTAGGAGTGTCATACTCACTTAGCATTGTTCTTGCCATTTCTAATAATGTTCGATTTTTCCTTTCTACAACTCCATTTTGCTGTGGAGTGTAGGAAGTAGAAAATTCGTGTTTGATTCCGAGGCACAAAAATCAAATAAGGTTGAATTAACAAATTCTCCACTGTGATCACTATGGATTTTCTTGATGGAAAGTTTGAATTCAGTCGAAACACATTTTGTAAAACTTTTGAAAACATCGGGGGTTTCATATTTTAGAGAAATAAAGAAGACCCAAGTATAGCGAGTAAAGTCATCAACAATCACAAAACCATAGTTATTGCCCCCGATACTTTGGAACTCATAAGGTCCAAAGAAATCCATATGTAAGAGTTCCAAAGGTTTGCAAGTTGAAAGAACACACTTAATTGGATGTGAAGTAGCTACTTCCTTGCCAGCTTGACAAGCGCTACAGGGTTTTTCCTTTTCAAAATTCACATCTTTTAAGCCAACAACCAAATCACGTTTCAAAAGCTTTTTCAATTGATGCATTCCAACATGTGCGAGTCTCCTATGCCATAACCAACCCTTTGAGGTTTGAGAGACAAGGCATGTTGAAAGAGATGCATCTTTTGAGTGAAAATAAACAAGATAAAGATTTCCAAAACGAAAGCTTTTAAAGATTAAGGAATTATCTTTTAAACTTTCAACTAAAACCTCTTTGGGATAAAATGTGCAACGAAGTCGAAAATCACAAATTTGTGCAACGGAAAGCAAATTAAAATTCAAAGATTCAACAAGTAAAACATTTGAGATTGAGAGATTATTTGATATTGCAATTTTACCCAAGCCTACCACATTTCCTTGACGATAGTCGCCAAAGGTGATCTTTTGGTTTTCGCTTGAGTTGTCTTCTAATGAGGTGAACAGCTTCTTGTCACCGGTCATGTGTTCGGAGCATCCGCTATCAAGCACCCAATGTTTTCTGCCGGTCTTGTAGTTCACCTGCATAAACAAAAGAATGAAGTCTTTTTAAGTACCCAAACCTTTTTGGGTCCTTCGAATATGTTAGCAATCAAAGCTTTGGGCACCCAAATTGATTTGTTCCTTTTATTTAGCATGGGTGCACCAACATACTTTGCTATAGCATATCCTTTCTTTGACCGTTGAAGCATGTAGCAAGTATCAAAGTAGTTTGGAGTCACTAGAGGACATGCTTCATGTGAATGACCAGTTTCATGGCATTTAAAACAAAATGAGTTGCATGCTTTTACGAAAACAGTTTTTGTATTCGGTTTCTTTCCTTTCTTCGGAAAGTATCCAAGTCCTTCCTTTCTAAATGAACATTTTTGTTTGCTAAGAATAAGATCTAGAGAAGCTTTTCCTTTGTAGCAGTTTTCTAAACCTTTTCCAAGTTTTTCAACTTGTGCCTTAAGTTCATTATTTTCATTCAAAATTGTTTCATTTGAAGCATATGGCATATCAAGAGAATTAATAGGAATAGCATGAGAAGGAATGTCATCTACATCACATGAAATGCCTACATCTACCTTAGATGGAGCATTAATAATATCTTTGATAAGCAAGCTTTCATATGAATCTTTTAGTTCAGAGTATTGAGTGCGTAATGAAGAATGTTCTTCTTTAAGTGCTCTATACTTCTTTTTAGTGAGTCCAAAAACTTCATTCAACTCAGTAATCATTTCAACAAGTTCATCATATGAAGGGTCCTTAGGATGTACCTTTTCATCACCCTTAGCCATAAGACAAAGGGGTGAACTAGTCGAAGTGTTGCTGAGAGCTAGTCCAGCTAGCTTCTTGGAGCAACCTCCTTCATCGTCGGAGTCGGAGTCGGAGTTCTCACCTCCAGACATCCAATCTCCGAAGCATGCTTCCTTGGTTGCGTCATTGTTCTTCTTGAAGAACTTCTTCTTGTTCCAAGTTTTGTTCTTGTTTGGACATCTTGATGCTATGTGTCCTTTTTCGTGACATCCGTAGCATATAATGCCCTTGAAGTTTGTTTGCTTTGGTCCCTTTGGTCAAGTGTCGATGTTGACACCATTCTTGTGCAACCTGCGAAGAAGTTTTTGAGTATTTTTTACCATGAGAGCTAGATCTTCGTCAGAGGAACCATCGCTTGAGTCGTTCTTGGAGTTGGCTTTGAAAGCCAACGCCTTCTTCTTCGTCTCCAAAGGTTCGGCCGCTTCCTTCTTCTCTTTTTGATGCATCTCATGGGTGATGAGGTTCCCATAGAGATCAGTAGGCGTGGTGGTTGACAGATCGGAGTTGGTGAGTACCGTGACTAGAGTGTCAAAGCTGTTTGAAAGCGCCCTGAGCATCTTTCTTACAATATCAAGGTTAGTAAAAACAACTCCTAGTCCCTTGAGTTCATTCACAATATTGTTCAACCTAGTGAACATGGAATCCACGGACTCGGTTGACGACATTGTGAATGTCTCATATCGTTGCCTTATCATGAACAACTTTGCCTCTTTGACTTTAGTTGTGCCCTCGTAGATTTCTTCGAGGGTGTTCCAAACCTTGTGAGCGGTCGTAAGATTACTCACACGGTTGAACTCATTTAAGGACAAACTGGCAAAGAGTGCATTTTTTCACGGGCATTTAAATGTAGTTTTCTCCTATCATCATCGGAGTGACTTGCCGGATCATCCGGAGGAGTAAAACCAAGTTTAATGATGTCCCATAAATCAAGCCCCATGGCCTCTAGGAATACCGACATGCGCACTTTCCAGTAGGGATAGTTAGTCCCATCAAACATAGGCGCACGACCGGTATGATCGAGAGAAAAACCCTCATTAGACGTCATCCTCTCTCTAGGTGATAAAGCCTGATTAATCGAGAGACCTTGCTCTGATACCATGTGTAGGATCAAGGATGCCGACTAGATGGGGTGAATAGGAGGCTTTTAAAAACTTCAATTTAAAACAAATTCTAACAAATAAAGAAAGCAAGAACAAATAACAATAATATTAGAAAGAGGAGGAGAAGACGAACACAATGATTTTTATCGAGGTCTCAGAGACTCGCCCAGTCTCCCCTAATCCTCGTTGAAGCACTGAAGTGGATGAGTCTTGCTTCAATATCCACGAAGGATATTTCTCACTAATGGTTGGTCCTTGTCCACTCCGGAAAGGCGAGTACTGATGCCTTTTACACACTTGCCGAGCCTCTCCAACAAACTTCGAACGGAGAGATCAACAGCCAGGCCACCAAACCGTCTAGGTGAGGACGTTCACCAAGAGTAACGAGCAGCAAGGTCTTCTCTAGACCTCCAAACACGCACCCAGAAATTATGAGTATGCAAATGCTATGAACAGAAAGCTCAGTAGATCTCAGAAACACTCGACTTGATCAAAAGATCAAGATTTTGTGTAAAAGATTAAAGCTCAAGAGTGTATAAGAATGCAAGGCTGTTGGATGTTAAAAACAAATGCTCAAAGCCTCTATTTATAGCCACAAGAATCAAAAGAACTGTTGGAGCTTGACCTGAAAATCAGCAGCTCAAACTGACAGTTAGTTTGCCATACTGACAGTCAGTTTGCCATACTGACAGTCAGTTTGGATCACGACCAGAAAGAAGTAAAATCCGGAGATAAATCAGCTAGCGGTTTGTGGTCGAAAATGGAAACAAAATAGTGCAAACTGACAGTCAGTCTCAAACTCAACGACTGACAAAATTTACAGATAAAAAATAGGTAGCCATTTGTGGTCGTATAAGGAAACTGATACCTCATACTGACAGTCAGTATCACACACTGACAGTCAGTATGGACCACAAAAACGACCAGATACAACAGTGTCTCAAATAAATCAACTCGAGGTCGAAATCCAAACTGACAGTCAGCATGGTCATGCTGACAGTCAGTATAGCACAAAAAATTTTGGCTCAAAAAACACACTCTCTGGACAACTGTCAGTATAAACGAACTGACAGTCAGCATGAATAAAAACAGTTATAACTTTAAATCCAGAAATCTAAATTTAGTGTTTAATAGCTTGTTTTAAAGATAATTTAAAGGGCTAATTTTTTTCAACAGAATAAAAAGTTAGATCTTCCTAGATCTTTCTAGAAAATGCAAAAACTCTTCTGCTGTCAAAAACACAACTGAAAATCGAAATCTTTCAAAACCAAATCCAACCAAAAAAGATACAATGCAATGACCTAGTAGTTTCTCGGTTTATACTGGAAATATAGAGAGGACTTTGCAACCCCTCTTTATAGTACCGTTAAATCTAAAAATAAAATTTTCCTAAACCGATCATTCTCCAAACACCGAGATCGGTAAAAGTAGAAACTCAATTCTTACCACAGGTCCTTCGCAACTTCACTTTTGCGATTTGCATCTCATCTTACAACGTGTGCTTTATACGTTGGGGTCATCTTGATCTTCTTGTACAACATTCCAACGAGTCGCTATATCGAGTATCTCAAAAACATGATTAGTCCAAAAACACTTTATTTTCATTAATCATCAAAATTAGATCAGGCATAACAGCCTAGATGCAACATTTTTCAGGTATGAAACTGATCATCCATAACTGAATTCTGCTTATGTATGATGCATCACAGGAAACAGATCAAAGCGAGAAAGAGAAGTAGAGGGAAGAGAATTGTCATTAAAAAAGTCGTCGAAGAAGAAGAAGATCACCGGAGCGGTTGCTGGCGAAGAGGAAGAAGATGAAGCCAGAGTCGATGAAGATAGCTGGGGCTGGGCGCACGGCGAAAGTAGGCCACCGGTGTCGAGGGAGTTGGTGGCCGAGCCTGGAGTAGGGTTGTCGAAGACGGCTCGGGATGGTGTCTTGGAGGCGCGGGACGGCGTGGATCCGGGAACGGGAGAATGGTGGCGGCGCCGGCTCCAGATGGTGGATCGGTCGATACAGGAGATGTGTGAGTCGTGGCGCCGCGAGGTGGAGCAGCGGGACGACGTTGGGGTCGTGAAATCTACACCGGCGGCCCGGTGAAATCTCGGCGGCGTGGATCGGGTGATGGGAGGTGCAGGATTGGTGAAGAAGGGCGGCGTGATGGAGATCCGGCGGCGCGGTGGAGATCCGGGGGAGATGGCGCCGGATCGGTAAAGATGTGGAGGCGCGATAGAGATCCGGCGGTGGCGCGTTGCAACGCGCACGAGGAAGGCAGCGCTATGGAGCGGCGGTGGAGTGGTGGTGCACGCCAGTGAGGTTGGCTCCGGTGGCGATGCACGAGGGATCAGTGGGAGGTGTGGCTCCGGCAGTGGTGGGGCAATGTGAGGGAGCAGAGCCAGCGGATCGGGACGGCGCGAGATCCGGGTGGATTTGCGGCGGTGGCTCTGGAGAGGTGGAGCGGTAGTAGAGGAGCGGACCGGCGACACGCGAGGTGGAAGATGGCGAATTGGCAGCAGCGGCGCTGTGGAGGTGGCGATGGCCGAGGGAGGCGCCGGATCGGCGGCAGGAGGCGCAGTGCACGTGGGAGGCGCCAGATTGGAGGAGGCCACGGCTCGGGCGCGAGATGGCGGCGAGTTGTGGGGACGGAGCACCGGATCTGAAGTGGATCTAGGCGGCTTGTGGTGGCGGAAAAGAGGATTGCAGGAGCTACTGAAGAGGTGGAAAGAAATAGGGACTGGAAGGAAGGAGGAAGAAGAAGACAGGAGATGCTAAGTGGAGGGCACTGATGGTCTACGGCTTGGCGGCCGCCGGCGTGGTGGACGGAGGTGAGGAAATTGGGGGCAAAGAGAGAAGGAGAAGGTAAAGTACAAAGAACCAGGCTCAAGTCTTCCCGAGTGGCGGCTGCTAGGGTTAAGGGTGAGTTCTGGAAATCTTCTAGAAAGGTCCTAGGAAAGGTTCGAAATGACGACCAGGTCCTTCCGCTGCTAGGTTTAGATGCTCTGAGCACCTGGGGACACTGATTTCAGTACGCTGGTTCCTACGCATTCGTAGAAACAAGTTTTTCTATTCGGAATTGACCGAGGGTCAGGTTTAGCCGATGAGGAGCGTCCATTAGCCAAAATCCATCTGATTTGCGCCAACCTGCGATAACAATTGCAAAACCAATAATCCAGTCGATTTGGCAACAAATCTAGAGTAATCTAGATATATGATGAGGCATATGACTAATATGTGCATAAGCATGGGGAAAAATAAATAGAAAAATCAAGCAAATCAGGTAAATATCATCCCTCCAAGCTTAATTCTTTGCTTGTCCTCAAGCAATGTGATAAGAAATAAATCCTAGCAAACAGGCAAGCAAAAAGATGACGCAAAAGAGTAGAATGCAGCGGTAGCAAACTCGGCAAACTAAAGTAGGTATCGAGTGCTCAACCGTCTAATAAATACACAAAAATTGCATGTAAATAGATTAGTTCCGGGTACAGAGGAAATAAGAATGATTAAGTCTATTCATACCACCTACATCCATGCATGTTTACAGAATTTCAAAGTGAGTGTAAACAATGCACAGGCATGAGAGAACTACGGTCTCCATAAACATCAAATAATCCATTTCAACCTTATGAAATATATTTTTTTTCAAAAACAAAATATGGTGCTTATGCAAGTCTCTACCCTTCGACTTATTAGCATGGATCTCTTCGTGCTTCGCTCTAAGCTCTCTAGTCCCCCAGAGTGTGAAAAAAATTGCTCAGAAATCAACAGAGGTGGCAAGATGGCTTATGCACTTATTAGAATTGAAAATGTGCGAACCATGCTTTCCTACCGAAGACTCAATGGAGCAATGAAGCAGAAGAGTTTTTATTCAAAAGAAAAGAAAGATTGGCAGTGCCTACAAGACATAGGACAAGCAATTGCAACCTTATTAGAAAAATTTGAACAATTGTTTTTTCAAATTTGGTTTACATAGGTTAAATGATTGTTTAGGAAACTCGTGTTCTAAGCATGTGTGTAGAGATTAGGCTCAACAATTGATATTTCAATATACATGATAGACTGAGGCAATATAAATATTAATAAACATTCATATTTCCACAATATCCACAACGAAGCTAAGTACAAGCAATTTTAGTATCATTAGAAGATGGTTAGTCACAATTCAACCTACAATAGATTGCCGAGTCACTAATGCATGCATACAACTCAACACGACATGCAAAGGGCTCTAGAAGCCAAATGAAAACAATGGAATGCAAAATGAAAGCACATTCAGTCATAACCACAACATTCACATATAGATACAAATCTGCGCAAGTCTAGAATTTCCAAAAAAATTTGACATGACCTTTTTAGATTTGTCTTGCAATCCAAACAACACAAGTGTACAACAGGTCATATCAAAACATAAACAAGCCCACAAGGCTGGATAGAGATGATTCGCAACATAAGAAAGACATCCCACACATCTCACACAGAAGCACAAACGTGCACACACTTGCTCAATTTTGAAAAATTTGACCCAGATTTTGAGAATTTCAGCACAAAGCGAATGCATTCCCCCCCAAGCTTAAATGGTTGCATAGTCCACAAAGCAACAATATGCAATGAATCACACATGGAGATGGGAGCACAAAATAAATTTCATGCACAGGGGTCACATGAGAGGTCCGCAATAGCTCACCGGGTGAAGGATGAAGACAATAACATTGCGATGAGCCAGAGTACCCCAAGTGTGCCAAGCCACCATATGAGTATGATGCCCTGAAAGAACAATCAAAGAAGAAACTAAGAACAGTTCTATAAAACAGGCAAAACAATGTGAAGAAGAAAGAAAAGAAAAAGTACTCGGGTTGCCTCTCAAGAAGCGCTCGGTTTAGGTCGTGAGCTCGACCCTCCACAGATAAGTCATGTAGGCTCGTTAGGGGGAGGAGGGGCAAGATTGGGACCAGGATCGACTCCGGGTCTACCCTCCTCGTCATCAAGTGGTGGAATGGGCTCTCCGGCGATATAGTGCTTGTGGTGTTGCCCATTCACCATGAATACACCTCCCTTTGAACTCTCTACTGTAATGGCCCCAGAAGGTAGGGCATGCCTGATAATACAAGGGCCAAACCAGCGAGATCTGAACTTGCCCAGAAAGAGGTGAAAGCAAGAATCGAAAACCAGAACAAGCCCACCGGGAGTGAAGTCGGGTCCATGGATGCGCTGCTCATCATCAAGCTCGCACAATTGAAGCTTGTGGTAAGCGCCGGCGGCTCCAAGATTGACAAGGGCCCATAGATCGCAAAGAAGCTGTGGAGAGGGATCCCGATCATCCATCTCTGTACTCTTCACTCGTCGTCTCTCTCAAACATTGTAGAAATGTACGCTCGATCTCCAGTTTGAACAATGTGAGTGTGTGGTCACTGAATGATCGTCGCATACATCAAGAGGCGTCAATGAGAGAAATGAGGGTCAATAATACAAAGAATAGTGATAGACGAAGGATTAGTAGTCAGGTGTTAGTCAAACAAAAGAAAATGAATAGAAAAGAAAAGGAAAAAAAATGAAAAGGGAAGATCAAATAAGGAAAAGGGCAAATGAGAAGAAAAAACAAAGAAAAGGGCAAATCGATTCAAACTCAGTTAAACAATTTTGCTCGAACTAGTCCCCAGCAATGGCGCCAAAAATTGATACCACCTAAAACTAGGCCTCGCAAGCGGACGAGGTTGTGGTAGAAGGTGAGTATGTCGTTCTCTCCCAAGGGACTAGTTGGGAGAAAAATATGCCTAACTGAATCCGAATCAGAAAATCGAGAATGCAGCGAGAAGAGGGTCGGCTCGTTTTTACATGCCTCACCAACTGAAACACGATTAGCAAAAGTGGTTCTACAATCGTGTCCCAAGCGAGCAGTGGACAAATGCACAGAATCAGGAAAATGAGGCTTCAAATTCTATTTCTCTCAAGAACAAGACAGAAGATTGATTCCAAATTTCCCCAACTACTAAAGCTAACTCAAGTTGAACACCAAAGATTAATGTAGCTGTCAATTCAAAGTACAGAAATTGAGAAACAGCAAATCAATTCCACTCCTACCACAGAGTCAATATCCAACTCAAACATGCATCAGGGTGTTTCAGAATGGCGGCAACTATGAATTCTACTGGACGGTGGAACTCAGTTCACAACAATTAACATCACTAGGCTACACTGGAATCAAGAATGATCATAGAGGTCATCGCAAGACAAAACAGAGATAGTACCTGATCAACAGCAGAACTCAAACATTACAGTAATAAAATTGCAGTCTTGTAATCAGGCGAAACCACAAAGTAATGAAAACACAAGTAAATTGGATTTGTTTTTCAGGTATGAAACTGATCATCCATAACTGAATTCTGTTTATATACAATGCATCACAGGAAACAGATTAGTGGGAGAAAGAGAAGTGGAGGGAAGAGAATTGTCATTGAAAAAGTCGTTGAAGAAGAAGAAGATCGCCGGAGCGGTTGCTAGAGAAGCGGAAGAAGATGAAGCCAGAGTCGATCAAGATGGCTGGGGCTGGGTGCACGGTGAAAGCAGGCCGCCGGTGTCGAGGGAGTTGGTGGCCGAGCCTGGAGCAGGGTTGTCGAAGATGGCTCGGGACGGTGGCTTGGAGGCGCGGGATGGCGTAGATCCGGGAACGGGAGAATGGTGGTGGCTCCGGCTCTAGATGGTGGATCAGTCGACGCAGGAGATGTGTGGGTCGCGGCACTGCGAGGTGGAGCGGCGGGACGGCGTTGGGGTCGCGAGATCTACACCGCTGGTGCCGTTAAATCTCGGCGGTATGGATCCGGTGATGGGAGGTGCCGGATCAGTGAAGAAGGCGGCGTGATGGAGATCTGGCGGCACGGTGGAGATCCGGTGGAGATGGCGCCAGATCGGTAGAGATGTGGAGGTGCGATAGAGATTCGGCGGCGTCTCGGGCGGTGGTGCGTTGCAACGCGCGCGAGGAAGGCAGCACTATGGAGCGGCGGTGGAGTGGTGGTTCACATCGGTGTGCGACGAGGTTAGCTTTGGTGGTGATGCACGCGGGATCAGTAGGAGGTGTGGCTCCGGCGGTGATGCATGCGGGATCGGTGGGAGGTACGGCTCCGACAGCGGTGGTACGATGTGTAGGAGCGGAGCCAGTGGATCGGGACGGCACGCGCGGGAGAGACAGATTGGGCCGCGCGAGATCCGGGTGGATTTGCGGCGGCGGCGCTGGAGAGGTAGAGCGGCAGTGGAGGAGTGGACCGGCGACGCGCGAGGTGGAAGATGGCGAATCGACAGCGGCGGCACTGTGGAGGCAGCGATGGCCGAGGGAGGCGCCGGATCGGCGGCGGGAGGTGCAGTGCATGTGGGAGGCTGTAGATTGGAGAAGGCCACAGCTCGGGCGCGAGATGGCAGCGAGTTGTGGGGATGGAGCACTGGATCTGGAGTGGATCTAGGCGGCTTGTGGTGGCGGAAAGGAGGATTGGAGGAGCTACTGAAGAGGTGGAAAGAAATAGGGAGAGGAAGGAAGGAAGGAGGAACAAGAAGATAGGAGATGCTAAGTGGAGGGTACCGACGGTCTACGGCTTGGCGACCGCCGGCGTGGTGGACAGAGGTGAGGAAATTGGGGGCAAAGAGAGAAGGAGAAGGTAAAGTACAAAGAACCAGGCTCAAGTCTTCCCCAGTGGCAGCTGCTAGGGTTAAGGGTGAGTTCTGTCAATCTTGCAGAAAGGTCCTAGGAAAGGTTTGAAATGACGACCAAGTCCTTCGACTGCGAGGTTTAGATGCTTTGAGCCCCCGGAGACTCCGATTTCAGCACGACTGGTTCTTACGCTTTCGTAGAAACAAGTATTTCTATCCAGAATTGACCGAGGGTCAGGTTTAGCCGATGAGGAGCGTCCATTAGTGAAAATCCATCTGATTTGCGCCAACCTGCGATAACAATTGCCAAACCAGTAATGCAGTCGATTTGGCAACAAATCTGGAATAATCTAGGTATATGATGAGCCATATGACTAATATGCGCATAAGCATGGGGAAAAATAAATAGAAAAATCAAGAAAATATGGTAAATATCAGTAAGCATGGTTGATAACGACATGTGTGTGGGTGTAGCGATTGCAAGGACTCTCAATCCTCGCTGATTAGAAGCGTTGAAACGTGAACGTCTCCCTTCCGCAAAGTAGAACCTATCGGAAGATTGGGCCACTATCGCATCAACTTTGCCACATAGTGAGCGGTAATGACCGGCTAGTTTCTCTGGAGCTTTCGGCACCCCGTTGTCATCGAACTGTATGTGCTGCTTTTCCCTCCTGTCGAGACGGGCGCATGTCATCCGGCCTCGCCCCTTTCTCTTCTGCGGCTGGGCCATGGTGGACGGGGCGACCTTTTCTCTTCTGCGGCTGGGCCGACCTTTGGCCTAGGCGCCTCATCACCAGGGAGGTCGCTCTGACTCCCGGACTGATTCATTTCATCACTGGACATTCTAGACTAAGAAAGAACTAAACGAAATTGCACTAGTATACAAAAAGAGGAATATATACAAGGTCTCAATACCTCATTATAGAACTTGTAGAATTTTTGCTTCAAAAAATAAATGAAGCAGATTCATTAACAACTCAATTTAGAAACCAAAAATGAAAAAAAATAGATAATGAGGATACGTTTTTTCCTATAGGAGGTTTTTGTATATGTGTATTCCTATAGGAGGATAATTTACAGATCAAAAAACAGATGAAAAAAAGAAAGCATTGCCTCCTTTCCTATATCTTGTATCTATCGTACTTTTGCCCTGGTGGGTCTCTTTCTCTTTTAACAAATGTCTAGAAGACACATATACAAAACCTCCTATAAGAATACACAGGGAAATAATACAATTGGCCAAAACAGATAGTGAGGATCATCTCCATATCATTTTGCATTTCTTGACAATTATAATATATTTGGCTATTCTAAGTAAAAATAATACATATTTAGGACATTCAAGCTACTAGTTTGCTCACTAGCTTATCAAATTGGCCAAAACAGATAAGCACGTATAAACCCTAACAGACAAAAATCTGTACAAGGAAGGTTCTTTCCAATGTAAAAATAGAACAAACATGTGCTACTAGTTTGGGAAATTCACTATGTTCCTGTTTCAATCTACTTTGCTATAAAAACAAAACAAATATGTGCTAAGTGTTCAACTTACTTATGTTGTGGCCAAATATTCTTGCTCCCACAAGAAATTGAAATAATATCGCATCTCAGACACAAATTCACAAAGTAACAAACCCCACAATCATATTCCCATCCACATTAGCCGTGCTACACCATTACAAAAGAACCCAAATATAGCACGATGAAGGAGAGGGAGAGGGAGGAGGGGCACCTGAGACATCAAAGGAGGAGACGGTCAGAGGTGGCCAGGAGGAGGCGCCGGAAAGAGGACGCGCCGGAGGTCAAGAGAAGTAGGCGGCGGTGGCCGCGCCGGACGGTGGGAGGCCGGATAGAGGTAGTGCGCGTAGCCGCCGGAGAGCTAGGGCAAGTGAAGTGAAAAGTCGTGAAGTGTGGAAATGAGCGGGAAAAAGCCCGCCTTAAACTTTGTAGAGAGATTATCATAGACGGTTATGAGTACAGAACTGTCTCAAATGAGCATGGTTTAGATTTGAGGTTTCCACCAACTATCACAAACTCTGCAACTCTGGATACTGAAATTTCAATATCCAAAAAGCCTCAAATCTTTGCAAACAATGTCCAAATGCTCCAGAACTTGGTGGAAACCTCAAGAGGCATATTTGGAGAATAGAAAAATCAAGTTTGAAAGATTGTGGGTGAAGAAATTTGAAGTTGGAAGCAATTTTGTGCTATAGGTTTCATAATATCAGGAGAGAGGCACACGAACACTCAAATTTTGAAGGTTCACTCCAATTTGCCTAAGGAGTGGTTTTTTATCAATCTTGAGAAGGTAAAAACTTTTGAAATATTAGGAATGTGGTAAAATTCTGTTGCATAAACTTTACATACAAATGGGGACTTTGACCGACAATTTGCACCTACGTATGTACACACCCATGTTATCCTCAACTTTCCACTTGCCACAGCCCTGCAAAGGCGAGAATTAGAGGATAAGCTATACCGATGGAAACAGAGAGATAAGGATGGTTGATTACCTTTAAAATATAACCCTTCCTGGTGATGCATACGCATGTAATTGGTTTCGTCGGTGTCTTCAGCATCAGCCTGTACGCCATTTCCAAATGGAGGCATCTCATCAAATTGATTGTATTCTTTCTCGTCTACGACATTTTCAACTCCAACAATCCTTCTCTTGCCATGAAGGATGATGTGCCATTTCTTATTGGCCGTGTCAGTGACATAAATTACCTGAATGGCTTGCTTTGCAAGTATGCATGGCTCATCTCTATAAGCAACTCGCTCAAGATCCACATAAGTGAAATCGTAACTGTCAACCTTCATACCCTGTGGGATTTGAACCCATCGGCATCGAATAGGGAATCTTGAATAGTACGTAATCGAGCTCCCAAATTTCTTCTATCAACCCGTAGTATGAGTTCAATTCACGTACTACCCTTGTTGGGCCTGTCTTGCTGAACTCCTAATGAAAAGCTTCTATGCTCACTCCACTATTTTGCATAGTGCACTTTTGATCTTGAGTTTTCATGTAAAATGTATACCCATCGATGTCATATCCCTACCATGTTTGTACAGTAAATGTTGGCCCTTTTGCCAACCATTTAAGATTCTCACTTGCGGACTCCCCGGTGAATTGCACTTTCATCCACGCATTGAATAAACTATTATGTTATCTAATGATCCAAACCTCAGATCTGCTAGGATTGTCTTGCCGTAGCATCTCCTTGTGCTCGTTGATGTACGGAGACGCCTCCATCATGTGTTGGAAGACCCAAAAATGTGCTTGTGAGTACATATCGAAATCATCACTGATTGCTTTCAGTCCAATAGTTCCAACGCCATCAAGCCTCCCCTCGTGATGAGACACAGGAACTCCTATTGCTTGTACCTCGGCCATGTAATCGACGCAGAACTCAACAACCTCTTTAGCTACATGACCTTCGACAATGCTACCCTCGGGCCGAGGGCGATTCCTCACATAGGCCTTAAGTACACCCATGTACCTCTCGAAAAGATACATATAATGTAGAAACACGGGTCCACGTATCTTGATTTCTCTGACAAGTTGGACAGTGAGATGGACCATGATATCAAAAAATGAAGCAAGAAAATACATCTCAAGCAGAGAATCTAGCAGAGTAACCTCGCTCTGCAGAGAATCTAGTCCATCGGGATCAATGACCTTGCAAGAAATTGCATTGAAGAAATAACACAGCCTCATGATCGTCTCTCTGACCTTACGCAGTAGACTACTCCAGATGGCAACAGGAAGCATTTGTGTCATTAACACGTGACAATCGTGAGACTTCGTACCAAGCAATTTCAAATCGCCCATGGACACAAGCCTTTTCATATTTGCAGAGTAACCCGATAGGACTTTAACACCATAGAGACACTTACAAAGTTCTGTCCTCTCAGCCTTGCACAAAGTACAGCAGGCAGGGGGAAGTATATACGGCCTTTCTCGTCCTCTCTCGGTGCTAGCTTGGGCCTGATTTTCATTTCGATCATGTCGCGCTGCACACTGAAGCCATCCTTTGTCTTCCCCAGAATGTTCAGCAATAGGCCGATTAAACTGTCGCAAACATTCTTCTCTATGTGCATGACATCAATGCAATGCCGAACCTCTAAATGCTGCCAGTACGGTAAGTCCCAAAATATCGATCTCTTCTTCCAAATGTTTTTCGTGTGGGGTTTCAATTTATGACCCTTTCCAAACACAATGTCTATGTCCTTCACCTGTGAGTAAACTTATTTTCCGCTCATAGGCTTCAGGGCTAAACCATCTTCCTTGTGGCTGTCAAATTCCCTCTTCCTCTTACGATACGCATCATTCTATGGAAAAAACCTACGGTGACCCATGTACACTATTTTCCTGTAATTCTTCGGCCACACGTTCTCAGTCTCATCTTCGTAGTGGGGACAAGTTTTTGCTCCTCTCATACTAAAGCCCGACAAATTTCCAAGGGCAGGGAAATCATTGATGGTGCAGAATATCATAGCACGTAGAATGAAGTTCTCCATACCTGCACCCCTTCATTCCACATTGTTAGCAAATCCTCTATCAATGGTGCTAGGTACACATCAATATCGTTTCTGGGTTGCTTTGGTCCTGAGATAAGTAGTGACATCATGATGTACTTGCACTTCATACACAACCAAGGAGGAAGGTTGTAGATACACAAAAGAACTGGCCAAGTGCTATGCCGACTGCTCATGTTACCAAAATGATTCATTCAATCGGTACTCAACCCGAACCTTATATTCCTAAATTCCACTCCAAAGTTAACAAATTCCCTATCGATGTTTCTCCACTACACAGAATCAGCAGGGTGTCTCAGCTTTCCATCCTTCTTCCGGTCTTCCGAATGCCAACGCAATAATTTTTCCTCTTTACGGTTTGCAAACAAATGCTTCAAGCAGGGAATGATGGGAAAATACCACAACACCTTAGTAGGAGGTCCTTGCTTTATCTCAACGTAGTCACCGTCGTCGATTCGGTCCTTACGCTTATAGCAGGATGCACCACATACCAGACAAACATGCATATTCTTGTAGTCATTACGGTAAAGGATGCAATCGTTAGGGCATGCGTGTATCCTTTCGACTTCCATTCCCAAGGGACACAACAACCTTTTCACTTGGTAGGTGGTTTTTGGCAACTCATTTCCTTCCAGAAGCATGTCCACTAAAAGATCTAACAGTGCCGTGAAACTCTTGTTGGTCGAGCTGTTACTTGCCTTTAATTTTAACAGTTCAAGCACGGAGGCCAGCTTTGTATATTTCGGCTTACATCCAAGGAACAACGGCTTTTCTGAGTCCTCAATCAAGCTCTTGAATTTACCAAATTCTCTTTCAGTGTAATTTTCTTTCACATCATGCAACATGTCATCTGTCGTGGTATTGCGAATACCCCGGCAGGTTTTGAGAGTGATGCTAGCGAAGATTACGCGGCGCGGGTTGACCGGATGACCGGTCCTCCCCCGCCGGACAAGCACAAAAAATGACACACGGGTTTATACAGGTTCGGGTCCCGGTGGGGGCCCTAGTCCTGTCGACGCGCTCCCGACCGGAGTCGGCTGGGGAGGCTCTCTCCGGGGGAGAGGCTTCCGGAGCACGTCTGTGAATTTGGCTATTCCAATAAAAGAACCGATCCCTTACAACAGAGGGGTACAAGGGCTATTTATAGCCCCAAAAAGCAGCAAAAAACCTAAACTACCCCGGAAGCCACCGTCGGATTGAAGGGCAGGACCGTCCTTCTCCCGGTCAAACGCCTTGGATGCTTGACAGGTGGTCGCTAGTTCCCGAGGCGCCCCTCGTGTGACCTGCACGTGACAAACAGTTCGAGACTTTACCTTCAGGAGGGTGATGAGGCCCGGGACGGCGCCGGAGGCCAAGGGCAACCGTGACAACTTACCTGGACTTAGTCCCGCGGAGATTTCCCCCGACAGCAGCCCCCCATGCCCGCCGGGGACGATGCTCGAGTCCCCGGTGGGTATGGTTCAGGTCACCGGGAAGATCTCCGGGCCAGGTTACCGGAGCCGCAACGCTTCGGCTTCCGTGCCCCACACTTAAAGCCGCGCCGTTTCGCCATAAATGCGCGCTCGGTTCGAACCGACACCTCGATTCACGCGCCGTTTCGCCATAAATGCGCGCACGGTTTGAACTTCTACGGTCCAGATTGATCCGCGGGTGCCACGTGGCGTGCATCTAGACCACGGCCCGCCCCTATAAATAGGGCCTTGGGGGGCCCGGAAGCTCATTCCAAATTCTCAGCCCCACGATTTTTGGTCTCCCAGTAGCCCTCTCCCGGTAGCTTTCACCGGTAGCTTTTTCCGGTAGCAGCCGTCCGGTAGTAGCCTCCTGCAAAGTTAGCCACCAAAAAGAAAACTAACCTCATGGCACCCAAGGGTCGAGCGAAGACCACGGAGGTGCCCCCGGAGGAAATCCCCTCGGATTTCCTCTGGGAGTCTGAGTTCACGGCCCAGGACGCCGAGTCCTTGGCCGAAAGGGGCATCGTTGCGGCCGAGGACATTCGAGTCCCCGTGAAGAAGGACGGAGCCCCCCGCCCCAGGCCTGGAGAGATCGTGGCCTTCGAGGCCTTCCTCGAGGCGGGGCTCCGGCTCCCGGTGCATCCCATGCTCCGGGAGTTTCTCAAGGAGTATGGGGTGGCTCTCAACCACCTCACCCCGAACGCGCTTGTCCGGATGGGCCTCTTCATTTGGCTCTTTGAGACAGCGACCGGGCGGGAGCCCGACCTTCGCCCCTTCCGGTATTTCTACGAACCGGCGGCGCGGACCTCCCACCTGGTGAAGGGGGGCCCCAAGTCCCCCTTTGGTTCGGTGATGGTCCAGATGCTGCCGGCCCGGGTAATCGACTACCCGGCGGCGGCCTCCCGGGACCACTGGGGGGATTCGGTCCGGAGGTGGTTCAACCTCCGGGTCTGAGACGACGCGATGGTGTACGCCCCGGAGGCCCCCACCTACAGCCGGTCCTCCGCACCAAAGCCGCCGGTGTGGACGGACGAGGAGTACGAGCTCCTTGGCAAGGTGATCCTCTCCAAAAAGACCCGCTCGATGCGGGACGCGGCTGAGGAGATGGCTCTCCTCCGGATCTCCCCCTTCTCCGGCGGGAAGAGGGGGATCGGCATGGGCCCCGAGCAGCGGCCCCCGGTGAAGCCGGTGACGCGACGTAAGCCCCGGGAACCCGCTGCATTGTTCTTACAAATTTTTAAGAAATTGAATAACTTTTTACCTCTTGCAGTCCGGCCGTACCCGGCGGCGCGGGAGAAGGCAGAGAACCTCTTGGGGAGGTACTTCGCCGATGAGCACGAGCGCGTTGTGCGCGCCGTGGGCGAGGGCCCCCCAAAGAACTTGGTAGCGGCGGCCTTCGGGCTAAAGCTGCCGGAGAGGAAGCCTCTCCCCACCCCCGGTTCACACAAACGGGGGAAGGAGGCGGCCGGGGGCACGGAGCCCAAGAAGGCCCGGGTCCAAAAGACCCCCGGCCCATCGACGACGCCAGCAGCGACACCGGCGAAGCCCCGGGACGAGACCCCCGGGAGCGAACGTGCCCGGGCACAGTCCCGGAAGGAGGCAACACCTCCTCCCCCGAAGGGCCCCGTCGGGGCGCGGGGGAAGGAGGCGACCGCGGGCGGGGCGGCGTCCGACTCAGCGAACTACGCCCCATCACCGCTCACGGTGGAGCTCCTCCCGCCCCTTCCGGCCTCTTTAGAGCTGGAGAGGCTGGAGGTGAGATTCGCGGGGGCCTCGCCCCCGCGGGTCTGGCCGGTGGACGAGGGGGGGAGCCCCTCGGTCTACGAGGTTCCTCCGGAGGAGGGGGCCCCGAGGACCTTCCGGCCCGGGGCAGGGAAAGGCCTGATGGTCCCCCCCCGGGCGGAGGCTCCCGCCGGGAGCTCCTCGGCCAAGTCTTCGGGGGGCACTACCTCGTCGACGAAGACGCCGGCCGCGTTACCGGACCTTGAGGTCCGGGGACCCCCCGCCGGCCGCACCGGCGGCTCTGGGCGGGAGTCCCCTTTGCTCCCCGCGGGGGAGGTCGCCCGCTACTCGGAGGGCCTGCACACCCGGAAGGTGCAGGCCTTCGTCGCGGGAGGGACGCTCCATGAGCGTTTCGAGGGGCTTCAGTCCCTCGGGGCCCAGGTAACCCGTCGATAACGCCTTCGCTCATCCCCTGCACTTTGAAACTTTTCTAACTCTTATGTATTTTGTAGGTGGCAGCTGTTACCTGGGGCCTTGAGCAGCGGGTCACCCGGCTGCTTAAGGAGACGGAGGGCTGGGCCGCAGCCTTCGTAGGGCAGCGCGAGGAGGCCCTCCGGGAACGCGACGAGGCGCTCGCGGAATTGACCCGGGTCCGGGCCCAGGTTCATATTTCCGAGGCCATCAACGCCCGCCTCCGGGAGGAGGCCAAGGCGAGGGAGGAGGCGCTTCGTGAGCTCGAGAGCTCAAGCGTCCGGGCGGTGGCGGACGCGGGCCGCTCCGTCCGGACGGCCCTCGAGGGCCTTGGCGTAAGCCTCGGCTCCGGGAGCAGAGAGGTGCCGCTGGCGACCCTCGTGGAGGCTGTGCGTTTCCTTAACGCAAAGGTCTCCGCCATCCCGGTGGCTGCCGATGTTCGGGCGCGGGGTCGGGCGATCCCCGTCGTCGCTGCCGCTGCGGGGCTCGTCGAGTTCCGGGGGGTCGGCGCCCGGGCGATCGAGGGCCGCATCCCCCGAAGCTTCCCGGACTCCTTCGAGCCTTCGCGCCGGGAGGTCGAGCATCTCGCCGGAGGGTTCTACGACCGGATCATCCGGGCGTGGTTCCCGGCTCCGGCGCCTCCGGCAGGAGACGCCCCAGCCCCGGCCTCGGAGGAAGCCCCCCGGGGGGAGGACGCCAATGAACATGTATGAGCCTCCTCCCGGGTCTTAGCTAGGGTCCTTTTTTGTTTTAGGATTTTTTTGATTCCGGTAGCTTCTTAGAAGAAGCCCCGGGCACTTGTACATAAAAATTTTTAATGCAATGAAGTTAGGATTTTCTCTAAGTCTTTGAATTGAACTTATTGTTACCAGGGTTCCCGGGAGGTTGCTCCCGGGCGAAGGTCCAGGAGGGGCTCCCCGGGGGACGCCCAAGCGGCTTTGATTTTGCTAAGCCTTCTCTCCGGGAATCGCGGCGAGGATAGTGTCCGGGAGCCGATCCGGTTGAGGTGGCGTGCGGATGGCACTTGGACAACTTTGATAATCATCGTGCCGAATTGTCCCCTCCGCGACCGGGACTCCGGATGATCCCTCCCCTCCGGATACTTCCACCGGCGGGATACGAGTTCTGGCCTGAAGATGTGCTCCGGGAGGCTCGGCGCCACGTGCGGGCGTTGTACCGGGACTTGACCCGGGAGCTAGCGGAGAGCCTCCGGGAGTACTAGGCGTAGGAGCCTTAGGGCTTAGAGAATCCCCCGGGTTAGAACCCGGGTTGTATCGTTTCCGAAGCCCACCGGAGGGGGAAGATGTCCTCCGGGTTTGCTGATCAATAAAGCGGTGTTGTTGTTTCCTTTTATTGCGCCTCTTTATTTTCTTCTTCTTGGATGGTCTGGACGACTCATCTTAACAAGGATGAGCTAAGTTTCCTCGTGGGTGGTGCGGTCGACACCCGGGGGTTCCTTATCCCCCCCCGCCCACAGCGGGCCAGAGAATAGCTCCGCGTGCTGTGGGGGTAACAAGGCCCCCGGGAAGGAAGTCACCTGTAGCATAGGAAATTTTCTAAGTTAGAAATTTTTAAATCGAGGTTTTTCAAGGAGAAGGCCTTCCGGGAGATAATCGTCCGGTCGCCGTGAGAACGGGGAGCCGGGAATAAGGCCTCAAGTGGGAGGAAAGTCCAAGAGAACCCGATGAGATTTCCAGGGGCGAGCTTCCTAGGGGACATTCGACCGGTCGCCGTGGGAACGGGGAGCCGGGGATAGGATCTTCGAGGAAGAAAATGCCCGAGAAATCTGACTTCTCCGAGAGACAATCGTCCGGTCGCCGTGAGAACGGGGAGCCGGGAATAGGGTCTCCGGGAGGCATTCATCCGGTCGCCGTGAGAACGGGGAGCCGGGAATAACGTCGACTCCCGGAGGAGCAAGATAGATCCAATCAAGCCGCAAGGGGCCGATCTTCCGGTCGCCGTGAAAACGGGGAGCCGGGAATAACGTCGACTCCCGGAGGAGGAAGATAGATCCAATCAAGCCGCAAGGGGCCGATCTTCCGGTCGCAGTGAAAACGGGGAGTCGGGAATAACGTCGACTCCCGGAGGAGGAAATGCCCGAAGACGGGACTTGAGTGTTTGGGCAGGGGACTAGTCTCCCAAAGTGACTCGTTACCACGGCCACTGTGACCGGGTTGCCGCTTACACCCTCAGTCCACGAGGGCTTATCGTAAGCCGCCCTACGGGAGTGCAGGCTCCGTTGTAGGGACTTGTTGGGGCTGGCCCACTTCCTCGCGGGGAGGGCATCCTCGCGGGGAGGGCATCCTCGCGGGGAGGGCTTCCTCGCGGGGAGGGCATCCTCGCGGGGAGGGCTTCCTCGCGGGGAGGGCATCGCCGCTAGGGGCGGTAATGAGAAAGACCTGCAATGAGACAGTTTGCAAAGCAAGACCTATGTGTTGCTAATGAAATGAAGTACAGGGCCTCCCCCTGCTGTGAGACCCCCATTTGAGGATCACCTTGGTAACCGCCCAGGTAGGTTACACACAGCAGGATGTCACATGAGCTCCAAACCACACAAGCATAGTATTAACATTAAACAAGTATCAGGCTGACATGGCCAATATTACATAGCCAAAGCACCGAAAATGGCGCTAAGTAGAGTTGCTAAGAAAATAACTAGTTTATCAGAACCAGAATCGGTATCCAAGTACCGAACACACAACATAAAACACAAAGTGACAACGAAAAGCTTGATTTCCATCCGCAGCGGGGTTGGAGTGGCTCCTCCCACATCTTACTTGACTTGGTGCGCAATCCTTCTAGAACGTGGGCTCGTCCGGGGCACTTCCATCTTCTGTCGGGTACTCATAACTGAAGGAATCGGGATCCTCGAATCCCTCTTCTACAGTTGGATATAAATGCAAGGGTGAGCACTTGGTGCTCAGCAACACTCATTCCGGGGATTAATGCAATTGTACTTACATGAGGGTGAAACATATGATTCCGGGGTTTAAGTCTCATATGGATAGAGATACATAGATTTCCAGGGCATTTGTTCGGTAAAACAGTACTTTTGTCTTGAAAATGATACTTTAAACATTAAACAGATTTTCAATAAAACATTAGAGGTAGTAGTCTCCCATGAGTTACTACTTTATTAACCGCATTATGAAAACATTCCAAAACATTACTTGTGCTATAACCCATGGATAACATCCACTACGAAAAGACTCCTGAACCTGGGAGTACAGAGTATCTGATACTTCTTTTACACTTTGCAAAGGTGTACCTCTTTTTAAATCCACCAGTTCACTCGACTTTCAAGTCGGGCCAACTCCATGTGACTTATACACATGTGACAAGGCCGAGATCACACAACGCTTTTACAGTTCAGTATTAACAGTATCCCTGCCCGGTAAATAGACAGTTAAGTCTCAAGTACCGTTGTGGGTCTTCCCCACTGCCTTACTTCCTAGCCTCTCTGGTCTATGTTCCCGCAGGACACATAGCCTTGGTCTATGTCCACGCGAGACATACGACCATTTAAGATTACAGCCGCTCACGGCTTAATCAGGTCTAGGGCGCCTTCCTTCATTTACGCCTTTTCCTCTCATTATTTTTCTGAACTCACATCACTCATGGCCGAACCTTGGCCTTCCAGTTTCCACGCGAGAAACCAGATCGTCAAACCATGCAGGGAACTGCTAATACCAAAAAGTTACTAAGTTGTGCCTGTCCCATACCAGGCAAGTGGTTGGTACGTTTACAATTCGTATAGAGACACAGCACAAGGTTCTCGTCCTTATGAATCAATAGTGAGGAACATCCACATTCCCTGGTGCGCACCGCACCCTCTCCATACAAACCAATCCTCACTACTGATCCCTTTTATCAGTTTTCTTGGCAAAACGGTTTTCATTATAATTTCTCATGCATTTGACTATTCCAAGTTTAATGTAGTTATTCAGTATATGAATCCTAGGGTGACAAGAGCATACATATGAAGGTTCAATAACAAAAAGGGGTTTCATGATTCATTAGGTAATATCTACTCATGTCATTCAAACATAACTTGTATTTCAAATAAGCATGCATAGTGAGAAACAGTGAATATACTTCATATGAAAATATTGGGTGAGACATGATCAAAGGAATGAGGCTTGCCTTGCGATGTTGGGTCTAAAAACTCAGACGGATCTTCAAAGACTTCTTCCGCTCCTTCAGCTTCTGACTCTGCGGCAATCAACCAACACACAAACACATACTATAAGCATACAGAAAATAGTTTCTATAGAAAGTGTTAAGTAAATAAGCCATGCATGCAGGGGAAAAGGTTAGGGCAAGGTCACAAGGGCTCTGGTCGAAGAAACGGCTAAAAAGGATTGAACGTCGAAGGGTCGACATTCAGTTCATGGCTTTGGCATAACTTCAAACTGATCTTAGGATGGTTTTCTGGAGAAGTGATAGAAGGGAAAGATGTAGAACACAACTCCAGGAATCTAGGGGACAAGGTGGCATTTCAATTGCTCAACCAGAAGGGGTCAAACCAGGCTAATGCCAGTGGCTGACATGCACTGACATAGTGCTGGACATGGCCAGAACTAGGGCATGGCTTAACTTTTGATCCAGGGCTCCAATTGATGCACCACTTTGTCTGGGAGGTAGGCATTACTAACAGGAACAATATACTCAACAGGCACAAGGGCTGGAAATGGCCGGAGGGTGGCCAAATCCGGCGAGAAAACACGGTGGCCTGGACATGAACTGAGCTACTGGACAGTGATCTTGGCAAAGGCATAACTCACAATCTAGGCAGATCCAGGTGTCGAGCTAGTGGAAGAAATTGCTCAGGGAGGTGAGGCGAAGCTAAGGGACAAGGTTTCAGGGGCTAGATCGGCCGGGAAAGAATTCCGGCGACCGGCGCTGGAGAAGACGACACTGGAGCTCGGGAATTTTTGATACAGGGCGAATGAGCTCAATTCCAAGCTTGGGAATGATCTCTAGGGCACAACAAGGCTACTGGAGGGGTTAATTTCATTGGAGATTGGCCGGAGGGGCTCGGCGACGAGGTCCGGCGAACGGCTGAGGTTCCATTTTGGGATTTCTTCGATTTGAGCTTAATTGGGGATCCTGATTCAACAGGCTTGCTAGGAAATGGCTAAGGATCAATTTCTACTACTGGGACGAGAGCTAATTCGGGATGAAATGGTTAGCATTGAGGGAACAGGGGTTTTCTGGTTTCCCGGCGATCACCGGCGATGAGGATCGATCTGGTGCAATTGGCTGCTATGACACAGAGAGGGGAACGAGGGAAACTCACTGGTGAACTTGGATTGGAGAAAGGGGCTGTGGAATGGGCTAGCACCGTGAGCTCACTCACTGGCTCGCCGGAGAAGAAAGCGAAAACGGCGAGGTTTGGGACTTAGCCGATTTTCTGGAGGTTTGAGGCTCTCAAAGTACAGGGAGGGTTTAAATAGGCACGGGGACGGAGCTTGCGAGGGTTTAAGCGACAGTGGTTGCTTGCGCCGGGGAGAAGTTTGTCGGGCGCAGGCGCAACGACGGCGACGGCGATGCGATTGCGTTCAGGCGGTGCTGCAGCTTTGCCAGTTGCATTGGAACTTCACCTGGAACGGCGCAGATGCGGAGGCAACAGCAAAGCTCCGGCAACGACACGTACACGCATGCAATTGCCACGGCAACGGGAGCGCGCGCGCGAAATGCTACGGGAGCGCGGCCGTTTAACCGCTGGGCAAGGCGATGCTACGGCGCTGGCACGTGCGCACGGGGTGGCACAACAGCTCACAACACAGGCGACAAGAGGCGGTGGCCGGCGGTGAGCAAACACGGCGAGAACATGGCACGGCAACGGTGGCTCGTGCACTGGTCGTGGCAACGACCAGGGGCTGGTCGAATGGACCTGAAAAGAATGCTTGCGCCGATTTGCAATTTTGAAACTTACTCCAAGGGCTGTTCTGTGAGGAAAGTTTGAATAGGAAATGGACTTGATTGCAAATCTGGAGATCTAAGGGTCTGATCTGAAATCTGATTTCGCGGCTAAGTTGCAAAAGATTATTAGAACTCATCTGGCCAAAGTTTGGTAAGATCAGGCAAGATCTGAAGGGTTTCGACAAAATTGGGGAAAACAGTTTAGGGTAAAATTAGGGTAATTAGGGTTCTGAGACGGCAAGGGTCGAAACTCAGTTTTAGGATGAGATTTTGGAGATGATCCCGAAGGGAAAAATGTTCTGAACAATGTTTAGAAGGGAAAGGCTGAAGCAGATTAGGGTTTGGGGTCAAGATGTGGATTTTGGCTATTTTAGGGTTTGGCAAAACAGGGGTGTTACACCTGCGAAGCCGCGAAAGGGAAGGAAAATACAGTGTCCCTCCTCCCCCTCCGGCGTGAACGCTCCGGGGGAGGGGACAGGCCCGTAAGGCTAAACATTGAACTTGCGAAGTAAACGCAAGTTCCACGTGTGCTTTAGGATCGCGGAGATCCTGTAGGGGCCCTCCCACTTGGGGGAGAGCTTACCCTGGGCCTGGGGGTCCGTCACGCGCTTGAGGACAAGGTCCCCAAGGCGGAAAGCTCTCTCGCGCACGCGCTGATTGTACGCGCGCGCTATTTCTTGCTCGTAGATGGCGTGGCGGAGGAGCGCTCGGTCGCGTTCCTCCTCCACGAGGTCGATCTCCAGGCGCTGATTGGCCTCGTTGGCCTGATATGCCGAGGGGGTGGTTCCCTCCAGGAGCTCCACCCGCAGTGACCGGAAGCCGATCTCCGGGGGGAGGACTGCCTCCGCCCCGTAGACCAGGGAGAAGGGAGTACGCCCCGTCGCCCGGGACGGGGTCGTGCGCATGGAGCAGAGGATGCTAGGGAGCTCCTCTGCCCATGCACCCCGCTTAGAAGCGGTTTGCTCGAGTCTCCGGCGCAATCCCTGTAGGATCACGCCGTTGACCCTCTCAACAGCCCCATTGCTCCGGGGATGGACTACAGAGGCGAAGTGGATGACGAGCCCCAGGTCTTCACAGAATTCCCGAAAATAAGCCGAGTCGAATTGGGTCCCGTTGTCCACGGTGATTTCCCGGGGGACACCAAAACGACATACGACGTTTTTCCAGAAAAACCGCTGAACGGCCCGGGACGTGATGCTGGCCAAAGGCTCCGCCTCAACCCACTTTGTAAAATAGTAGACTGCGACTAACGCATACTTGTATCCTCCGGGCGCTGGGGGGAAGGGCCCTAAGAGGTTCATCCCCCAGCGTACAAAGGGCCAAGTGATGGGGATCGTCTGCAGCGCTATAGGGGGGAGGTTCGAGCCCTTGGCCATCTTCTGGCATGCCTCGCACGCGGAGACGAGGTCTCGCGCGTCGCGCATGACCGTGGGCCAGTAGAAGCCCTGCCGGAGGGCCTTGGCTGCGATGGCACACGGGGCTAGGTGAGAACCGCAGCTCCCCGCGTGGATGTCTTCGAGAAGTTGATGTCCCTCCGGCCGGGGGAGGCAGCGTAGGAGGGCGGAAGCCCCCCGCTTGTAGAGCCTCCCCTCCAAGAGGAGATATGCCCAGGCTTTAGCCCGGAGACGTTTAGCCTCGGTCTCACTAGGAGGGTCCTCCTCCCCCCTGATGAAGGAGATGAGGGGGTCCGTCCAGGACGGAGTCCGGGTGATCTCGGCGACCTCCGGGACATGAGGCCCGTCGCCCGTGTCCGGGGAGGCCACTGAGGGCTTCGTGATGATCTCCAGGAAAGCCCCCTTGGGGAGCGATTCCCGGGCGCTGGCTGCCCGTGCCAAGGCGTCGGCCCGGTCATTGTCCCTACGTGGGATATGCCGGGCCTCAAGGCCGTCGAAATGCCTCTCCATCTTTCGCACTTCCTGCAAATAAAGACTTAAGTTTGCGTCATGGCACAGGTAAGACTTGTCCATTTGGCAAACTACGAGCTGAGAATCTCCCTTGACTAGGAGGCGCCGGATCCCCAGGGAGCGCGCGAGGCGCATCCCGAGGAGCAAAGCCTCGTATTCGGCGACGTTGTTGGTTGCGGGGAACTCGAGCCGCGCGGCGTACTCGAGTTCCTTCCCCTCGGGGCTCCGGAGGACTACTCCCGCGCCAGCCCCGGCGAGACACAACGACCCATCGAACATAAGGGTCCAATGATCACTGCGTCGAGGCGGCACAGGGAGATCTTCATCCCCGGACCCAGAGGCGGGAGTCCATTCTGCGACGAAGTCGGCGAGGACCTGCGACTTGATGGCGGAGCGGCCGGTAAGGGACAGGGAGAAGGGGGCGAGCTCAGCCCCCCACTTCCCGATCCGGCCGGTGGCTTCTTTGTTCCGCAGTACCTCCCCAAGGGGGAGGGACGACGGGACGGTGATGGGGTGCCCCAGGAAGTAATGCCGAAGCTTCTGGGATGCCATGAGGAGGACGTAGTAGATTTTCTCCATTTCCGTGTACCGAGTTTTGGCCCCTTGGAGGGCCTCACTCACGTAGTACACCGGACGCTACTGCCCCCCTTGCTCCTTCACCAGGACCGCGCTGACGGCGACGGGGGTCACGGCGAGGTAGAGAAGCAAGGGCTCTTCCGGGGACGGACTCACGAGCCTTGGAGGGCTCGTGAGGTACTTCTTGAGGTCGTCGAACGCCTCCTGGGCCTCGGGGGTCCAGCGGAACCCCTCGAGCCCCCGGAGGATCTTGAAGAACTGGAGGCCCCGCTCCCCCGACAGGGAGACAAAGCGGCTCAGTGCGGCTAGGCGGCCGGAGAGCCGCTGGACATCCTTGACGGAGCGCGGCGGGGGCATGTCTAGGAATGCTCGGATCTTCTCGGGGTTTGCCTCAATGCCCCGCTGGGACACGAGGAAACCTAGGAGCTTCCCCCCGCGCACCCCGAAGGCGCACTTCTCCGGGTTTAGCTTGAGCCCGAATGCGCGGAGATTCCAGAAGATTTCAGCCAGGTCGTCGATGTGGGAGGCTGCGCGGGTACTCTTGACAACCGCGTCGTCTACGTAGACTTCAACGTTGCGGCCGACTTGCTCTTTGAAAACCAGCGTCATGAGGCACTGGAAGGTCGCCCCCGCGTTCTTGAGCCCGAAGGGCATATGGACGTAGCAGAAGGTTCCGAGGGGAGTAATAAAACTCGTCTTTTCCTCGTCCCCTTCCGCCATCCGGACTTGATGATAGCCCGAGTAGGCGTCTAGGAAGCTCGTGAGCTCGCACCCCGCAGTGGAGTCGACGAGCTGATCAATCCGCGGGAGCGGGAAGTTGTCTTTTGGGCAGGCGCGGTTGAGGTCGGTGAAGTCCACGCACATCCGCCACCTGCCAGTTGATTTCTTGACGAGGACGGGGTTCATGAGCCACTCAGGGTGCAGGACCTCCCGAATGAACCCCGCCTCTCGGAGCCGGGTGATCTCCGCCTTGATTGCCTCTTGGCGCTCGAGGGAGAGTTTCTGTAGCTTCTGTTTGACCGGGGGGTGGCCGGGGACCACTGCAAGCTTGTGCTCAATGACCCCCCGGGCGACGCCCCGCATGTCTGACGGCTTCCACGCAAAAACATCGGAGTTTTCGCGCAAAAAGGCCGCGAGTTGCGCTGCGTGCTCCTGGGGGAGCTCCGCCCCGATCCGCACGGTTTTGTCTTCGTTGCCCGGGGATAGCAGGACCTTCCGGAGGCCTCCTTCCGGACGTGGCTTGAGGAGGGGCCTCCCGGGCGGTGGCGCAGCAGCATCTAGTTCCGGGGGAGGAGCCCCCCCCCCCGGGCGTCTTTTTGAGGTTGACGCTTCCGATCGTAGCCGCAGCGCACTCGTATAGAGCACGGGCCACGTCTTGGTTTCCCCGGACGTTGATCACGCCATGCGGCCCGGGGATTTTCATGCAGAGATAGTTTTGATGGGTGGCAGCCCCCAGCCGGTTGATGGTCGTCCTCCCCATGATCGCGTTGTAGGAGGAGGGGAGGTCTACTACGTCGAAGCGGACCAGCTCGGTCCAGTAGTTTTCCGGGGTGCCGAAGGTCATTGGAAGATCTACCTTGCCCACGGGGTGGATCGCCTTCCCCGGGCAAAGCCTTGCAGGGGCCCGGCAGCGGGCTGCAGGAGCTTCTCATCCACCTGCATTTCTTTGAAGGCCTTCAGGAATAAGACATCGGTGGAGCTCCCGCCGTCCACCAGGATCCAGGCCAAGTGGCAGTTGTAGATGGTCGCGGAGACAATGAGCGCGTCGTCGTGGGGGAAGCGAACCCCCCGCGCGTCTTCTGCCGTGAAGGTGAGGGGGACGTCCGACCACTTCGGTGGCGGGGACGTGTGTAGCACCCCCACAACCTTGACCTCGCGCGCGTACTCCTTACACTGGCGCTTAGAGTCCCGCCCAGAGGCAGATCCTCTCACGATGACGTTGATGTGCCGCTGCGAAGTTTGAAAGGGGAGAGCTTCTGAAGGCTCCCCCTCCTGCGTCTGCTGACCCCCCGTGGGAGCGGGGAGGGCCGGAACAGCTGGGCGAGGCAGCAAAGAGGCCGGAGTCCCCCCCCTGCTCACGCTGGTCGAGGAAGTCCGTAAAGTGCTGCAGCAGCTGGCTACAGTCTCGGGTAGTGTGGGTATTGGACCTGCGGAGGCTGCACCACGGTCCTTCCCGCCTTCTCCCCGCAGGGCCTTCTCGGCCGCGCGAAGACTGTCCTCCCCCATGGCCCTTCGGTCTGGGGAAGGGGCGGTTGGTCCTCGGGGGGTCGCGCGAGCCGCCTCCGCCCTCGAGGATAAAGGTGTCCCGAGGCCGTGGCTCGCTACGCCCCCCTTGCTTGGAGCGTTTGGGGGCATCCCTGGCCCCCCGGTCGACAGGGGCGGGAGCCCCCTGAGTCTTTTTCCAGATATCGTCTTCCTCCGCCCGAGCGTACTTTTCGAGCACGTTGAAGAGCTCGTTGGTGGAAGAGGGGCAGCTCCGGGAGAGCATTCGGTGGAGCTCCCCCGGGAGGATGCCGCTTTTGCAGGCTTCGATGACCGTAGAGTCGGGGACGTGGGCCACTTTGCTCTTTACCTGGGCAAAGCGCTTGAAGAAGCTTCTGATGGTCTCCCCAGTCCTCTGCCGGACAGTATACAGCTGCGAGGAGTCCAGGGGACGCACGTAGTTCCCCTGGAAGTTGGCACAGAACTCCCGCTTGAGCTGCGAGAAAGACTTGATGGAGCCGGCCTTCAGGTTGTAGAACCAGGAGCGGGCGATGCCGGAGAGGTAAAGGGGGAAGACGTTGCACTGTACTGACTCGTCCCCCCCGGCCGCGGAGATAGCAGTGGAGTAGACCTGCACAAACTCGTAAGGGTCTGCCTTGCCGTTATAATGTTCGATGTGTGGTGGGTGGTAGGGCCGCGGCCACCGGATGCTGCGAAGTCTTCGGCACAGGGGCTGGTTGGCCCCCTGCACTTCTCGGGGAGAGCCCCAGTCGCTATCTTCTTTCACGGGACCTTCGTTGTCTGAGTCTGGAAGCGGTCCGAGAGGTCCGCCAGAATGGCGGTGGTGACGCTTTTCCTCCGGACCAGGGCTGGATTCCCGGACGTCCGGGCTCTCCGCTGGAGAGGTTGGCTCTTCAGCAGGTCTCTTCCCCCGGCCGATGCGAGAGCGAGGCTCCCCGCGCCCGCGGCCGGGGGGAAGTTCTTCCCCGCGCTCTGATGAACGCATTTGCTCGACCTCCCCCGGGGCGGAACGGACCTGTCCCGCCGAGGGAGGGAGCTCGTGCGCCGTAGCTTCTGGAGCCGGTTGGGGCGAGCCCCCTGCGACGACCCCCGGGACCAGAAAGGGGGAGGCCCCTGTATCATCCGGAACCGGGGAGGGGGCGCCTGCGGCGACTCCTGGAATCGAAGTGGAGGGGGCCCCAGCGGCCACAACCGGAACCGGGAAGGGGGCATGCCCTGTAACACCCGGAACCGGAGAGGGGGGAGCCCCCGCGGCGGCGTCCGGAACCGGGGAGCCCATGCGGGGGGAAGTCAACTGCGGCACGGGGGCTGCTCTGTCAACCGCCCCCGGTGCGGTAAACGCGACGCGGGGGGCGGGACTGGCTCCCGGCGCAGGGTAAACCCCCGGCAAGAAGTGGGCTCCCGGCCCTGGGAATAGGCCGGGGATGGGGTACCCCCCTGGTGCCACGAAGGGCCCCGGCATGAAGTAACCTCCCGGAACCGGGACGGGCCCGGGTGCCGGGAAGGGTCCGGGCGTATGTCCCGCAGGTGGAGGGAGCCCCCCGGCAGGATCATATGGGGCGGACAATCCCCCGGAAGCCGGAGGGGCCGCCGGGTAACCCATAAACGGGGCATGTTCCCCGGATACGGGTGTGACGCAAATGTGGGGGCCGGAGGCCGCGCCAGCACGCTAAGGAGCTCGTCCATAGAGCGCTGAGCGTGGAGCTGGCCTTCCACGAGAGCTTCGAGCAGGGCGTCCCGGGGAGCCGGGGGAGCCGCCGGGGGGACACTTGTCCTGGCCGAGGTCCCCGGGGTCACCGGAAACGACCTGGAGGTGGAAGCACCTAAGTTAAGAGGAAAGGAGGGAGGCGGTACCTGGGCCAGGTCGCCTCCGGAAGGGGCCGCCGGGACAGCATTGTCCCGGGCGGACGGCGCCGGGTCTCCGAGACCCGGATCACCGGGAAGGGTGCGAGCCCTTGTTCTTGGGGGAGCCATGGCGTCTTGTCACGGGTCCCAACGGTCGGCGCCAACTGTCGTGGTATTGCGAATACCCCGGCAGGTTTTGACAGTGATCCTAGCGAAGATTACGCGGCGCGGGTTGACCGGATGATCGGTCCTCCCCCGCCGGACAAGCACAAAAAATGACACACGGGTTTATACAGGTTCGGGTCCCGGTGGGGGCCCTAGTCCTGTCGACGCGCTCCCAACCGGAGTCGGCTGGGGAGGCTCTCTCCGGGGGAGAGGCTTCCGGAGCACGTCTGTGAATTTGGCTATTCCAATAAAAGAACCGATCCCTTACAATAGAGGGGTACAAGGGCTATTTATAGCCCCAAAAAGCAGCAAAAAACCTAAACTACCCCGGAAGCCACCGTCGGATTGAAGGGCAGGACCGTCCTTCTCCCGGTCAAACGCCTCGGATGCTTGACAGGTGGTCGCTAGTTCCTGAGGCGCCCCTCGCGTGACCTGCACGTGACAAACAGTTCGAGACTTTACCTTCAAGAGGGTGATGAGGCCCGGGACGGCGCCGGAGGCCAAGCCCGGGCAAAAGGCGGCGCCCGGGAGGGCACCGGAGGCCACGTCCCGGGAGCCAAAAGGCGGCGCCCGGGGAGGCCCCGGAGGCCAAGTCCCCGGGCAAAAGGCGGCGCCTGGGAGGGCACCGGAGGCCACGTCCCGGGAGCCAAAAGGCGGCGCCCGGGGAGGCCCCGGAGGCCAAGTCCCCGGGCAAAAGGCGGCGCCCGGGGAGGCCCCGGAGGCCAAGTCCCCGGGCAAAAGGCGGCGCCCGGGAGGGCACCGGAGGCCACGTCCCGGGAGCCAAAAGGCGGCGCCCGGGGAGGCCCCGGAGGCCAAGTCCCGGGGCAAAAGGCGGCACCTGGGAGGGCACCGGAGGCCACGTCCCGGGAGCCAAAAGGCGGCGCCCGGGGAGGCCCCGGAGGCCACGTCCCCGGGCAACCGTGACAACTTACCTGCACTTAGTCCCGCGGAGATTTCCCCCGACATCATCTAAATTGTCATCCTCTGGCATACCCTCATTGAAATCTTCATTGCGATCCGACATGTCATGTTCCTCAACTTGAGCGGCACTTGTTTCTGCAGTTTGCTCTTCGCCATGGTGGATCCAACACGTGTACCCCTTTTTGAAACCACGTCGAATCAAGTGGGCAAAAATTTGAGATGAGTTGGTGAACATCTTAAGATTGTCGCAGTCTATGCAAGGACAGTATATATATATCGTAAACCCTTTTTCCCCATGTCTTGCTCATCAACTTTTTGGAAATCTAAAACACATTTCATGTATTCTTCACTCACTCGGTTTTCATTATACATCCAGTCTCGATGGATCATCTGCAATTAAATTCATACACATGCTAGGTAATACTCTATGTACGGTGGACACGCAATACATTATAAATCTAGCTAGATAGTGTGTGTGGAGTTTGCGGGTATAACTACTACACACTGCAAGCAATTAATTAGTAACTAATTGGGCGCATGGATAATACACATCATAAAGCGAATAGCTAGAGGTGGCACAAATGAGAGTTACAACTAGGATGTGCTACTCTAGCTTCCCCTCCCCCTCCCTCTAATTTGTTCAATCAATGGAGATCAATATTGATGATGAAATTAAGTAATGTGTATGCCTTAGGAGCAAATACCAACCTTCGATCTTCAAATTGTTATCCCCTAATGCTCCCCTTTTGAGATATTGCTCTTCCTTGCCCCAAATATCTTCCAACTGGACAGTATGTCGAGCAAGATTGTACGACTAGCTCAAAACAACCACTAAAAGACCTTTTGTACCATGCGGGCTCAATATAGACGGTCTAGCACCATAACCGTCTATAATAACAAACTATCACTGACGGTTGTCATGTCAAAACTGTCTGTAATAATGCTACCATGGAAGCTACCAACACTAACTGTTGGAAGCTCAGAACTATCTGTAGTACAGTACTAGCACAGATGGTTTTGAGGTAAAAACCGTCTGTGATAGTCTAGCACTATCACAAATGATTCCGAGGTCACAACCGACTTTGATAGTCCAGCACTATCACCGATAGTTTTTACCTCAACCGTCTGTGATATTTAATTATCACAGATGGTTCTGAGTGAAAACCGTCTGTCGCACTATCACAGTCGTTGCTTTGGTGAGAACTGACCAAAATAGTTTTACCTGTTCCACTGACAGGCCTTCACAGACGCTTTTCCATTGAAAAGTTCATAACCGTCTGTGGTGTGCCATCCTGGATGTCTATTTCTGTGGTACTGTGTGGCGCTTGGTATAAGCCTAGCACCATACCTTTCCAAGTACTTCAGCCTCGACAACCTTCAAAAAACCCGGAATGGCATATGGAGGTTTTTCATGAAGCTTGGGGACTACAAAGTTATCCCACCGGGTGAGATCACGTGGATCCCAAATGTCAATCTGAGGTGAAAGGGTCCAGGTCATCAGAAGACACGTCGGATATACAATGACATGGAGAGTCATAGAGGGGGAGCACCTGAGAACGAAAGTGCTCAATCTACAAATAACCCGGCATACTTGGAAGGACTACCCGAATGCACTTAGATCATCGATGTAGTTTTCAATGTTATGTGTAATTTATATGTAATATCATACATTCGGATAATATGTTATGTATTAAAAAACCATGCTGGGACATGTTCACAAATTTTGTACCTTCATCGTGTAGTTCATGTTATTATATCATGTTATGTGCAATTCACATATAATATTGTACATTCGAATAGTGTGTTATCTTTACGGTGTAGTTCATGTTATTATATCGGTTCATTTTGTATTAACGGTTATGAGTTCCTGTAGATATGGTAGGGGAGGACATACAACTTCCAGAGCTACTTACTGGCAGATATGATCATGGCCATCACGGATGTATGGTATCACAGGGACAAGACCTTGAGCCACTTATAGTGAGGGGTAATAAGTGCTTAATTGGTAGCATTTTTACCCTAGATTTACTAGTGAAAACACATTGAAAACTCTTTTGACGCAACATTTTATATAACTTTTTGTATCATTTTTACAATCCGCTTTAACGGTTGTGTTTGTTATGTTCCAGGGATCATGCCTACAAAACTGTGGGGGTGTTTCGAGTTGGTTTGGACTAGTTTCGACAAAAAACACGAAAATCAGACAAAAAGGGCCCAGGGGACCCCTAGCTGAGCCCAGCACGACATGTGGGAAGGCCAGTGCTCGGCCTAGTGCACGGCCCATGCCAAGGCCTAGTGCCAGCTGGTCCGCGGCTGTTTTGAGTTCGTTTTATTTGTTTCGTGCGCCGTTTGAAGCCTGATTCCCTAACCTGCATGCCGAGAGTTGTATTTGGACATGTTGACTTATTGTATCATAACTAGAGAACTTTTTAGCTCAATTTAGTATGCCTCTAGAGTTATTTTCGTTTTATTTCAGATTTTAAAAGTTAGGTTTAGAAGAGCCCCCTTCACTATTTTATTCTAGTTTTCGTGTTTGTAAGCCGGCAAGGACGGCAGACCTAATTCTTTGATGCAATCAAGTAAGATTTCATTTATTTCTTACTATTTATGTATTTTTATGGTTTTTTGCGAGTAATTCACTTCTAGGATTAGAGATGACCTAATCTAGAAGGCATAATTCCTCTTCAGTCTCGATCTCAAGTTTTGCAGTTAGTTTCTTACGTTTTATTCCTCTAAACCCTAAATTCTCATTCTGGTAATAGAAATAACAGTTGAGGTTACCAAGAATTTAGGGAAGTTGTGGAGTCCTTTTGTGCCTTGACGTGGGACCTGAACAGGAGAGAAAAAGCACATTTGCTGAACTTGGCGTATAGCTGGTGGTCTGCTAGTTTCTGTAGCACTATCCTCAGATGATGTGCGTGCTCCTCCTCTATCTTGGAATAGACGAGGATATCATCTACAAATACAATGATGCACTTATCCAGGAATTCCATAAGGATTTTGTTCATTAGATTCATGAATACCGCGGGTGCATTAGTTAATCCAAAGGGCATCACTGTAAACTCATGCAACCCGTATCTGGTCACGAAAGCAGTTTTAGGGATGTCCTGTTCTCGGATCCTTAACTGGTGGTATCCCGATCTCAGGTCTATTCTTGAGAACACCTTCGCTTCTCTGAGCCGGTCAAAAAGGTCATCTATCCTTGGTAAGGGGTATTTGTTCTTAATGGTCATGTCGTTCAGCTTACGGTAGTCTATGCAAAGTCGCATGCTACCATCTTTCTTCTTAACAAAGAGCACTGGGGCTCCCCATGGTGATGAGCTTGATCTAATGAATCCTTTTTCTTCCAATTCAGCTATCTGCTTCTTCAGTTCCTCTTGCTCATGACCTGTCATCCGAAACAACTTTCTAGCATACGGAGCAGATCCGGGTTTCAGTTCAATAGTGAACTCTATATCCCTATCTGGTGGTAATCCGGGAAGTTCTTCTGGAAAGACTTCTGGGTACTCATTGACAATCGGTACCTCTTCAAGCTTCACTTCTTCAATGCAGTTTAATCTCTGCAGGTGGTCGCAGATTGGAGTTCTGTCTGCATGGAATGTAACTTGCTTTCCAATGGCATTTGTCAGGGTGATTGTTTTCTTCTCACAATCCATTAATCCCTTATGCTTGGCCAGCCAATCCATTCCAAGAATGACATCCAATCCTTGAAGGTTTAGAACTAGCATGTCTGCCAGGAATTCTAGATTGCCGATACAGAAGGCAACATTTCTACAGATAGAATTAACAATCATCCTAGCACCAGGTGACTGAATGATGATAGGATGCTCTAAAGCAACCACAGGCAAGTTATTACCCAACAAGTGATCTTTTGACATGAATGAATGAGTTGCACCGGGATCAAATAAAACAACTGAAATCTGAGAGGAGATCAAGAGTCTACCGATCACGACGTCAGTTGCCTCTCCTGCTTCTGCAGCAGTCACGAAGTTGAGTCTTCCTCCGGTGGTTGATGTTCCTCTCCCTCTGCTGGTTTGGAATCATCCTCCTCTGGCTTGTGGTGTTCCTCTGGCAATAGTTCGTGCAGGTGCAGGGGATTTGGCTGCCTGAGCTTTAGCAACGCTGGGAGGTAAATGCCGAAGTGGACAAGTCTCTCTGTGGTGTCCTCTTCTGCCACAATGGAAACACTCTGCATTCTTCAGTGTACAATCTTTATAGAGGTGACTCCCTGTGCATCCGGGACATGTTAGAGTTGTTGGTGATGAAGTCCTCTGGGGTCTTGGAGGTGCGGGTGCTCTGAAAGCGGCTCTGGCATATGGCGCTGGTCTTCCTCAGCTAGAATTTCCTTGAAAAGGGTATGCTATACTTTTCCTCTTGCGGTCTTCTTCTACTATGCCTCTTTTCTCCTCCATTTTGAGCACTCGATTCACAAGGACTTGGAAGTCCGTGAACTCGTGCGTTGATAGGTGATACTGATATGAGTTTTGTAGGCCTTCACAAAATCTGTCGATCTTCCGCTCTTCTGTCATGATATCTTCAGGTGCATACCTGGCCAATTTGATGAATTCATGCAAATACTGCTTCACCGTCCTTCCTCCTTGCCTTAGATTCAAGAATTCTCTGCGTTTGGCTTGAATAGCTCCTTTGGGGACATGGTACTTACGGAACTGTTCCTTGAATTCATTCCAGGTAATGGAATTCTGATCAGGGTGTACCGTCTTGTAATTTTCCCACCATGCTGTATCCGATCCTGTGAGCTGATGGGGTCCATACAGCAGCTTCTCTTCATCATTACACCTGACAGTGTCCAATTTCCTCTCAATTTCTCTTAACCAATCGTCTGCCACAATCGGGTCTTCAGTGCAGGAGAAAGTTGGAGGACGCGTCTTTTGAAAGTCTGTCAGTCTTGCCCCAATGTTCGAACCTTCCTCGCGTCGTGTTGCGGAGTTTTGCGTCAACTGTTCCAGAATTTGACTCTGTACCTCTGCAGATCTCTGTCGGTTTTGTTCCATCCATATCAGTATTTCTGTCAGATTTCCTCCTTGCGGTACTGAGGTCGATGAATTTGGCTGATCTGAGGTATCTCTAGTCCTTCTCGTTGATGTGTTCCTTGGGGCTTCTTCCGAGTCTTGAATTCTACCTCTGTGTTCACCATTCTGTTCTGACAAGATAATTGAGAAAAGACTACTAATTCAAAAGAGCACAGATTGAACACAAGCTGAAATGAAAGATCAACCCAAGAGATGGGGTTGGAACATGCGATTGCTATTTTCAAAGGTTTTCAAAAGATACAAGGTTTTCACCTTTACAGCCTTAGAGTTACCAACAAACAATACAAACAAAGTAGCTACCACACCAAGAGCTAAAGGCTAATGATTACAAGGGTTAGAGCAGAAGGGTCAATCTGAAGAGAAAACTAGGATCTCCTGTCAGTCCTGGAAGAACTGCAAGGTTCCACTTCTTCAGGGTCTTCCTCCTCTTGATCTTCGTCGGCATCCATAGGGTCCCATTCCATATCATTGTCTTCTTCTTCCTCAGATGAATCGTTGGTGTTGCATGTAGCAATCTCTTTTCCTTTGCCTTCAGGAACTTCCTTCCCTTTCGCGAGAGTAGGATATTCTGGTGCAGGGGTGTTGATCACAATGCCACGCGAAGCAGGCGTGAAATAACCCAGGTAATCCCTAGGCCTTCCCACACTCTTGCGGGCTGTGAGTCTTATCTTCAAGCGGTTCTTCTTGTTCACCGATCCTTCGTCTTCGACTTCTCGTGCTCTGCTAGGTTCAGCCAACTCTTGAATCTGTTTCTCTTTCTCTTGGAGTTCTGAGCGAACCTTCGCAAGCGCTCCTTCGAGATAGTGACGATCATCCCGAGCATTTTCATGCTCACGCAACAACCGAGTGTAGCTTGACTCCAAAGCTTGAACTACATCTCTGGTTTTGGTCAGGATGGCATCTCTCTGGTTGGTGGAGGGATGAACAGTTCGACGATCCAATCCGGGAACTTGGTAGGGTACAAAGCAGAAAGGAGAACCTATAAGAAAATCATCGTACAGCTGGCGGATGGTACCTATAGCACGACGAGCAGCGTCTTGGATAGCATCTTCTTCTTCTTCTTCTCTACGAGCTTCCTTTCTTGTTGATCCTCTCCCGATCTCTGGAATCTCGTACACAATTACCGAGGCACGGAAACCAAAAGGTCTACCATCTACTTCTTCTCGACGGACGTAGTAGACTGGTCGCTGGTTGTCTCTTGCTCCCAGAAATTGTAACATCATCCAAAGCATCAACGCCCATGATCCCAACTCGTCTCCGTGAATTAGCTTCTTACCAGGGGCCATCTGCGATGATGAGACACGGAACACTTAAAAGTAGGAAAACGGTTTTGAAAATTTTCAAATAATACTCATTATGCTTTTCTTAAACAAATTAGGTTTTTCACAATTAGATTTTTACCAAATAATCTAGCGATTCTCTACTTTAGGGACGCCCATTCTAGTAAGGGTCACGACCTACAGTCAAGCTTCATGCTCTGATACCATTCGCTGTGAGACCCCCATTTGAGGATCACCTTGGTAACCGCCCAGGTAGGTTACACACAGCAGGATGACACATGAGCTCAAAACCACACAAGCATAGTAATATCATTAAACAAGTATCAGGCCAACATGGCCAATATTACATAGCCAAAGCACCGAAAATGGCGCTAAGTAGAGTTGCTAGGAAAATAACCAGTTTATCAGAACCAGAATCGGTATCCAAGTACCGAACACACAACATAAAGCATAAGGCAACAACAAACAGCTTGACTTCCATCAGCAGCGAGGTTGGAGGGGCTTTTCCCACATCTGACTTGACTTGGTGCATGATCCTTCTAGAAAGTGGGCTCGTCCGGGGCACTTCCATCTTCTATTGAGTACTCGTAACTGAAGGAATCGGGATCCTCGAATCCCTCTTCTACAGTCGGATATAAATGCAAGGGTGAGCACTTGGTGCTCAGCAACACTCATTCTGGGGATTAATGCAATTGTACTTACATGAGGGTGAAACATATGATTCCGGGGTTTTAGTTCCATACAGATAGAGATATATAGATTTCCAATTCATTCGTTCAGTAAAGCAGTACTTTTGTCATGAAAATGATACTTTAAACATTAAACAGGTTTTCAATAAAACATTAGATGTAGTGGTCTCCCATGAGTCACTACTTTGTTAACCGCATTATGAAAACATTCCAAAACATTACTTGTGCTATAACCCATGGATAACATCCACTACGAAAAGACTCCTGAACCTGGGAGTACAGAGTATCTGATACTTCTTTTACACTTTGCAAAGGTGTACCTCTTTTTAAATCCACTGGTTCACTCGGCTTTCAAGTCGGATCAGCTCCATGTGACTTATACACATGTGACAGGGCCGAGATCACACAACGTTTTTACAGTTTAGTATTAACAGTATCCCTGCCCGGTAAATAGACAGTTAAGTCTCAAGTACCGTTGTGGGTCTTCCCCACTGCCTTACTTCCTAGCCTCTTTGGTCTATGTTCCCGCAGGACACATAGCCTTGGTCTATGTCCACGCGAGACATACGAACATTTAAGATTACAACCGCTCACGGCTTAATCAGGTCTAGGGCGCCTTCCTTCTTTTACGCCTTTTCCTCTCATTATTTTTCTGAACTCACATCACTCATGGCCGAACCTTGGCCTACCAGTTTCCACGCGAGAAACCAGATCGACAAACCATGCAGGGAACTGCTAATACCAAAAAGCTACTAAGTTGTGCCTGTCCCATACCAGGCAAGTGGTTGGTACGTTTACAATTCGTATAGAGACACAGCACAAGGTTCTCGTCCTTATGAACCAATAGTGAGGAGCATTCACATACCCTGGTGCGCACCGCACCCTCTCCATACAATCCAATCCTCACTACTGATCCCTTTTATCAGTTTTCTTGACAAAACAGTTTTGATCATAACTTCTCATGTATTTGACCATTTCAAGTTTAATGTGGATATTCAGTATATGAGTCCTAGGGTGACAAAAGCATATATACAAAGGTTCAATAAAAAAAAGGGGTTTCATGATCCATTAGGTAATATCTACTCATGTCATTCAAACATAACTTGTATTTCAAATAAGCATGCATAGTAAGAAACAGTGAATATACTTCATATGAAAATATTGGGTGAGACATGATCAAAGGAATGAGGCTTGCCTTGCAATGTTGGGTCTAAATACTCAGACGGATCTTCAAAGATTTCTTCCGCTCCTTTAGCTTCTGACTCTGCGGCAATCAACCAACACACAAACACATACCATAAGCATACAGAAAATAGTTTCTATAGAAATTATTAAGTAAATAAGTCATGCATGCAGGGGAAAAGGTTAGGGCAAGGTCACAAGGGCTCTGGTCGAAGAAACGGCTAAAAAGGATTGAACGTCGAAGGGTGGACATTCAGTTCCTGGCTTTGGCATGGCTTCAAACTAGTCTTAGGATGATTTTCTGGAGAAGTGATAGAAGGGAAAGATGTAGATCTCAACTCCAGGAATCTAAAGGACAAGGTGGCATTTCAATTGCTCAACCAGAAGGGGCTGAACAAGGTCAATGCCAGTGGCTGACATGCATTGACATAGTGCTGGACATGGCCAGAAACTAGGGCATGGCTTAACTTTTGATCCAGGGCTCCAATTGATGCAACACTTTGTCTGGGAGGTAGGCATTACTAACAGGAACAAAATACTCAACAGGAATAAGGGCTGAAAGTGGCCGGAGGGTGGCCAAATCCGGCGATGAACTGCGGTGGCGACACGGCACAGACATTGATCTGGACAAGAGCTTGACAAAGGCATAACTCACAATCTAGGCAGATCCAGGTGTCGAGCTAGTGGAATAAAATGCTCAGGGAGGTGAGGCGAAGCTAAGGGACAAAGTGGTGTCGGCTAAATCGGCCGGGAACGAATTCCGGCGACCGGCGCTGGAGAAGATGACACTGGAGCTCGGGGATTTTTGATTCAGGGTGAATGAGCTCAATTCCAAGCTTGAGGGCGATCTGTGGGGTATGAGGAGGCTACTGGAGGGGTTAATTTCATTGGAGATCGGCCGGAGGGGCTCGGCGACGAGGTCCGGCGAACTGGTGGACCTCCAGATTGGGATTTCTTCAATTTGAGTGTAATTGGGGATCCTGATTCAACAGGCTTGCTCTACTAAGCTCACTGATCAATTTCTTCTACAGAATCGAGGGTTAATTTGGGCTGAATCGAACGGCATTGGGGGAACAGGGCAAATCGGGAATCCGGCGATCACCGGCGATGGGGATCGATCTGGTGCAATTGGTTGCTACTGAACAGAGAGGGGAAAGAGGGGAACTCACTGGTGAACTTGGATTGGAGAAAGGGGCTGTGAAATGGGCTGGCACCGTGAGCTCACTCACTGGCTCGCCGGAGAAGAAGGTGTTCGCGGTGGTGTTTGGGACTTAGCCGATTTTCTGGAGGCTTGAGGCTCACAAAGCACAGGAAGGGTTTAAATAGGCACGGGGACGGAGCTTGCGAGGGAAAACACGACAGCGGTTGCTTGCGCCGGGGAGAAGCTGGTCGGGCGCAGGCGCAACGACGGCGACGGCGATGTGATCGCGCTCAGGCGGTGCTGCAGCTTTGCCAGTAATGCCAGGGTGCCTTGGAACTTCGTCCGGGACGGCGCAGATGCGGAGGCGACAACGTAGCTCCGGCAACGACACGTACACGCATGCAAATGCCACGGCAACGGGAGTGCGCGCGCGAAACGCTACTGGAGCGCGGTCGAATGGCACTGGGGCTAAAAAGAAGGCCCGGGCTAATTTGCAATTTCAAATCTTGCTTCAGGGACTGATCTGTGAGGAAAAGTTAAATAGGAAATGGACTTGATTGCAAATCTGGAGATCTAAGGGTCTGATCTGAAATCTGATTTCGCAGATAAGTTGCAAAAGATTATTAGAACTTATCCGGCCAAAGTTTGGTGTGATCGGGTAAGATCTGAAGAGTTTTGACAAAATTGGGAAAAAGCAGTTTAGGGTAAAATTAGGGTAATTAGGGTTCTGAGACGGCAAGGGTCGAAACTCAGTTTTAGGATGAGATTCTGGAGGTGATCCCGAAGGGGAAAATGTTCTGAACAACACTTAGAAGGGAATGGCTAAAGCAGATTAGGGTTTGGGGTCAAGATGTGGATTTTGGCTATTTTAGGGTTTGGCAAAACAGGGGTGTTACAGAACCGAACCCTGCGCGCGTCTTCCGCCGTGAAGGTGAGGGGGACGTCCGACCACTTGGGTGGCGGAGACGTGTGTAGCACCCCCACCACCTTGACTTCGCGCGCGTACTCCTTACGTTGGCGCTTAGAGTCCCGCCCGGAGGCGGACCCTCCCACAATGATGTTCATACGATGCTGGGAAGTTTGGAAGGGGAGAGTTTCTGACGGCTCCCACTCCTGCGTCTGCGCCTGCTGTCCCCACGTGGGAGCAGGAAGGGCCGGTACAGCCGACCGAGGGGGCAAGGAGGCCGGAGTCCCTTCCCCTGCCCATGCTGGTCGAGGAACGCGGCGAAGTGCTGCAACAGCTGGTGGCACTCTCGGGTAGCATCGGTACTGGACCCGTGGAAGGTGCACCACGGTCCTTCCCTGCTTCTCCCTGCGGGGCCTTGCTGACCCCGGGAAGACTCTCCTCCCCCACGGCCTTTCGGCTTGGGGAAGGGGCGGTTGCTGCTCGGGGGGTCGCGTGAACCGCCTCCGCCCTCGAGGACAAAGGTGTCCCGAGGCCGTTGCTCATTACGGCCCCCCTGCCTGGAGCGTTTGAGGGGGTCCCTGGCCCCCCGGTCAGCGGGGGCGGGGGCCCCCTGGGTCTTATTCCAGAGATCGTCCTCCTCCGTCCAAGCATACTTTTCTAGTACGTTGAAGAGCTCATCGGCGGAGGAGGGGCAGCTCCGGGAGAGCCTCCAGTGGAGCTCCCCCGGGAGGATCCCGCTCTTGCACAATTCGATGACCGTAGAGTCAGGGACGTGAGCCACTTTGCTCTTCACTTGAGTGAAGCGCTTGAAGAAGCTGCGGATAGTCTCCCCCGTCCTCTATTGGATGGTGTACAGCTGCGAAGAATCCAGGGGACGCACGTAGTTCCCCTGGAAGTTCGCGCAGAACTCACGCTTCAGCTGCGCGAAAGACCTAATGGAGCCGTCCTTCAGGTTGTAGAACCAGGAGCGGGCGATCCCGGTGAGGTACAGGGGGAAGACGTTGCATTGCACTGTCTCGTCCCCCCTAGCCGCCGAGATGGCCGTGGAGTATACCTGAACATATTCATAAGGGTCGGCCTCACCGTTATAGTGCTCGATGTGCGGCGGGCGATAAGGCCACGGCCACCGAATGCACCGAAGTCTGTGGCACAGGGGCTGATTAGCCCCCTGTACTTCCCGGGGAGAGTCCCGGTCGCTGTCTCCTTTGACGGGGGACGCACCCTCGTTGTCGGAGTCGGGAAGCGGCCCAAGAGGTCCGCTGGCGTGGCGGTGGCGACGCTTTTCTTCCCGGCCGGGGATGAGTTCCCGGACGTCCGGGCTCTCCCCCGGAGAGGCTGGCTCCTCGGCGGGTCTCTTCCCCCGACCGGTGTGAGAGCGAGGCCCTCCGCGCCCGTGGTCAGGGGGAAGTTCTTCCCCGCACTTAGCCGTATGCATTCGCTCTACCTCCTCCCAAGAGAAACGGACCTGGTCCGCCGGGGGCACCCTCGGGGGCGGCCCCGGGGGAGGAGGGACCTCATGCACTGTAGCTACTGGCCTGGAGACTAACGGGGCCGGCTGGGGGGAGCCCCCTGCGGAGATCCTTGGGACCGGAAAGGGGGAAGTCCCTGTATCATCCGGAACCGGGTAGGGGGCACCCGCGGCGGCGCTCGGAACCCAAGTGGAGGGAGCCCTCGTGGCGACGACCAGAACCGGGAAGGGGGAAGCCCCGGTGATATCCAGAACCGGTGAGGGGGGAGCCCCCGCGGTGACGTCCGGAGCCGGGGAGCCGATGCAGGGGGAGGTCCGCTGAGGCACGGGAGCTGCTCTGTCGACCGCCCCCGGTGCGGTTAACGAGACGCGTGGGGCAGGACTGGCTCCCGGCCCAGGGAAAACCCCCCGCATGTAATGACCTCCCAGCCCCGGGAATGGGCTCGGAACGAGGTATCCCCCAGGTGCCATGAAGGGCCCGGGCACGAAGTAACCCCCTGGCACCGGGAAGGTCCCAGGTGCCGGGAGGGGTCCGGACGTATGACCCGCAGGGGAGGGTACCCCCGGTGGGGTCATACGGGGCGGCCGACGGGTGACCCATAAACCGGTGCATAACCCCCGGGTATGGGTACGGCGTATACGTGGGGCCGGTGGCCACGCCAACACGTGGAGCAGCTCATCCATAGAGCGCTGGGCGCGGAGCTGGCCCTCCACTAAAGCCTCGAGCAGGGCGTACCGGGGAGCCGGGGGAGCCGTCGGGGGGAGACTTTCCCGGCCGAGGCTTCTGCGGTCACCGAGAGTGACCCGGAGGTCGAACCACCTAAGTTAAGAGGGAAGGTGGGAGGCGGTACCTGGGTCTGGCCGCCTCCGGGCGGAAGCGCCGCGACAGTCGTGTTCCGGACGGGTGGCGCTGGGTCACCGGGACCGGCGCGGGCCCTTGTTCGTCGTGGAGCCATGGCATCTTGTCACGAGTCCACACGGTCGGCGGCAACTGTCGTGGTATTGCGAATACCCCGGCAAGTTTTGTGGACGATCCTAGCGAAGAAAACGCGGCGCGGGTTGACCGGACGACCGGTCCTCCCCCGCTGGACAAACACTACAAATGACACCGAGGTTTATACAGGTTCGGGTCCCGCTGCGGGCCCTAGTCCTGTCGGCGTGCTCCCGACCGAAGTCGGCTGGGGAGGCTCTCTCAGAGAGAGCCTTCTGGAGCACATCTGTGAGTTTGGCTATTCTAACAATAATGAGCAACTTGTTCTTACAACAGGGGGTACAAGGGCTATTTATAGCCCCAAAAGAAGCAAAAAGACTACACTACCCCGGACGCTACCGTCAGATCAAGGGGTAGCAACGTCCTTCTCCCGGTCTGGTGCCTCGGATGCTTGACAGGTGGCCGCTGATTCCCAAGGCGCTTGTCACGCGACCGGCACGTGACAAGGGATCAAGGACTACTGTCCCCGGAAGGACAATGGCGCCCGGGACAGGCACCAGGGGCCTTGTCGCCGGGCGAAAGGCGGCGCCCGGGACAGGCACCGGAGGCCACGTCCCCGGGCAAACGGCGGCTTCCGGGACAGGCACCGGGGGCCATGTCCCCTGGCCAAAGGCGGCGCCCGGGACAGGCACCGGAGGCCATGTCCCCTGGCAAACGGCGGCGCCCGAGACAGGCACCGGAGGCCACATCCTCGGGTGAATGGTGGCGCCCGGGGCAGGCACCAGAGGCCACGTCCCTGGGAGAATGGCGGCGCGCGGGGCAGGCACTGAAGGCCACGTCCCGGGGCGAAAGGCGGCGCCCGGAACAGGCACCGGGGGCCAGGTCCCCAGGCTAAAGGCGGCGACCGGGGCAGGCACCGGAGGCCACGTCCCCGGGCGAATGGCGGCGCCCGGGGCAGGCACCGGAGGCCACGTCCCTGAGTGAAAGGCCACGCCCGGTGCACGCACTGGAGGCCACGTCCCCGGGCGAATGGCGGCGCCCGGGGCAGGCACCGGAGGCCACGTCCCCGAGCGAATGGCGGCGCCCGGGGTAGGCACCGGGGGCCTTGTCCCCGGGCTGAAGGCGGCGCAACTTACCTGGACTTAGTCTCGCGGAGATTTGCCCCAACAAACATCATGAAATAATTTCAAAACTTGAGATCAAGACCGAGGAAGAATCATGCCTTCTGGATCAGGTCATCCCTAACCCTAGAAGTGAACTACTCGGAAAAATCTATAATAATGCAAAAATGATAATAAGAATTAAATGAAAAGTTGCTTGATTTCTTGAATATTGAGTTTACCGTCCTTGCCAACTTACAAATGCAGGAAAATAGAGAAGGGGGCTCTTCTAAGAAAACTATCTAAAAAACTACTAAAAAGCAGCTAAGAAACCCTATGGAAGCACATCTAATTGAGCCAAAAGCTTCTCTATTTATAATACATGGGTTAATGTGCCCAAAAATAACTCCTTGAAGTGCGGGTGACAAAGTCTTGCTTCAAACGGCGTGAAAATGAACAAATTTGAGTCAAAATAGACCAGATTCTACCAAAACCGACCACTAAAACCTCTGGAAACCGAGTCAAGCATGACCTACGGCATGGGTCGTGCCCTAGCCTAAGCATGGGTCGTGCCCTTGATCGTGTTCCGCTCGGCCAAATAATTGATCAAGCGGTAGTCATGTTCGGTCGGGACTCTTTTCGATCATGTGTCTTCGTGTTCGATCGAGACTTGTTTTGAGTAGGTGTCTTGGTATTTGACGAGGATTGACACCCGAGTCAGTTCAAATAAATGCACGACTGGTTCAGGATAGGTTCAAGCCAGGCACGTGCCTGGCAGTGTGAAGTCATGTCATTCTGAGAAGTATAAGCCCGAGGTCGCAGGCTTTACACGATCAGATCGCAGCTAGTGCGCGGTCAGGAGTTCGTATGCTATGCGCGGATAGAAGGCTGAAGATGTTGCGCGGTCAGCCAACATCGCGTGGTCAGAGAACTTTTGACTAGGGAACGTGGGATTAATCTGTCCCTATAGCAGGAATATCCCAAGTATCCCGAAGATTCTTCCACGTAGAGGAACAACCGCCAGGAGGTTAATACGTGCGGTTATCCACGAATAACACGTGTTAAACCTGCATGGAAGTTAAGAGCGGTTCTCTAAACAGCATCCAAGCAACCGTTTGATGCCATTACGACTTGGCGCTCTTTCGACCAGTATAAAAGGGAAACATGGTGCATCAAACAGGAAGGGATCATCACATCACACACAACCAGAGATCAACTGATCACGCAATCAATTTGAAGACAATAGCCTAGATTAGATAGCTTCCACAAGCCTTCTAGGCTTCATCTTGCACAATTAGATAGGGAAAAATCTTCGCCTGTGAAGATCTTTCCGTCATCTTGTAACTCCTTTACTACACATAGTGAAATCCCAATAGGACGTAGGGCTATTACTCCCACCATCGAGGGCCCGAACCTGTATAAACTTCTCTGTGCTCTAGTTCTCCATAATTCTACATACCTTCCCGGAGGGACACCCTGAAAGGTCTCACTACTTACAAATTTTGAATAAGTTCGGCTAAGGACCCCGAGTCCAAATCGTCGACAGCTGGCGCCCACCGTGGGGCCTTTCTCAAGGCGTCCTAATTTTCATCCGGAGGTTCGCTGAACTATGGCTGGAGTATATGATTCCGAGAACGATTTCGATCTCGAGGATTATGCTCACATTCCGATGCTTTCTCTGAGCGATCCTGTTCCGATGGAAGAAGTTGGAGGCGAAAATCTCCCAGAGGTCGAATCGACTCTCCTGGTCAAGTCCATCGACCAGGGGGTGACTAGTTGAAGGTCAGAACCCACCGACGTTCTTAATGCACTAGAAGGTGAGTCTGGTCCGTCATACGACCCCGTCGAGGGGAAGGATGATAACGACTAGGAAATCAGCCCGGGCAGGTTTGACCCTGACCCCTTCTTTGCCTCCGGAACGTTTCCCGGTGGACAAAGAAACGGAAACACATGGTGCCCCTAGGAGAAGTACACATGGTCGACTGCGATCTATCGCGGAAGTCATGTGTAATTTCCCTCCTACGGTCACGGATGCGCATAAACTGGCCTTCACCAGAATCCTGGCGGAGAGGTTGGATGAGGTCACCTCTGAGGCGACCCCAACGGCCTCTTCCCGGTCGGTAACACGTTCCCGCGAACGAGAGTGTTCTCACTCTGGTTCTGGTCGACGAAGTTACCCGCCACCTATACCATCCCGCCAGGACAAGTCCAGGCGGGCACAGGATTCTCGTGGTAGGGATCGAGTCCCTGTCCACTCTCGCTTAGGACCACGAGTGACTTCTCCGTTGCGTGAGGTCGCTCGCGATCCGAGCGAAGGTCACAGGACGGTTCACGGTCCCTACGTTGGTTGTAAAGCTTTCTCGCTCGGCCTTCATGCGGTCGTTTGGCCAGACAAGTTTCGACCAGGGGCCATAGAAAGGTTCGACGGAACCCAGAAGCCATCCGAGTTCCTTCAAATCTATATCACTGCCATCCAAGTGGCAGGAGGCGATGACCGGGTCATGGCCAACTACCTGCCTACAGTCCTTGCGGAACCGGCAAGAACCTGGTTGTTTAATCAGCCTGAGGGTTCTATTTACAACTGGCAAATGCTGTGCGACACTATCCTCAGCAATTTCTGAAATTGTTACCAAAAGCCGGGTAAAAAGGACGACCTCCATCGACTACGACAAACTTCGACTGAAACCCTTCGTCAGTTTGTGAAGAGGTTTGTCAGGGTGAGGACTACCATCCCTAACATATCTGACGGTTCCATTATTAGGGCATTTAAACATGTCGTTCGGTATCGGAGATTCACCGAAGACTTGCTCATCCATCCTCCTCGATCAGTAGCCGATGGTCGATAAAGGTAACCTACCACCTCAACCAGGTCTCAAGGACGCTAGGAAAGAAGATTCAAGCAAGAAGCCAGAATTTTCGTCGGGCGAGAAGTCGAAGAAGTCGAAAAGGAACTGCTCTGGACAGTACCGCGAGGTCGCAGTTGCAGAGAAGCCTCCTTCGACCAAAGGTAACAAGCCTTCGTTTAAGAATAAAACTGCCTCTGGTGGTCGTAGTGCCGACCAGCCAAAAAAATCCACTCCACAACTCTGCAGGCCACGACCTCAAAAACTGGAGGAGTTGGTTGAAGCAGTTAGATGACTTCTACCAAGGGATTGGACCGATGCCGACCTTACCGGCTAAGGAACAAGCATGTGGACTTAGAGACGCCGACGGGGACCAAGAGATGTCTTACCAAGTACCTCATAATCATATTAATGTTATTTTTGGAGGTTCCTCCTCTTTTGTTTCCAAAAGGCAGTTTAAGGCCTTTTATTGAGAGGTTAAACAAACGGAGACATCCCTTGGTGAACCTCAGTACCCCCGTTGGTTGGACACGCCTTTGACGTTTGATCACACTGATTGTCCTGCGGGGCTTACTCAACCATTGAGGCTCCCTCTGGTCATCACCGCCATCATCAGTAATGTGAGAGTCGAAAGGGTCCTGATCGACGGAGGAAGCTCCTTGGACATTTTGTTGGTCAAGGCGCTCGACCAGATGCAAATTCCTCGTTCGAAGATTAAGCCCATAATCCATCCATTTTATGGGATAATCCCTGGTCCCTCCATGATGCCGTTGGGACAGGTGGTCCTCCGGGTCACACTGGGAGAGCCGGATGACTTCCAAACAGAATTGGTTACTTTTGATGTAATTGATTGTGATTCGGCTTACAATGCAATCTTTGGCACGCCAACTCTTGCAAAGTTCATGATGGCAACGCACAATGCTTATCAGTGCGGAAAATAGCTGGCCCCAAAGGTGTCATCTCGATCCGAGGCAGTCGCAACGTGGCACTAATGTGTGACCGGCTATCTCTAGAGATGGTCGACCAACTTCCCCTCCGGGACGCTCAGGTCGCCACAGTCGCCGCTGACGCGACCAGATGAAAAACTCAAACTGGTTCCTTTGTACCCAGACGATCCATCCAAGACAATTCGGGTTGGATCAGGCATGGATGACAAATAGGAACTCGAGCTCATTACTTTCCTCCTGGCTAACGCAGATGTGTTTGTGTGGAAATTGTCCGACATGCCCGGTGTCCCAAGGGAAGTAATCGAGCACAGGTTAGCAATTCGACCTGGACAACGACCAATAAAGCAGAAGCTCAGGCGTTTTGCTGTCAACCGACAAGAAGCCATCCGAGAGGAGTTAGACAAACTCCTAAAAGCTGGGTTTATTCGCGAGGTCGATCACTCGGAATGGCTCACCAATCCGGTCATGGTCCGCAAGTCAAATGGCGAGTGGCGCATGTGTGTCGACTACACTAGCCTCAACAGTGCCTGTCTGAAGGATGACTTTCCCCTTCCCCGCATCGACCAGCTAGTCGACTCAACCGCGGGTTGCGAACTGATGAGCTTCCTGGACGCTTACTTAGGATACCATCAAATTAGCATGGCAGAAGAAGATGAAGAGTAAACTTCCTTCATCACCCCGTTCGGCACCTACTGCTACGTCAGAATGCCGTTCGGTCTCAAGAACGCAGATTCCACATACCAGCGCTTGTGGGACCCCCATTTGAGGAATCCGGTGGCAATCGCCCAGGTGGGTTGCACTCAGAAAAGGTACATTGCAGCTCACAACAACAAGATGCATTATATAAAAATGCGAGTAATTAAAAATAAGTGCTGATCACAAGGACCAACATTACAATAACTTAGCGCCAAAATGACGCATTTAAATGTTGATACAAATTAGGGAGTTTTCGACACAAAGGTCGGCACAAAATGAAACAACAATAATAAGCAAAAGGACTTCATCAGTCTTCGTCTTCTGCAGCAGCGGTGCACGGGCCTTCTCCACATCTGACTCCACCTTGGTGCATAACCCTCTATCAAGCTTGGTCTTCAATTTCTTCTTCTTGTTCCACATTGGGTTCAAGACCGTAAGATTCAGGGTCGACGAATCCTTCTTCTAAATTCGTTTGTAAAAGCAAGGGTGAGTACATTATCCACATGGTGCTCAACAAGTCCCAAATAAGAATGCAAGCATACATAGATGAGGGGGAAATTTCTCACAGAATAGCTCTTTGGCTTTGTATATGTATATAGGATAGATTTTCACACTTGGTTTTTGGAGAAAAGACCTTTATTTTCAAAAGCGGTGCTTTTAAAACCCTAAGATAAATTCTCCGAAAATGTTGTGTGTGGCGGTCTTTCATGAGTCACCACTTTATTCTGATTTTGTGAAAACTTTCCAAAAGCTACTTGTGCGGCATCGACGTGAATAGAATCCACAGCGCACAGACTCCATAACCTGGGAGCTCAGAGTATCTGATACTTTTTAAACTTTGCAAAGGTGTACCACCTTAATCCACCGATCATTCGGCTTTCAAGTCGGTACCTCTCCATGCGACTCTTACGCATGTGACAAGGCCGAGATGACACAACAATTTACAGTCCTAGCATTAACTATTCCCTGCTCGGTAAATAGACAGTCAAGTCTCAAGTACCGTTGTGGGTCCTCCCCACTGCTTTACTTCCTAGCCTGGATCTATGTTCTCGTAAGACACATAGCTTCTCTTGATTACAGTCGCGCACGACTTAATCTGGCATAGGGCGTCTTCCTTCTTTCCACCTTTTCCTCTCATGGTTTTTCTGAACTCACATCACTCATGGCCTTCTGCGGCCCACCAGCTCTCGCAAGACACTGGATCAACAACCATTGCAGGGAAAAGCTAATACTAAAGAAAGCTACTAAGTTGCGCCCGTCCCATAAACAGGCAAGTGGTTGGTACGTTTTTCATGCCGCATAGAAGCACAGCACAAGGTTCTAGTCCTTATGAATCTCTAGTGAGGAGTCTTTCACATTCCCAGAGCGCACACAGCACCATCCACTCAAACCATCCTCACTATCGATTCCAATCACATTTTCTTTCACAAAAGGGTTTTGAATATACTTTTCTCATATGTGACCATTCAACATTTATCATATTATCTTGAGCATAGTATAGCCTAAGCATGATATTCTAGGGTGACAAGGGTGCAGGAATATTCGATGTCAAAAGGGGCTTTACAATCTTTTAGGTCATATCTAATCACTTTATTGAAACATAGTTCTTATTTGAACTTAAGGCATGCATATACTTGAAAACAATTAACGTATTTCATTTCAAAATATTAGTCTAGACATGATCAAGGGTTTGAGACTTGCCTTGCAGTGATGGGTCTAGCTGCTCAGATGAATCCTCGAAGATCTCCTCGGTTCCTTCAACGTTTGGTTCCACAGCGGATGCAAACAACACATACACACTATATAAGCATACAAGTACTAGAAAATAATACGTAAATACATCATGCATGCAGGGGTAAGGGTTTGGATAAGGCCACTTGACATTGATCGAAGAGATGGGCTCAAAAGGACTTGAATGTCGAAGGGCTGACATTCGTCTCATGGCTTGATATAGCTCTAAATTGGTTCTAGGTCTGTTTTCTGGAGATGTGGCAATAGGGAAAGTTGTAGAACATGGTTCAAAAGGCTTAGTGGACAAAGTGGCATTTCAATTGCTCAAATGTAACAAGTCTAAATCATCTAATGCCACTGGTGGACATGCACTGACATAGTGCTAGACATGGCCAGAAACTAGGGCATTGGATAACTTTTGACTCAGGACTCCAATTGATGCACAACTTTATCTGGGGTTTAGGCATTGATAACAGCTACAAAACTCTCAACAGGCTCAAGGGCAGAAAGTGGCCGGAAGGTGGCCAAATCCGGTGAGAAAGCACGGTGGTCTGGACATGAACTGAACCACTGAATAGCAATCTTGGCATGATCATAACTTTTGATCCAGGTCGATTCAGGAGTCGGGCTAGTAGAAAATATTGCTCAGGGTACTGAGATCTATCTAAGGGACAAAGTGTGCGGGGCTAGATCGGCCGGGGAGAAATTCCGGTGACCGGCGCTGGAGAAGACGACTCCTAAATTGGGCGTTTTCGATTTAAAGAGTTCAAAGTCGATTCATTGCTCAGGGAGTGAGAGGGTGAGGTGAGGGGGCTATTTGTAGGGTTAATTCGGCCGGAGAATGGCCGGAGAAGCTTGGCGACGAGGATCAGTTCACTGGTGGTGCGCAAACTACAGAAAGGTTATGATCGCTGCTCAATTTTGAAATCTAAGTTTGTAGGCTTGCTCAAAGGGATGTACTGAACAATTTTCATCACTGGCACGAGGATTAACTCGGATTGAATAGGCCAGCATTGAGGAAACAGGGCATTTGGGATTTTCCGACGATCGCCGGCGTTAGGGTTCGTCGGGGGCCAATTAGATGCTATGGTACGAAGAGAGGGATGAAGGGAGCTTACTGGTGGCGTTGGTTTGGAGAAAGAAGCTTCGGGCGAAGCTGGCGCCGTGAGCTTCAGGAACTGCTCGCCGGGGAAGAAGATCTTTGCGGCGGCGCTGGAGAACTCAGCTGCTCTCTGGTGGTGGAGGCTAAGGCTTACATATGCGGGTGGTGTGAAGAGATGCTGGGCAAAGGGGGGGCCTTTATATAGCTGCGGGATTGAGCTCTCGGGAGCTGTAGCAATCACTGGGGAGATTTTCCTTCTGGCGCTGGGGCGGTCATCGAGGTACTCCGGGACACGGCAGGGCTCTGCTAGAGGCGGAGCATCGCGCGAAATCGGGATTTAGTCAGGAAGGCGAGATGATGATCTCCGGGATGCAGCCATGTGGCGTGGAGCTCCTGACAACAGCAGGCACGCGCGCGCGGGGAAGAACACGGCACAGCGCGGTGAACTGCTTCCACGGTGGCGATACAGCTGTGCGCGGTGAAGGCTACGTGGCTATGAAGGTGGCAGCGCGAGTTCAACGGCGAGGCAAAATGGCGGGCGCTGGTTGAAAATGGCATAGGGACCTGGTTGCAAACTTTGGACTGAAATGTGACGATTTGGACTGAACTGTGAAGGTTTTGGCTCGAGAATTTGGGCCTATTTGCAATCATGAGAGGAAAAGGTGGAAAGAAGGAAGACGCCCTATGCCAGATTAAGTCGTGCGCGGCTGTAATCAAGAGAGGCTATGTGTCTTGCGAGAACATAGACCTAGGCTAGGAAGGCAGTGGGGAGGACCCACAACGGTACTTGAGACTTAACTGTCTATTTACCGGGTAGGGAATTGTTAATGCTAGGACTGTAAACTGTTGTGTCATCTCGGCCTTGTCACATGCGTAAAGGTCGCATGGAGAGGTACCGACTTGAAAGCCGAATGACCGGTGGATTAAGGTGGTACACCTTTGCAAAGTTTAAAAAGTATCGGATACTCTGAGCTCCTAGGTTATGGAGTCTGCGTGCGGTGGATTCTATCCACGTCGATGCAGCACAAGTAGCTTTTGGAAAGTTTTTCACAAAATTTGAGTAAAGTGGTGACTCATGAAAGACCGCCACACATAACATTTCTGAAAATCTAGCTTAGGATTTTAAAAGTCTCGCTTTTGAAAACAAAAACCTTTTCTTCAAAACAAGAGTGAAAATCTAATCTATTCCTATATATATAAAGCCAAGACCCCTTTCCTTGAAAACCCCTCATTTATATACCTGCATTCTCTTAACGAGACTTGCTGAGCATCGTGGAAAAATATGCTCACCCTTGCCTTTTCACACAAATTCAAAAGAAAGGATTTGAGGATCCTGATTCCTTTAGCCTTGAGCACGGAGAAGAGGAAGGAACCTGTCCAGACGATTTGAGCTTCTAGGAGGGTCATGCGCCAAGTTGAGTCCGATGTGGTAAAGGCCCGAGCCGAACCGCTACAGAAGGAAATGAAGACCTTTGTTGTTGCTTTTGTGTTATTTCTGTATCCGGTACCTCGATACCGATTCTTTTTTATTCTTGATTTTGAAAAACTCTCTACTTTTGTATCAACTTTAATTAATGCCATTCTTGGCTTTATGATAATGTAATAGTGGTCCTCGTGACCTTGTACTTGTTTTATCTATTTGTTTTATTGTTTAAAGTAAATCCTGTTGTTGTGAGTTTGTGATGTACCTTTCTGAGTGCAATCCACTTGGACGGTTGCCACCGGATTCCTCAAATGAGGGTCCCACAATTAGCCATGGAGGATGGTCGAATTTTGTCCAATACTTGTGTCGGGGGAAATCTCCGCGAGACAGTCCAAGTAAGTCGTCACGATTGCCCGGGGACTCGGCCTCCGGTGCCTCCCCGGGGACCTGGCCTCCGGTGCCTCCCTTTTGGCTCCCGGGACCTTGCCTCCGGCGCTGTCCCGGGCCTCGTCGCCCTCCTAAAGGTAAAGTCTCGGACTGTTTATCACGTGCAGGTCACGCGAGGAGCGCCTCGGGAACTAGCGACCACCTGTCAAGCATCCAAGGCGTTTGACCGGGAGAAGGACGGTCCTGCCCTTCAATCCGACGGTGGCTTCCGGGGTAGTTTAGGTTTTTTGCTGCTTTTTGGGGCTATAAATAGCCCTTGTACCCCTCTGCTGTAAGGGATGAGTTCTTTGATTGGAATAGCTAAACTCACAGACGTGCTCTGGAAGCCTCTCCCCCGGAGAGAGCCTCCGCCGGAGAGAGCCTCCCCAGCCGACTCCGGTCGGGAGAGCGTCGACAGGACAAGGGCCCTCATCGGGACCCGAACCTGTATAAACCCGTGTGTCATTCTTTGTGCTTGTCCGGCGGGGGAGGACCGGTCATCCGGTCAACCCGCGCCGCGTAATCTTCGCTAGGATCATTCTCGAAACCTGCCGGGGTATTCGCAATACCACGACAGTTGGCGCCGTCCGTGGGGACTCGTGACAAGATGCCATGGCTCCCCCAAGAACAAGGGCTCGCACCCTTCCCGGTGACCCCGGTCTCGGAGACCCGGCGCCGTCCGCCCGGGACACCGCTGTCCCGGCGGTCCCTTCCGGAGACGACCTGGCCCAGATACCGCCTCCCTCCTTTCCTCTTAACTTAGGTGCTTCCACCTCCAGGTCGTTCCTGGCGACCGCGGGGACCTCGGCCGGGACAAGTGTCCCCCCGGCGGCTCCCCCGGCTCCCCGGGACGCCCTGCTCGAAGCTCTCATGGAAGGCCAGCTCCGCGCTCAGCGCTCTATGGACGAGCTCCTTAGCGTGCTGGCGCGGCCTCCGGCCCCCACATTTGCGTCACACTCGTATCCGGGGAACATGCCCCCGTTTATGGGTTACCCGGCGGCCCCTCCGGCTTCCGGGGGGTTGTCTGCCCCGTATGATCCTGCCGGGGGGCTCCCTCCACCTGCGGGATATACGTCCGGACCCTTCCCGGCACCCGGGCCCGTCCCGGTACCGGGAGGTTACTTCATGCCGGGGCCCTTCGTGGCACCAGGGGGGTACCCCGTCCCCGGCCTATTCCCGGGGCCGGGAGCCCACTTCTTGCCGGGGGTTTACCCTGCACCGGGAGCCAGTCCCGCCCCCCGCGTCGCGTTTACAGCACCGGGGGCGGTTGACAGAGCAGCCCCCGTGCCGCAGCGGACTTCCCCCCGCATGGGCTCCCCGGTTCCGGACGCCGCCGCGGGGGCTCCCCCCTTGCCGGTTCCGGGTGTTACAGGGCATGCCCCCTTCCCGATTCCTGTCGTGGCCGCTGGGGCCCCCTCCACTTCGATTCCAAGCGTCGCCGCGGGCGCCCCCTCCCCGGTTCCGGATGATACAGGGGCTTCCCCCTTTCCGCTCTCGGGGGTCGTCGCAGGGGGCTCGCCCCAACCGGCTCCGGAAGCTACAGCGCACGAGCTCCCTCTCTCGGCGGGACAGGTCCGTTTCACCCCGGGGGAGGTCGAGCGAATGCGTTCACCAGAGCGCGGGGAAGAACATCCCCCCGGCCGCGGGCGCGGGGAGCCTTGCTCTCGCACGGGCCGGGGGAAGAGACCCGCTGAAGAGCCAACCTCTCCGGCGGAGAGCCCGGACGTTCGGGAACTCAGTCCCGGTCCGGAGGAAAAGCGTCGCCACCGCCATTCTGGCGGACCTCTCGGACCGCTTCCGGACTCAGACAACGAGGGTCCCGTGAACGAAGACAGCGACCGGGGCTCTCCCCGGGAGGTGCAGGGGGCCAACCAGCCCCTGTGCCGAAGACTTCGCAGCATCCGGTGGCCGCGGCCCTACCGCCCTCCACACATCGAGCACTATAACGGTGAGGCGGACCCTTGCGAGTTCATGCAGGTCTACTCCACTGCCATCTCCGCAGCCGGGGGGGACGAGATAGTACAGTGCAACGTCTTCCCCCTCTACCTCTCCGGCATTGCCCGCTCCTGGTTCTACAACCTGAAGGCCGGCTCCATCAACTCTTTCTCATAGCTCAAGCGGGAGTTCTGTGCCAACTTCCAAGTGAACTACGTGCGTCCCCTGGACTCCTCGCAGCTATACACTGTCCGGCAGAGGACTGGGGAAACCATCAGAAGCTTCTTCAAGCGCTTTGCTCAGGTGAAGAGCAAAGTGGCCCACGTCCCCGACTCTACGGTCATTGAAGCCTGCAAAAGTGGCATCCTCCCGGGGGAGCTCCACCGAAGGCTCTCCCGGAGTTGCCCCTCTTCCGCCGACGAGCTCTTCAACGTGCTCGAAAAGTATGCTCGGGCGGAGGAAGACGACATCTGGAAGAAGACCCAGGGGGCTCCCGCCCTCGTTGACCGGGGGGCCAGGGATCCCCCCAAACGCTCCAGGCAGGGGGGCGTAGCGAGCCACGGCCTCGGGACACCTTTGTCCTCGAGGGTGGAGGCGGCTCGCGCGACCCCCCGAGGGCCAACCGCCCCTTCCCCAAACCAAGGGGCCATGGGGGAGGACAGTCTTCGCGCGCCCGAGAAGGCCCCGCGGGGAGAAGGCGGGAAGGACCATGGTGCAGCCTCCACAGGTCCAATACCCATGCTACCCGAGATTGTAGCCAGCTGCTGCAGCACTTCGCGTACTTCCTCGACCAGCGCGGGCAGGGGGGGGGACTCCGGCCTCCTCGCTCCCTCGGCCAGCTGTTCCGGCTCTTCCCGCTCCCACGGGGGGCCAGCAGACGCCAGAGGGGGAGCCTTCAGAAGCTCTCCCCTTTCAAACTTCGCAGCGGCACATCAACGTCATTGTGGGAGGATCTGCCTCTGGGCGGGACTCTAAGCGCCAGCGTAAGGAGTACGCGGGCGAGGTCAAGGTTGTGGGGGTGCTACACGCGTCCCCGCCACCGAAGTGGTCGGACGTCCCCCTCACCTTCACGGTAGAAGACGCGCAGGGGGTTCGCTTCCCCCACGACGACGCGCTCATTGTCTCCGCGACCATCTACAACTGCCATCTGGCCCGGATCCTGGTGGACGGCGGGAGCTCCGCCGATGTCTTATTCCTGAAGGCCTTCAAAGAAATGCAGGTGGATGAGAAGCTCCTGCAGCCCGCTGCCGGGCCCCTGCAAGGTTTCGTCCCGGGGAAGGCGATCCACCCCGTGGGCAAGGTAGATCTTCCAATGACCTTCGGCACCCCGGAGAACTACCGGACCGAGCTGGTCCGCTTCGACGTAGTAGACCTCCCCTCCTCCTACAACGCGATTATGGGGAGGACGACAATCAACCGGCTGGGGGCTGCCACCCATCAAAACTATCTCTGCATGAAGATCCCCGGGCAGCATGGCGTGATCAACGTCCGGGGAGACCAAGACATGGCCCGTGCCCTATACGAGCGTGCTGCGGCCACGATCGGAAGCGTCAACCTCATAAAGACGCCCGAGGGGGAGGCTTCTCCCCCGGAACTAGATGCTGCTGCGCCACCGCTCGGGAGGCCCCTCCTCAAGCCGCGCCCGGAAGGGGGCCTCCGGAAGGTCCTGCTGTCCCCGGGCAACGAAGAAAAAACCGTCCGGATCGGGGCGGAGCTCCCCGAGGAGCGCGCAGCGCAACTTGGGGCTTTTCTGCGCGAAAACTCTGATGTTTTTGCGTGGAAGCCGTCAGACATGCGGGGCGTCGCCCGGGAGGTCATTGAGCACAAGCTTTCAGTGGCCCCCGGACACCCCCCGGTCAAACAGAAGCTGCGGAAGCTCTCCCTCGAGCGCCAAGAGGCAATCAAGGCGGAGATCACCCGGCTCCGAGAGGCGGGGTTCATTGGGAGGTCCTGCACCCCGAGTGGCTCACGAACCCCGTCCTCGTCAAGAAATCAACCGGCAGGTGGCGGATGTGCGTGGACTTCACCGACCTTAACCGCGCCTGCCCCAAAGACAACTTCCCGCTCCCGCGGATTGATCAGCTCGTCGACTCCACTGCGGGGTGCGAGCTCATGAGCTTCCTAGACGCCTATTCGGGCTACCATCAAGTCCGGATGGCGGAAGGGGACGAGGAAAAGACGAGTTTTATTACACCCCTCGGAACCTTCTGCTACGTCCATATGCCCTCTGGGCTCAAGAACGCGGGGGCGACCTTCCAGCGCCTCATGACACTGGTTTTCAAAGAGCAAGTCGGCCGCAACGTTGAAGTCTACGTGGACGACGCGGTTGTCAAGAGTCCCCGCGCAGCCTCCCACATCGACGAGCTGGCTGAAACCTTCCGCAACCTCCGCGCGTTCGGGCTCAAACTGAACCCAGAGAAGTGCGCCTTCGGGGTGCGCGGGGGGAAGCTCCTAGGTTTCCTCGTGTCCCAGCGGGGCATTGAGGCAAACCCCGAGAAGATCCGGGCATTCCTAGACATGCCCCCGCCGCGCTCCGTCATGGACATCCAGTGGCTCTCTGGCCGCCTAGCTGCACTCAGCCGCTTTATCTCCCGGTCGGGGGAGCGGGGCCTTCAGTTCTTCAAGATCCTCCGAGGGCTCGAAGGGTTCCGCTGGACCCCCGAGGCTCAGGAGGCGTTCGACGACCTCAAGAAGCACCCACGAGCTTGCAATGCTTGTGAGTCCGTCCCCGGAAGAGCCCTTGCTCCTCTACCTCACCGCGACCCCTGTCGCCGTCAGCGCAGTCTTGGTGAAGGAGCAAGGGGGGCAGCAGCGTCCGGTGTACTACGTGAGTGAGGCCCTCCAAGGGGCCAAAACTCGGTACACGGAAATGAAGAAAATCTGCTACGCCCTCCTCATGGCGTCCCGGAAGCTTCGGCATTACTTCCTGGGGCACCCCATCACCGTCCCGTCGTCCCTCCCCCTCGGGGAGGTACTGCGGAACAAAGAAGCCACCGGCCGGATCGGGAAGTGGGGGGTTGAGCTCGCCCCCTTCTCCCTGTCCCTTACCGGCCGCTCTGCCATCAAGTCGCAGGTCCTCGCCAACTTTGTCGCAGAGTGGACTCCCGCCTCTGGGTCCGGGGACGAAGATCTCCCTGTGCCGCCCCGACGCAGTGATCATTGGACCCTCATGTTCGATGGGTCGCTGTGTCTCGCCGGGGCTGGTGCGGGGGTAGTCCTCCGGAGCCCCGAGGGGAAGGAACTCGAGTACGCCGCGCGGCTCGAGTTCCCCGCAACCAACAACGTCGCCGAATACGAGGCCTTGCTCCTCGGGATGCGCCTCGCACGCTCCCTGGGGATCAGGCGCCTCCTAGTCAAGGGAGATTCTCAGCTCGTAGTTTGCCAAGTGGACAAGTCTTACCTGTGCCATGACGCAAACTTAAGTCTTTATTTGCAGGAAGTTCGAAAGATGGAGAGGCATTTCGACGGCCTCGAGGCCCGGCATATCCCACGTAGGGACAATGACCGGGCCGACGCCTTGGCCCGGGCGGCCAGCGCCCGGGAATCGCTTTCCTGGAGATCATCACGAAGCCCTCGGTGGCCTCCCCGGACACGGGCGACGAGCCTCATGTCCCGGAGGTCGCCGAGATCACCCGGACTACGTCTTGGATGGACCCCCTCATCTCCTTCATTAAGGGGGAGGGGGACCCTCCTAGTGAGACCGAGGCTAAACGCCTCCGGGCTAAAGCCCGGGCGTATCTCCTGCTGGAGGGGAGGCTCTACAAGCGGGGGGCTTCCGCCCTCCTGCGCTGCCTCCCCCGGCCGGAGGGACTTCAACTTCTCGAAGACATCCACGCGGGGAGCTGTGGTTCTCACCTAGCCCCGCGTGCCATCGCAGCCAAGGCCCTCCGGCAGGGCTTCTACTGGCCCACGATCATGCGCGACGCGCGAGACCTCGTCTCCGCGTGCAAGGCATGCCAGAAGATGGCCAAGGGCTTGAACCTCCCCACTATAGCGCTGCAGACGATCCCCATCACTTGGCCCTTTGTGCGCTGGGGGATGGACCTCTTAGGGCCCTTCCCCCCAGCGCCCGGGGGATACAAGTATGCGGTAGTCGCAGTCGACTATTTTACAAAGTGGGTTGAGGCGGAGCCTTTGGCCAGCATCACGTCCCGGGCCGTTCAGCGGTTTTTCTGGAAAAACGTCGTTTGTCGTTTTGGTGTCCCCCGGGAAATCACCGTGGACAACGGGACCCAATTTGACTCGGCTTATTTCCGGGAATTCTGCGAAGGCCTGGGGCTCGTCATCCACTTCGCCTCGGTGGCCCATCCCCAGAGCAATGGGGCTGTCGAGAGGGTCAACGGCGTGATCCTACAGGGATTGCGCCGGAGACTCGAGCAAACCGCTTCTAAGCGGGGTGCATGGACGGAGGAGCTCCCTAGCATCCTCTGCTCCATGCGCACGACCCCGTCCCGGGCGACGGGGCGTACTCCCTTCTCCCTGGTCTACGGGGCGGAGGCAGTCCTCCCCCCGGAGATTGGCTTCCGGTCACTACGGGTTGAGCTCTTGGAGGGAGCTACGCCCTCAGCGTACCAGGCCAACGAGGCCAACCAGCATCTGGAGATCGACCTCGTGGAGGAGGAACACGATCGAGCGCTCCTCTGCCACGCCATCTACGAGCAAGAAATAGCGCGCGCGTACAATCAGCGCGTGCGCGAGAGAGCTTTCCGCCTTGGGGACCTTGTCCTCAAGTGCGTGACGGACCCCCAGGCCCAGGATAAGCTCTCCCCCAAGTGGGAGGGCCCCTACAAGATCTCCGCGGTCCTGGGCTCGGGGGCCTACAAGCTCTCCAACCTTCAAGATCAGGAGCTGAAGCACACGTGGAACTTGCGTTTACTTCGCAAGTTCTATGTTTAGCCTTACGGGCCTGTCCCCTCCCCCGGAGCGTTCACGCCGGAGGGGGAGGAGGGACGCTGTATTTTCCTCCCCTTTCGCGGCTTCGCAAGGGGAGGTCCTGTACTTCATTTTATTAGCAATACATAGGTCTTGCTTTTCAAACTGTCTCATTGCAGGTCTCCCTCATTACCGCCCTTAGCGGCGATGCCCTCCCCGCGAGGAAGCCCTTCCCGCGAGGATGCCCTCTTTGTGAGGATGCCCTCCTTGTGAGGATGCCCTCCCCTCGAGGAAGTGGGCCAGCCCCAACAAGTCCCTACAACGGGAGCCTGCACTCCCGTAGGGCGGCTTACGATCAGCCCTCGTGGACTGAGGGTGTAAGCGGCAACCCGGTCACAGTGGCCGTGGTAACGAGTCACTTTGGGAGACTAGTCCCCTGCCCAAACACTCAAGCCCCGTCTTCGGGCACTTCCTCCTCCGGGAGTCGACGTTATTCCCGGCTCCCCGTTTTCACGGCGACCGGAAGATCGGCCCCTTGCGGCTTGATTGGATCTATCTTCCTCCTCTGGGAGTCGACGTTATTCCCGACTCCCCGTTTTCACGGCATCCGGAAGATCGGCCCCTTGCGGCTTGATTGGATCTATCTTCCTCCTCCGGGAGTCGACGTTATTCCCGGCTCCCCGTTTTCACGGCGACCGGAAGATCGGCCCCTTGCGGCTTGATTGGATCTATCTTCCTCCTCCGGGAGTCGACGTTATTCCCGGCTCCCCGTTTTCACGGCGACCGGAAGATCGGCCCCTTGCGGCTTGATTGGATCTATCTTCCTCCTCCGGGAGTCGACGTTATTCCCGGCTCCCCGTTTCACGGTGACCGGAAGATCGGCCCCTTGCGGCTTGATTGGATCTATCTTCCTCCTTCGGGAGTCGACGTTATTCCCGGCTCCCCGTTTTCACGGCGACCGGAAGATCGGCCCCTTGTGGCTTGATTGGATCTATCTTCCTCCTCCGGGAGTCGACGTTATTCTCGGCTCCCCATTTTCACGGCGACCGGAAGATCGGCCCCTTGCGGCTTGATTGGATCTATCTTCCTCCTCCGGGAGTCGACGTTATTCTCGGCTCCCCGTTTCACGGCGACCGGAAGATCGGCCCCTTGCGGCTTGATTGGATCTATCTTCCTCCTTCGGGAGTCGACGTTATTCCCGGCTCCCCGTTTTCACGGCGACCGGAAGATCGGCCCCTTGTGGCTTGATTGGATCTATCTTCCTCCTCCGGGAGTCGACGTTATTCCCGGCTCCCCGTTTTCACGGCGACCGGAAGATCGGCCCCTTGCAGCTTGATTGGATCTATCTTCCTCCTCCGGGAGTCGACGTTATTCCCGGCTCCCCGTTTCACGGCGACCGGAAGATCGGCCCCTCGCGGCTCGATTGGACCTATCTTCCTCCTCCGGGAGTCGACGTTATTCCCGGCTCCCCGTTTTCCCGGCGACCGGACAATTGGTCCCCAGCGACCTTATTCCCGGCTCCCCGTTCTCACGGCGAACGGATGAATGCCTCCCGGAGACCCTATTCCCGGCTCCCCGTTCTCACGGTGACCTGACGATTGTCTCGCGGAGAAGTCGGATTTCTCAGGCATTTTCTTCCCCGAAGACCCTATTCCTGGCTCCCCGTGCTCACGGCGACCGGACGAATGTGTCCTAGGAAGCTCGCCTCTGGAAATCTCATCGGGTTCTCTTGGATTTTCCTTCCGCTTGAGGCCTTATTCCCGGCTCCCCGTTCTCACAGCGACCGGACGATTATCTCCCGGAAGGTCTTCTCCTTGAAAACCTCGATTTAAAATTTTCTAACTTAGAAAATTTCCTATGCTACAGGTGACTTCCTTCCCGGGGGCCTTGTTACCCCCACAGCGCGCGGAGCTATTCTCCGGCCCACTGTGGGCGGGGGGGATAAGGAACCCCTGGGTGTCGACAGCACCACCGACGAGGAAACTTAGCTCATCCTTGTTAAGATGAGTCGTCCAGACCATCCAAGAAGAAGAAAATAAAGAGGCAATGAAAGGAAACAACAACACAGCGCTTTATTGATCAGCAAACCCAGAGGACATCTTCCCCCTCCGGTGGGCTTCGGAAACGATACAACCCGGGTTCTAACCCGGGGGATTCTATAAGCCCTAAGGCTCCTACGCCTAATACTCCCGGAGGCTCTCCGCTAGCTCCCGGGTCAAGTCCCGGTACAACTCCCGCACGCGGCGTCGAGCGTCCCGGAGCACATCTTCAGGCCAGAACTCGTATCCCGCCGGTGGAAGTATCCGGAGGGGAGGGATCATCCGGAGCCCCGGTCGCGGAGGGGACAATTCGGCACGATGATTATCAAAGTTGTCCAAATGCCACTCCGGACGCCACCTCAACCGGATCGGCTCCCGGACACTATCCTCGCCGCGATTCCCGGAGATAAGGCTTAGCAAAATTAAAGCCGCTTGGGCGTCCCCCGGGGAGCCCCTCCCGGACCTTCGCCCGGGAGCAACCTCCCGGGAACCCTGGTAACAGTAAATTCAATTCAAAGACTTAGAAAAAAATTCTAACTTCATTGCATTCAAAATGTTTATGTACAAGTGCCCGGGGCTTCTTCTGAGAAGCTACCGGAATCAAAAAATCCTAAAACAAAAAAGGGCCCTAGCTAAGACCCGGGGGGAGGCACATACATGTTCATTGGCGTCCTCCCCCCGGGGGGTTTCCTCCGAGGCCGGGGCTGGGGCGTCTCCCGTCGGAGGCGCCGGAGCCGGGAGCCACGCCCGGATGATCCGGTCGTAGAACCCTCTGGCGAGCTGCTCGACCTCCCGGTGCGAAGGCTCGAAGGAGTCCGGGAAGCTTCGGGGGATGCGGCCCCCGATCGCCCGGGCTCCGACGCCCCGGAACTCGACGAGCCCCGCAGCGGCCGCGACGACGGGGATCACCCGACCCCGCGGACGAACATCGGCAGCCTCCGGGATGGCGGAGACCTGTGCGTTGAGGAAACACACAGCCTCCGCGAGGGTCGCCGGCGGGACCTCCCTGCTCCCGGAGCCGAGGCTTACGCCAAGGCCCTCGAGGACCGTCCGGACGGAGCGGCCCACATCCGCCACCACCCGGACGCTTGAGCTCTCGAGCTCGCGGAGCGCCTCCTCCATCGCCTTGGCCTCCTCCCGGAGGCGTGCGTTGATGGCCTCGAAAATATGAACCTGGGCCCGGACCCGGGTCAATTCCGCGAGGGCTTCGTCGCGTTCCCGGAGGGCCTCCCCGCCCGGCCCTCCCCCTCCTTAAGCAGCCGGGCGACCCGCTGCTCAAGGCCCCAGGTAACAGCTGCCACCTACAAAATACATAAGAGTTAGAAAAATTTCAAAGTGCAGGGGATGAGTGAAGGCGTTGTCGACTCGGGTTACCTGGGCCCCGAGGGACTGAAGCCCCTCGAAACGCTCATGGAGCGTCCCTCCCGCGACGAAGGCCTGCACCTTCCGGGTATGCAGGCCCTCCGAGTAGCGGGCAACCTCCCCAGTGGGGAACAAAGGGGTCTCCCACCCGGAGCCGCCGGAGCGGCCGGCGGGGGGTCCCCGGACCGCAAGGTCCGGTAATGCGGCCGGCGTCTTCGTCGACGAGGTAGTGCCCCCCGAAGACGTGGCCGAGGAGCTCTCGGCGGGAGCCTCCGCCCGGGGGGGAACCATCAGGCCATTCCCTGCCCCGGGCAGGAAGGTCCTCGGGGCCCCCTCCTCCGGAGGAATCTCGTAGACCGAGGGGCTCCCCCCACGTCCACCGGCCAGACCCGTGGGGGCGAGGCCCCCGCGAATCTCACCTCCAGCCTCTCCGGCTCCAAAGAGGCCGGAAGGGGCGGGAGGAGCTCCACCGTGAGCGGCGACGGGGCGTAGTTCGCCGAGTCGGACGCCGCCCCGCCCGCGGTCGCCTCCTTCCCCCGCGCCTCGACGGGGCCCTTCGGGGGAGGAGGCGTTGCTTCCTTCCGGGACGGTGCCCGGGCACGCTCACTCCCGGGGGTCTCGTCCCGGGGCTTCGCTGGTGTCGCCGCCGGCGTCGTCGATGGGCCGGGGGTCTTTTGAACCCGGGCCTTCTTGGGCTCCGAGCCCCCGGCCGCCTCCTTCCCCCGTTTGTGCGACCCGGGGGTGGGGAGAGGCTTCCTCTCAGGCAGCTTTAGCCCGAAGGCCGCCGCTACCAAGTTCTTGGGGGGGCCCTCGCCCACGGCGCGCACGACGCGCTCATGCTCATCGGCGAAGTACTTCCCCAAGAGGTTCTCTGCCTTCTCCCGCGCCGCCGGGTACGGCCGGACTGCAAGAGGTAAAGAGTTAGTCGATTTCTTAAAAATTTGTAAGTACAATGCAGCGGGCTCCCGGGGCTTACGTCGCGTCACCGGCTTCGCCGGAGGGCGCTGCTCGGGGCCCATGCCGATCCCCCTCTTCCCGCCGGTGAAGGGGGAGATCCGGAGGAGAGCCATCTCCTCAGCCGCGTCCCGCATCGAACGGGTCTTCTTGGAGAGGATCACCTTGCCAAGGAGCTCGTACTCCTCGTCTGTCCACACCGGCTGCTTTGGTGCGGACGACCGGCTGTAGGTGGGGGCCTCCGGGGCATACACAACCGCGTCGTCTCGGACCCGGAGGTAGAACCACCTCCGGACCCAATCCCCCCAGTGGTCCTGGGAGGCCGCCGCCGGGTAGTCGATTACCCGGGCCGGCAGCATCTGGACCATCACCGAACCAAAGGGGGACTTGGGGCCCCCCTTCACCAGGTGGGAGGTCCGCGCCGCCGGTTCGTAGAAGTACCGGAAGGCGCGAAGGTCGGGCTCCCGCCCGGTCGCTGTCTCGAAGAGCCAAATGAAGAGGCCCATCCGGACAAGCGCGTTCGGGGTGAGGTGGTTGAGAGCCACCCCATACTCCTTGAGAAACTCCCGGAGCATGGGATGCACCGGGAGCCGGAGCCCCGCCTCGACGAAGGCCTCGAAGGCCACGATCTCTCCGGACCTGGGGTGTCGTGACTGCCACGACTGTGACATCACCTGTGAGGAGCCCAGCTCGGTGCAGCTGGTCCCTTAAACCACTTGACTTCCCAGGATGAGTTAATCACAGGGATACATTGAAGCAGCAAAATAATACAGTAGTCATAATTGTATGGCCATCAGGCCTTAGTACAAAATGAGGTACAGTGCCTTACAAGGCACAAGGGTCTAACAAAATAACACATCTAGTCGGCGGAAGCTAGGCCCAAAAGCAATCCACATGAAACAGAGGTTGACAGCAAGACAGCACCACATCAGGGCTCCGAATGAAACTGCTCATCATCTCCTGGGTCCGCAGCATCTTCAGGGTATCCTCCAAGGTCGTAGAACGCTCCATCTATTGATGAGTTGTTGCAAGGGTGAGTACTTATGTACTCAGCAAGTCATAGGGGAGGTAGAGATATAGTTACAGTATAAATGATATGAGCCTATGCTATTGGGGAAAGAGTGAAGGGTTTTTTTTCCCAAAATACATTTCTTTCTCAATTCTTACTCAACTTCTGATCATACCCATGGCAGTAAATAAATCATATTGATGGTGATACATATATCCCATATCCAAGGCGATATAACCTCATATCACATTATTTTTATTCAAGCCTTTCAATCTTATACTCATAACAGTATTTCGTATACTTTAGGGCATAAATCCACATGCCTCTTAGTTATTACTTGTTTACTAGATTATGGTATTACCGCGACACGTCAACACATGACAGTCCACGGCAACGCCCCTTATCGTGACAACACATGCCACCTGGGTAATCTTGAGCTAACAAATTTTAGTTTATAAAACAATACTTGTGTCACACCCCATGGATTTAATCCACCGCGGCATACTCTTAAAACTCGGGAGCACGAAGTATTCGAATACATTTTTAAACTCTGCAGAGATGTACCTCTTTTTAAATCCACTTTTTCACTCGACTTCCAAGTCGGGCCAACTCCATGCGACTTATACGCATGTGACAAGGCCGAGATCACACAACGTTTTTGCAGTCTAGTATTAACAGTATCCCTGCCCTGTAGATGGACAATACCGTCCCAAGTACCGTTGTGGGTCCTCCCCACTGCCTTACTTCTGTAACGCCCTGAGTTAGGGGTGAAAATTTCCTTTTTCATAAATAGCATGCATGCATGTATCTGTAGTAATAGCCAGATCAGTTTCTATCTCAAGCCCTGAAATCTCCAAAATCTATCCTGTGACCTCAAATGAAGATCAGATTGTTCAGATATGATCTATCAGTTACTTTGAACTTAAAAGCCTTCAGAACCTAGATCCAATTCCATCCCTAACTCTCAGATTTATCAGCTCCTTCTGTTTTCGAAAACAGAAATACCTTCTATTACTTAAAAACCCTAAGTTTCAGAAATACAGATTTAATCCGAATCTTGACCAAGTTCAGACCAGATTATTCCTGGAATATGATCATGGGTATGCCAATACCTTAAACCAGAAAGTTGGCAGCCAGATTTTATCATCTAGACTCTTTTCACAAATCAGTCCAAGAGTTATCGCAAATTAGTTCTTATCTGATATCTGAAAATCTAAAAAGACTAAAATCTCCAGATTAATTCTAAATTCAGAATTTCTTCAGCAGATCTTTCCTAAATGCTATTTGTCACAAGTTTCTCTTCTGTTCAAATTCCAAAATCTCATCCTAAGTACCAGAATTCAAAATCAAATAAAATTCAGATTTCAATTACCCTAAATTACCCTATTTTCAATTTGTATCAAAAGCTATCCAAATGTGCCAAGTTTTATTTTCAATCCTTGCCAAATCATCTGTGGAATAAAGATTACCAAATCAGCAGAATCAAATTCAACTCTAACCTTCCAAATCTCCAGAATTACAGATTGGTCCAATTGTGAAAATCAAATATTGCAAATCAGCCCATTTTCGACCAGGGAAGCAGCCAGTGCACGACCAGAAGCTCGCCGTGTTTTCTTGCGCCGTGCACGCTCGCCGCCGGCCAAGCTTCGCCGCACTTGTGACCGTGCATGCCAGTACGCACGTGTCCTCGCCTCAGCCGTCACCGTGGCAGCGCCGTTGCTACGTCGACGACCAGCGTTTGCTCCCGCGCGCGATCAGCAGCAACTTTGTCAGCAATCCATCGCCACGTAGCCTCGCCGCGCCAGTACTTGTCGCCACCGCTTGCTACAAGTTTCGCCAGGTCCCGATGAAGCGACATTGTGATCAGCTGAAGGCTTGTCGCCGTCGCATCACCGTTCTTCGCTGTGTCTTCGCCGCTGTTGCTCCAGCACGCAACCAGTCAAGTCACCAGCAGCCAATCTCTTCATTGTTTTCTCTTCGCATGCTTCGCCTGCCTATTTAAGCATCCCTGTGCTCAGCAGCTCCCTCAAACCTCACTGGAAATCATCCACGTCTCAGATTTTCTGTCTTAGTCTTCTTCTCCGGCGAGACCAGTTCGAGACCTCACGGTGACAGCCTCAACCGCAGCCTCAACCACCAAATTGACAGCACTAGTAAGTTTCCCTCGCCTCCCTCATCGTGCTGTACTATTTAATTGCTCCCCGATGACCCCTAACGCCGGCGATCACCGGAAATGGCTGAAAATTCCAGATTGCCCTGTTCCGGCAATGCAGCCCGATTCAATTCGAATTAGCCCTCGAACCTGTGAAGCAAATTGATCAGTGGGTTATTTCAAGCAAGCCTGTAAGCTTAGAATCCCAAATTAAACATCATTCGAAGCTTTTCCCAAATTCAAGCTCTACCAGAAAACCAGCGATCGTCGCCAGGCTTCTCCGGTGATCCTCCGGTCAATTTGTTGTTACCAGAAGCTTCCCTATACCTCCTAGATGCTCTCCAAGCAAGGAATTTAGTTCTCTCGGCCTGTAACAGAAACCCCCAACTGGCAGTGTCTCTTCTCCGGCGCCGATGATCGGAAAAGTGTTCCCGGCCATTTCAGCCCTCGAAACTTTGTCATTTAGATGTGCCTTAGCCTCCTGAGTATTTTTGTCTTCTAGCTCGACACCTAGATCGGCCTAGATTGGAAGTTATAGCCATGCCAAGTTTGTGTCCAGAACTGCTCCAGTGCAGCCAGTTCATCTCTGTTCATCATCAAATTTCTTGCTTTCCAGCCATTTCTTGCCCTAGATCCTGTTGACTTAATTGTTCCTGTTATCAATGCCTACCTCCCAGACAAAGTGGTGCATCATTTGGAGCTCCAGATCAAAAGTTATGCTAAGCCCTAGTTTTTGACATTGTCAGCTCTATGCCAGAGCTTGTCAGCCAGTGGCATTGACCTTGTTTACCCACTTCTGGTTGTGTAATTTGAAAATCACTTTGTCCACTAAATTTGTAGAGTTGTGATCTACATTTTATTCTACTACCACAAGTTAAAATAACCCCTCTATCATTCATCGACCCTATGTCGATGCTTTGAACCGAATGTCGATCTAAAGACGTTCGCTGTTTTTGAGCGAACCAGTCGCAACCTTGACATCATTCTGATATTTTGAGACATTTGGAACCTTGTAAACCTTTGACAACTAATCTTAACATTGGTTTCCTTAACTTAACCCTAATCAGCCTCTTAACCCAATCATTTCAGAATCATCAAGACTTCATCTTTGCATCATTGCATATAGTATAATAATGTATTGAAAAGATTATGATTATTGGTTTTTTGTTTGATTTGAGAGCAGATCAAGAGCCCGAGTTCGAGGACTTCACTGCGGACCCGTCGTCAACTGCTGTATTTTACGACGCGGAAGGCAAGTCATATCCTTGGTCATCTTGAACCTATATTTTAAATGTTGCTAAACATAACCTTGAATATAGGCAATATTGCATGTGAAAGATTGAGAATGGTTGATTTATGAATTGGCAGTACTAGACTGGTTATCTGTGAAATGTGAAATAAACAAGTTTTGAGCCATGAATTATTATATGTATCTATATACTTATATTCATGAAATAAAACCCCTAGCCGTGACCAGAAAAATGGTGTGGATGGCTGTAGCACTGGAGGTGCTAGACTGCAAAGGATATGCAGGCACTGAAGGTGCAGGGTTGTGGATGGTCTGGTCACTGGCATATAAGGACTAGAACCTTGTGTTGTGCGTCTAGTGGCATGAACAACGTGCTAACCGCAAGCCTGGTATGGGACAGGCCTGAACAAGTAATTATGTGGATCGCACATGAAACCCCTGCATGAGATGTGTAGTGATGCACGATAAACACGGAGCGCGGCTCCCACACATATCACTGAAGGTGATCAAGCACGCTGACCCAGTAATGGGAATAAGCAATGGGGTGGAGGTTTGGATACAACCTGCCACAACTGTGCCTCGCTGAGAGCCACAGGGTCGGGGGTGAATTGTGAGTAAAACATAACAAAAGTTCTTGTTATTTCCACCTTGCCGCTCACAGTATGAAGTGAGTCAGGGGTCCAATCATTTTGTTATGATAGGAAAGGTTTGAAAGTGGAATATCTTGCGGGTAAATTGGTACCTCTCTGCAGAGTTAAAAATGTATTCGAATACTCCGAGCTCCCGGGTTTATAGGAGTCTGCTGCGGTGGATTAAATCCACGGGGTGTGACACAAGTACTATTTTCTAAATAAAATATGTTTAAATCAAGATTACCCAAATGACATGTGTTGTCATGATAAGGAGTGCTACCGTGGGCTGTCGTGTGTCGACGTGTCGCGGTAGTGCTATAATCTAGTGAACATGATTGATGATGTTATATTATGAAAAGTGCTGCCATGAGATGAGGTATGAAAGGAAAAGACTATCTTACAAATATCCATAATTCTTGACTAGTCTAGGTTCATATCATCATTACTATATGTATCTACTCTTACCTATGACTTGCTGAGTACGTAAGTGCTCACCCTTGCAACATTCAACTCAATAGATGGAGCCTACCTTGATCAAGATGATGGCACGGAGTATTACGTGGATCCAGAAGGAGGAGAATCAGTTCCGCCAGAACCCTGAAGTGTGTTGTTCTGCCGTCAACTTCTTTTGTGGGAGGGTCACCTATCTTCTGCTGTGTAGTTAAATATTTTGTTAAACCCTGAATGCCTTGCAGGCATTGTAATCCTCTTTATGTAATATTAAGGCCAGCAGGCCACACTGCTTAATATTTTGTAAGTACTCTGTTGCAATGTAATATACTCCTGTGTTTGACTCATCCTGGGAAGTCAAAGGGTTGTGGTTGAGACTAGCTGCAGCGAGCTAGGTCTCTACAGGAGTAGTCGTTGTATCAGCAGTTGGTGATGGTTCAGCGACAAGATCTTCAACCCCGGACTCTTGCTCTGAACAAGATCAAACAAGCAAACAGGCATTACAATCAATCCTATTCTTACTAATCCACTACATGCAAAGATGCAAGGAGAAAATACTCTGGTGATACAAGGTTTTGAAGCGATTTGAGTCTAACTACGGTAACTAGGGTTAAGATTAGTTGTTAAGGTTTACAAGGTTCCAAAATATCAGGGTAATATCAAGGTTGTGACTGGTTCGCCCAAAAACAGCGAATGTCTTTAGGTTGGCATTCGGTTCAAGGCATCGACATAAGGTCGATGGGTGATAGAGGGCTCAACTCAAGTTGTGACAGTAGAGAAAAGTGTAGATCACAACGTCAGGAGTCTAAGGGACAAAGTTATTTTCAAAGTGCATGGCTGGAAGTGGGTGAAAAGGCTCAATGCCACTGGCTGACATAGGCTGACAGTGCTCTAGAATGGCATTGACATGGTTTGAACAGTTTCCAATGGCCAAAGTAGGTTTTGATTCAAGCATATGGTGCACAAGGTAGTGAGGCTGCTATTTGACAAAGTAATTTCTGTTTTACATGACCAGAGGTGGGTGAACAGGGCTAATGCCACTGGCTGACATAGCCTGGCATAGGCTTGACACGGCCAGAAACTTGGGTTAGCCATATCTTTTGACTCAAGGCTCCAAATGATGCACCACTTTCTCTGGTGGTTAGGCATTTGTAACAGGAACAAATGTCTCAACAGGACCTAGGGTAGGAGATGGCCGGAAAGTGATGAAAACCGGCGAAAAACACGGTAGCCGAGCTGTTCTCAACAGTTTCTGGACCAAACTTTGGCATGGCGATACCTCTTCATCTGGGCCGATCCAGGTGTCGAGCTAGAAGGCAAAAATACTCCAGGGGTCGAGGCACATCTACTAGACATGGTGGTTGGGGTTGAAACGGCCGGGAACAAAATCCGGCAACCGGAGCTAGGGTAGAAGCCACGAAATTTGGGCATTTCTGATCTAGGGCAAACGAACTCGAATCCTTGCTTGAGGAGGGTCTCTGGGGCATACAAAAGCTAGGTGTGAAGTCAATTTAACTGGAAGATCACCACAGAAGCTTAACGGCGAGTTCCAGTGTGCATGCAAGGTGTAAACTTGGGGTTTTTCATATTTTAGTGAAATTGGTGATTCTGGTTGCTTAGATGTGTTCTAAACAGTCCACTGATCATGTTTGATTACAGGCTCGAGAGCTAATTTGATTTAGTTAAGGATTAATTGCTCGCCGGAGTTGTCGGGGAAAAACAACAATTCCCGGCGATGAGGTGCAATAGAACTCAATTGGCTGCTACTACACTGGTAAGTGGTTGAGAGTAACTTACTGGTAGCTTCAATTTGGAGTTTGGTGCAGTGGATTGGCCTGGCACCGTGAGCCTCTTCTCGAGCTCGCTGGAGAAGACGAAGACGACGGCGTGGTTAGGAACTTGGGTGGTTCTGGGTGTGAGTGCGTTTGAGCTGGGCTGGGGTGGCTTTTATAGGCGCAGCAAGGTGCTCGCAACGGCTGGAATTGCCTGGAGAATTGAAGCGGACTGGAGGTGACAACACGGCTGCATCCCGGTGAAGTGACGCGCTCCAGCGGCCGTGCCGGCTTTTGCAGCCTGGCGCGCAGTCCTGGTTGATGCAACGGCGAGTTGATGCTTCCCCCAGGCATGCTTGCAACGTGGCGCAACTGTGCTGCCGTTGTCGGGCGCGCGCGCGGGAGAACGAAGGCGCTGCTGGCGGGTGAGGCGATTCCACGGTGGCGATCACGGTGCGCACACGCGGCAGGGAGACAGTGGCGGAGGTGGCGACGCTGGAGATCGCCGGCGACGAGCCACGGCAGCGGCAACGGCGACGACCAAAATCCGGCGCTCGTGGTCGATTAAACGCCCTGGTCGTGCACAGTAGCCTGGTCGAACCAGGGACTGATTTGCGATGGTTTTTGGTTTGGCTTTGGACTAAACTGCAAATCTTGTCTTTGAGAGGTTCGATTTGGAATTTGACTCCATGGCTGAGTATAATATTTCTATTAATACTCATCTAGCTCAAATTTGGAGAAAGTTTGATAAAATTTGAGGGATTTCACCTATTTTCGAAAATAGGGTAAAATTAGGGTAAAATAAGTCTGGATCTTGTCGATCTCGAATTTTGGTGGTTGGAGAGAAATTTTGGAGTTTGATCAAACAGGAGATCTGTATCAAATATCATTTGGGAGGTGTTCCCTGAATAAATTCTGGAGTTGGAATTGATTTGTAGATTTTAGCCTTTTCAGGCTTCCAGCTAAACAGAAAAGGACTTATTCGCAGTAAAATTTGGACTAATATGCGAAAAGTGTTTAGATGAATTAATCTGGCTCCCAACTTTTTGAAGTGAGGTGAGGATGAACCTAGGAACATATTCCAGGGGTTACTTGAGTCTGGATAAGGTTAAATCAAGATAACTCAATTATCTGGAAACTGGGGTACTTAGGGTAAATCTGAATTTTCCTGTTTTCGAAAACAGAGAGAGGCTTAGGTACTGAGAGTTAGGGTCAGAATTTGATCTGGCTCCTGAAGACTTTTATCTTCAGGGTAACTGGTAGGTTAAATCTGGATGGTCAGATCTTGATTTGGATCTAGAGAATAGATTTGGGGATTTTTAGGGTTTGGGAGAGATTAGAGTTCAGCTGATCTGGCTACTACTACAGAGATACATGCATGCAGGGTTTTTATGCAAAACTTTTCACCCCCAAAACTAGGGTGTTATAAGCCTACCCTCGTTAAAGAAATCTCACCCCGAGATTTACCTAGAGAAGGGAAGAGGTAGGGATAAGCCTGCCGCAGATCATCCTCTTTCTCCCAAGTCGCTTCTTCCTTTGAGTGATCTTCCCATTGAACCTTGCAAAGCTTGATTTTCTTTCTTCTGAGTTGACGCTCATCACTAGCCAGTATTTGCAGTGGTTGAGTGAGGTAGGTGAGATTCTTCTGAAGCGGAATCCCCTGGTGTTCTATCTGATCCGTTGGTTCCTTGAGGCACTTACGGAGTTGCGAGACATGAACCACGTCATGAATTTCTCCAAGATCTGAAGGTAAATCCAGTTTGTAAGATACCTCTCCTTTCCTCTTAAGGACTTTGAATGGCCCAATGTACCTTGGGGACAGTTTTCCTCTCTGATGGAATCTTCTCAATCCTTTTAACGGTGTAACCTTGAGATAAACTGATTCGCCTGGTGCAAACGACAATTCCCTTCTTCGGTTGTCGGCATAGCTCTTCTGGCGTGACTGTGCTGCCTTTGATCGTTCTCTGATGAGCTTGACGTGTGCTTCAGCTTCTTCGATGAGTTCGGGTCCAATGACTTGCCTTTCTCCTGGCTCGTCGCAATGTAATGGAGTTCTACACTTGCGCCCATACAAAGCTTCAAAGGGTGCCATTTGCAAACTAGTTTGGTAACTGTTATTATAAGTAAACTCCGCAAATGGTAAGCACTTTTCCCAAGAGGTTCCATAATCTAAGATGCAAGCTCTGAGAAGGTCTTCCAAGATTTGATTTACACGTTCCGTCTGTCCTCCTGTCTGTGGATGATATGCAGTGCTAAACTGCAATTGGGTTCCCAAAGCTTCGTGGAGTCGGTTCCAGAATTTGGATGTGAATTGTGTTCCTCGATCTGAAACGATCTTTTTCGGGATACCATGCAGTGTCACTATTCGCTGCAGGTATAGCTCCGCTAATTTGTTGCCATTATACGTTTTCTTGACCGGTATAAAATGAGCAACTTTCGTGAGTCTGTCCACAATGACCCATATGGAATCATATCCCCCTTGTGTTCTGGGAAGTCCTGTGATAAGATCCATACCAATCTCTTCCCATTTCCAAGTTGGCACTGGTAGGGGTTGCAGCTTTCCGGCTATCTTCTGATGACCGGCCTTAATCCTTTGGCAAGTGTCACATCTTGCGACATATTCCGCGATTTCCCTCTTCATCCCATTCCACCAGAATTGCGTCTTCAGATCCTTGTACATCTTGGTGTTTCCAGGGTGTAGTGAATATGGGGTTTTATGAGCTTCGAAAAGAATTAATTCCTTAAGGTCTGTATTTCGGGGCACACAAATCCTTCCCCGATACCATACAATTCCTTGATGATCTTCAATGAAATCCTGGGTTTTTCCTGATCTGATGTGGCTCTTGATCTTATGTATCTCCTCATCTTCTTTCTGAGCATCCTCAATCTGCTTTTGGAGTTGAGATTCCACAGTCAATGTAGCTAACATCCCAGATGGCACTATGGTTACTTCAAGATTCTGAAATTCCTGCCGTAAGCACGGGTTTTTGGGTGTAGCTCCTTGTAGGGTATAAGCCTTTCTGCTCAAGGCATCTGCCACTACGTTGGCTTTCCCTGGATGGTAGAGTATGCTGAGGTCGTAGTCCTTGATCAGCTCGAGCCATCGGCGCTGACGCATATTGAGCTCCGTCTGTGTGAAGATATACTTGAGGCTTTTATGATCTGTAAAGATCTCACACTTATGTCCAATGAGATAATGCCGCCATATCTTTAAAGCATGCACCACTGCTGCTAACTCCAAATCATGAGTCGGATAATTTTCCTCATGTGGTCTCCATTGACGTGAAGCATAAGCTACTACTCGACCTTGCTGCATTAACACACAGCCTATTCCTTGCTTTGAAGCATCACAGTAAACTACAAAATCTTCTTTGCTGTCTGGTAATGTGAGGACCGGTGTTGTTGTCAATTTCTGCTTCAGCTTCTGAAAACTTTCTTCACACTTGATGGTCCATTCAAATGCAACATCCTTCTTTAGCAGGTTCGTAAGAGGTTTGGCTATTTGGGAAAATCCTTCAATGAATCTCCTATAATATCCTGCTAATCCCAAGAAACTTCTAATCTCTGAAACTGAGGTAGGTTGCTTCCATTCCTTGATTGCGGAGATTTTAGCTGAATCCACTGAAATTCCTTCTGCTGTCAACACATGTCCAAGAAATGAAATTCTTGACATCCAAAATTCACATTTGTCAAACTTGGCATAAAATTGCCTCTCTCGTAGCCTTCCCAAGACTAGGTGTAAATGTTGCTCATGCTCTTCCGTACTCTTGGAATATATCAGAATGTCATCTATGAATACTATGACAAACTTGTCAAGATAATCCATAAACGTACTGTTCATGATATTCATGAAAGCTGCCGGAGCATTGGTCAATCCAAAGGGCACTACTGTAAACTCGTATAAACCATATCTGGTAGTGAAAGCAGTCTTCGATATATCTTCCTTCTTGATCTTCAGCTGATGATATCCAGATTTCAAATCTATCTTGGAAAATACTTTGGCTCCTCGAAGTTGGTCGAACAAGTCATCAATTCTTGGTAATGGGTACTTGTTCTTAATAGTGACTTCATTCAAAGCTCGGTAATCTACACACATCCGTAAAGTTCCGTCCTTCTTCCTTACAAACAGAACTGGGGCTCCCCAAGGTGAAGCGCTGGGTCGGATAAATCCCTTACCCTCCAGTTCCTCTAACTGATTTTTCAACTCTTCTAAGTCCGTTACCGGCATCCTATATGGTCTCTTAGCTATAGGTGCCGCTCCTGGTTTAAGCTCAATGGTAAACTCTATCTCCCTGTCAGGTGGCATCCCTGGGAGTTCTTCTGGGAATACATCCGGGTATTCTTGTACTGTGGGTACTTGATCCAAGCATACTTCCTGAAGTGCATGGACTGATCCTTGCAATTTTTCAACCGACAACCTTTCTGCATGGAATAGGACTTCCTTCCCTTGGTTACTAACAAGGCTTAGAGTTTTCTTCTCACAATCCACTAGACCTTTATGCTGGGATAACCAATCCATTCCTATTGTAATATCTAGGCCTTGCAGTTCTAGGACTAATAGATTAGCCCAGAACTCTACCCCATCTATTTTGAAGGTTAAATGACGACAAGCTGAATATACAGGCAGCTTAGCTCCTGGGGTCTGTATAGCCATAGGGTACTTTAGAGGTACCATAGGTATTCCCACTTTAAATGCAAAATCTTCTGATATGAATGAGTTTGTAGCTCCAGGATCAAACAGTATTAAAGTAGATGCAGACTGGATCAAGAATCTACCTAGGAGAATGTCAGAGGCATTGTCCGCTTCTTGAAGGGAGGTGAAGTTCAGTCGGCCTCCTCGGCCTGCCATTTGTCTTCCTCCTCGCCCTCGTCCTCGGCCTGCTACACTTCCCCCTCTGTTGGGCAAACTTCCTCTGGGGCTCTGCAATGGTGATGAAGCTGTGGTTCTAGGTGCCATTGTTTGTGTTCCAGCTTGCGATCTTGCTATCGCCATTGGGAGTTGAATCCACGGGCAACTGTCCTTGCGGTGTCCCACCTATCCGCAATGATAGCATTGAGTCCTTAATTGAGGGCAATCCCTTTGATAATGCGCTCCTCTGCAGTTGGGGCATGTCGGCGTGAATGGTGGTCTTGACGCCGGGTAGGGCGGACGAAAATTTGGAGATGTTGGGGCCCTTCCCCTAGATGAGCTGGCTGGCAGTCGCGACTGTTGCATCATCTTCCTTTTCCGATTCTCTTCTCCGAGGCCTCGCTTTTCTTCTATCTTTAATACTCGATTCACCAGGGTCTGGAATTCTGTGAACTCATGGGAGGCAATCTGATACTGCAAATAGTGCTGAAGTCCCTCGGTGAAGCGTTCAATCTTCTTATCTTCCGTGTCGATGTCGTTGGACGCATATCGAGCTAGATGGTGGAATTGGTGCAGGTACTCAGTGACAGTCCGATTCCCTTGATTCAAGTTCCGGAATTCTCGGCGTTTGGCTGCCATGACGCCTGTAGGGATATGGAATTTTCGGAACTGATCCTTAAATTCCGTCCAAGTGATGTTGTCTTTGTCCAAGTGTGCTTCTTGATAATTCATCCACCAAGCAGCTGCTGCTCCAGTGAGTTGGTGTGATCCGAATAACACCTTCTCTCGATCATTGCAACGAACAGTGTCCAGTTTCCTTTCGATGTCCCGCAGCCAGTCGTCTGCGACGATTGGGTCGGTCATGCTTGCGAAGGTTGGCGGTCGCGTCTTCTGGAAGTCTGAGAGTCGAGTTCCGACGGCAGTACCTTCAGCAGTCCCTGGCATTTTCTGAATGACTTGAGCTAGCAACTGGGTATGTGCAGCCTGGGCTTCTTGGCGGCTCCTCTCCATTGAAAGAAGAATTTCCTAGAGACCTGGTGAGTCTTCTTGTGGTGGTAGTGAGCTCTGCGATCCTGGATGAGGTGTGGTTCCTCTTCGTGGTGTAACTGGGTCTTGGCCCTCTTGGTCATCTTGGGTCCTTCCCCTTGTGTGAACCATTCTGATCTTCTGAAGAGAGAAGCAGACAGGTCTAACTAACTAAGGGAGAATTAGGGTACTAATGCAGAAATTAATGCGAAGCTGATTCATTAATGCACAAGTAGTTGATACAAAGCGGCTAAACGCCTTAGACTGATACAACCAAAATACAAGTAATGGTGATGATAACAACCCAAAAGCATCACCAAACCTAGAAGATCTACCCTGGCCTGAGGATCTAAAAGAACAGGCAACTAACTGCTCCCACAGGGCTCAACCTCCTCTGGCTCCATCTCGGCGTCGGACTCCTCCAGAGTGACAAACCCGGGCGGTCCAGACTCATGGAACAGCAGAGTAGACCCACTGCCCTTTGCCTGGCGGGTGCTAGGGGTAGAGAATGAGCGTCGGTACCCAGCTGCATTAGCAACCCTCCGAGGAATCAAGCTAGGTCCCGCACTGGGTCCAAAGGTACGAGCTGGGGAGACAACTGTCGGAGCAACCTCCTCAACTGTGCGGCGTCTCTGAGCTGCAGGCTGAGAGGTCAACGACGGGGAAGCGGTTCGGCCATGTTTCTTCTGCTCCTCCAACTCCTTGCGGAGCTCCTGATGCTCAGCAAGCAAAGTGGAGTAGCGCGAGTCGAGGGTCCTCAACAGACCTACGGTGCCTGCCAGACACGGGTCCGGGTACTCCACGATGGGTGACAACCCAGAGGGAGATGAAGGCACGTGACAGAAAGGTGACTCCTGGAGCCGGCATGAGTACACCTGGCGTACCCGATGCACCGCCTCTCGAGCTGCGTCCTGGATAGCATCCAGTCGGCTTGCCCTGCTGGCCTCCACCCTGATCACCTGTCCCTCACGACTATCGAGAGCGTGCACCAGCACTTTGGCCTTGAAGCCATAGCGACGCCCCTCATAATAGTCCCAAATAGTCTCGCAGATCGGGCGCTCATCAATCCCTAGGAATTGAGCAATATGCCACAGCAATGTGGCCCATCCACTGAGACGCTCGATGTAGCTGAAACGCTCCTTGGCCATCCTGCCGAGAAATTTTGGAAGCAAAATAAGATTTTGAAGTCAACATTTTTATAAGAGCAAGAACAACCTTTGCAAAATAAAATTTTTCAGAAATAATTTTTAAATAATTTACGAGGTCCTGGCGCTACCAAGCCCTGAGGGTACCGTCCTACAGTCAAGGTCTGTGCTGCTCTGATACCACTATTTTTGTCGTGACTGCCACGACTGTGACATCACCTGTGAGGAGCCCAGCTCGGTGCAGCTGGTCCCTTAAACCACTTGACTTCCCAGGATGAGTCAATCACAGGGATACATTGAAGCAGCAAAATAATACAGGAGTCATAATTGTATGGCCATCAGGCCTTAGTACAAAATGAGGTACAGTGCCTTACAAGGCACAAGGGTCTAACAAAATAACACATCGAGTCGGCGGAAGCTAGGCCCAAAAGCAATCCACAGGAAACAGAGGTTGACAGCAAGACAGCACCACATCAGGGCTCCGAATGAAACTGCTCATCATCTCCTGGGTCCGCAGCATCTTCAGGGTATCCTCCAAGGTCGTAGAACGCTCCATCTATTGATGAGTTGTTGCAAGGGTGAGTACTTATGTACTCAGCAAGTCATAGGGGAGGTAGAGATATAGTTACAGTATAAATGATATGAGCCTATGCTATTGGGGAAAGAGTGAAGGGTTTTGTTTCCAAAATACATTTCTTTCTCAATTCTTACTCAACTTCTGATCATACCCATGGCAGTAAATAAATCATATTGATGGTGATACATATATCCCATATCCAAGGCGATATAACCTCATATCACATTATTTTTATTCAAGCCTTTCAATCTTATACTCATAACAGTATTTCGTATACTTTACGGCATAAATCCACATGCCTCTTAGTTATTACTTGTTTACTAGATTATGGTATTACCTCGACACGTCAACACATGACAGTCCACGGCAACGCCCCTTATCGTGACAACACATGCCACTTGGGTAATCTTGAGCTAACAAATTTTAGTTTATAAAACAATACTTGTGTCACACCCCATGGATTTAATCCACCGCGGCATACTCTTAAAACTCGGGAGCACGAAGTATTCGAATACATTTTTAAACTCTGCAGAGATGTACCTCTTTTTAAATCCACTTTTTCACTCGACTTCCAAGTCGGGCCAACTCCATGCGACTTATACGCATGTGACAAGGCCGAGATCACACAACGTTTTTGCAGTCTAGTATTAACAGTATCCCTGCCCGGTAGATGGACAATACCGTCCCAAGTACCGTTGTGGGTCCTCCCCACTGCCTTACTTCCTAGCCTGGGTCTATGTTCCCGCAGGACACATAACCTCTTTTGATTACAGTCGTGCACGACTTAATCTGGCGTAGGGCGTCTTCCTTCTTTACACCTTATCCTCTCATTATTTTTCTGATCTCACATCACTCATGGACGAACTGCGTCCCACCAGTTTCCACGCGAGAAACCGGATCGACAAGCCATGCAGGGAACTGATAATACTAAGAAAGCTACTAGGTTGCGCCTGTCCCATACCAGGTAAGTGGTTGGTACGTTTTTCATGCCACTAGACGCATAACACAAGGTTCTAGTCCTTACATGCCAGTGACCAGATCATACCACAACCCATGCACCTTCAGTGCCTACACATTCAGTGCAGCCAAGCACCTCCAGTGCTACCACCATTCCATACCAAAATACTGGTCACGGCTAGGGGTTCTATTTCATGAATATAAACGTACATGTTTATACTTTTAATAGTTCGTGGCTTACTATCTTATCAAGTTCACATTCCTCAAGTATTCAATCTATCACTGCCATAATATCATTGATCTCAACACGTGCAATATTAATGAGATATCTATTCATGGAATAGCATAGCAATTCATAAAATATGGGTTTCAATATGATCAAAGTATGACTTGCCTTCCGCGTCGTAAGTATCAGCAGTTGGTGATGGTTCAGTGTGAGACCCCCATTTGAGGATCACCTTGGTAACCGCCCAGGTAGGTTACACACAGCATGATGCCACATGAGCTCAAACCACACAAGCATAGTAATATCATTAAACAAGTATCAGGCCAGCATGGCCAATATTACATAGCCAAAGCACCGAAAATGGCGCTAAGTAGAGTTGCTAAGAAAATAACCAGTTTATCAGAACCAGAATCGGTATCCAAGTACCGAACACACAACATAAAGCATAAGGCGATGACAAGCAGCTTGACTTCCATCCGCAGCGGGGTTGGAGGGGCTTCTCCCACATCTGACTTGACTTGGTGCGTAATCCTTCTAGAACATGGGCTCGTCCGGGGCACTTCCATCTTCTGCTGAGTACTCATAACTGAAGGAATCGGGATCCTCGAATCCCTCTTCTACAGTTGGATATAATTGCAAGGGTGAGCACTTGGTGCTCAGCAACACTCATTCCAGGGATTAATGCAATTGTACTTACATGAGGGTGAGACATATGATTCCGGGGTTTTAGTTTCATATGGATAGAGATATATAGATTTCCAAGTCATTTGTTCAGTAAAACAGTACTTTCGTCATGAAAATGATACTTTAAACATTAAACAGGTTTTCAATAAAACATTAGATGTAGTGGTCTCCCATGAGTCACTACTTTGTTAACCGTGTTATGAAAACATTCCAAACCATTACTTGTGCTATAACCCATGGATAACATCCACTACGAAAAGACTCCTGAACCTGGGAGTACAGAGTATCTGATACTTCTTTTACACTTTGCAAAGGTGTACCTCTTTTTAAATCCACTGGTTCACTCGGCTTTCAAGTCGGATCAGCTCCATGTGACTTATACACATGTGACAAGGCCGAGATCACACAACGCTTTTGCAGTTCAGTATTAACAGTATCCCCGCCCGGTAAATAGACGGTTAAGTCTCAAGTACCGTTGTGGGTCTTCCCCACTGCCTTACTTCCTAGCCTCTCTGGTCTATGTTCCCGCAGGACACATAGCCTTGGTCTATGTCCATGCGAGACATACGACCATTTAAGATTACAACCGCTCACGGCTTAATCAGGTCTAGGGCGCCTTCCTTCTTTTACGCCTTTTTCCTCTCATCATTTTTCTGAACTCACATCACTCGTGGCCGAACTTTGGCCTTCCAGTTTCCACGCGAGAAACCAGATCGTCAAACCATGCAGGGAACTGCTAATACCAAAAAGCTACTAAGTTGTGCCTGTCCCATACCAGGCAAGTGGTTGGTACGTTTACAATTCGCATAGAGACACAGCACAAGGTTCTTGTCCTTATGAACCAATAGTGAGGAGCATTCACAATCCCTGGTGCGCACCGCACCCTCTCCATACAAACCAATCCTCACTACTGATCCCTTTTATCAGTTTTCTTGACAAAACGGTTTTCAGTATAACTTCTCATGTATTTGACCATTTCAGGTTTAATGTGGATATTCAGTATATGAGTCCTAGGGTGACAAAAGCATATATAAGAAGGTTCAATAACAAAAAGGGGTTTCATGATTCATTAGGTAATATCTACTCATGTCATTCAAACATAACTTGTATCTCAACTAAGCATGCATAGTAAGAAACAGTGAATATACTTCATATGAAAATATTGGGTGAGACATGATCAAAGGAATGAGGCTTGCCTTGCAATGCTGGGTCTAAGTACTCAGACGGATCTTCAAAGACTTCTTCTGCTCCTTCAACTTCTGACTCTGCGGCAATCAACCAACACACAAACACATACCATAAGCATGCAGAAAATAGTTTCCATAGAAATTATTAAGTAAATAAGTCATGCATGCAGGGGAAAAGGTTAGGGCAAGGTCACAAGGGCTCTGGTCGAAGAAACGGCTAAAAAGGATTGAACGTCGAAGGGTCGACATTCGGTTCATGGCTTTGGCAGAACTTTAAACTGATCTTAGGATGGTTTTCTGGAGAAGTGATAGAAGGGAAAGATGTAGAACACAACTCCAGGAATCTAGGGGACAAAGTGACATTTCCATTGCTCAACCAGAAGGGGTCAAACAAGGCTAATGCCAGTGGCTGACACGCACTGACATAGTGCTGGACATGGCCAGAAACTAGGGCATGGCTTAACTTTTGATCCAGGGCTCCAATTGATGTAACACTTTGTCTGGGAGGTAGGCATTACTAACAGGAATAAAATACTCAACAGGCACAAGAGCTGAAAGTGGCCGGAGGGTGGCCAAATCCGGCGATGAACTGCGGTGGCGACACGGCACAGACACAGCTCTGGACAAACATTTGGCAGAGGCATAACTCACAATCTAGGCAGATCCAGGTGTCGAGCTAGTGGAAAGAATTGCTCAGGGAGCTGAGGCAAAGCTAAGGGACAAGGTTTCAGGGGCTAGATCGGCCGGGAAATGATTCCGGCGACCGGCGCTGGAGAAGACGACACTGGAGATTGGGGATTTTTGATACAGGGCGAAAGAGCTCAATTCCAAGCTTGGGGATGATCCCTAGGGCACAACAAGGCTACTGGAGGGGTTTATTTTGCTGAGAGATGGCCGGAGAAGCTTGGCGGCGAGGTCCAGCAAACGGCCGAGGTTCCAAAATGGGATTTCTTCGATTTGAGCTCAATTGGGGATTTTGATTCTACAGGCTTGCTCTACTAAGCTTACTGATCAACTTCTTCTACAGAATCGAGAGCTAATTTGGAGGGAATCGAACGGCATTGGGGGAACAGGGCAAATCGGGAATCCGACGATCATCGGCGATGGGGATCGATCTGGTGCAATTGGTTGCTGCTACACAGAGAGGGGAAAGAGGGGAACTCACTGGTGAACTTGGATCGAAGAGAGGGGCTGTGGAATGGGCCAGCACCGTGAGCTCACTCACTGGCTCGCCGGAGAAGAAAGCGAAAACGGTGGAGTTTGGGACTTAGCCGATTTTCTGGAGGCTTGAGGCTCTCAAAGCACAGGAAGGGTTTAAATAGGCACGGGGACGGAGCTTGTGAGGGAAAACACGACAGCGGTTGCTTGCGCCGGGGAGAAACTTGTCGGGCGCAGGCGCAACGACGGCGACGGCGATGTGATACGCTTCAGGCGATGCTGCAGCTTTGCCAGTAATGCCAGGGTGCCTTGGAACTTCGTCCGGGACGGCGCAGATGCGGAGGCAGCGGCACAGCTCCGGCAACGACACGTAACGCCATGCAAATGCCACGGCAACGGGAGCGCGCGCGCGAAAACAAAGCTCTGGAGCACGGCCGTTTATCCGCTGGGCAAGGCGATGCTACGGTGGCTAGCACGTGCGCGCGGGGTGGCTCGGTTGTTCACAACACAGGCGACAAGAAGCGGTGGCTGGCGGCGAGCAAACGCGGCGAAAACCACGGCGAGGCTACGGCGAAGTGCACTGGTCGAAAGCAACGACCAGGCGCTGGTCGAATGGACCTGAAAAGAAGTTTGGGCCGTTCTGCAATTTTTGAAACTTGCTCCAGGGACTGTTCTGTGAGGAAAATTTGAATAGAACTTGGGCCTGATTGCAAATTTGGAGATCTGAGGGTCCGATCTGAAATCTGATTTCGCAGCTAAGTTGCAAAAGATTATTAGAACTTATCCGGCCAAAGTTTGGTAAGATCGGGCAAGATCGGAAGGGTTTCGACAAAATTGGGGAAAAGCAGTTTAGGGTAAAATTAGGGTAATTAGGGTTCTGAGACGGCAAGGGTCGAAACTCAGTTTTAGGATGAGATTTTGGAGATGATCCCGAAGGGAAAAATGTTCTGAACAACACTTAGAAGGGAATGGCTGAAGCAGATTAGGGTTTGGGGTCAAGATGTGGATTTTGGCTATTTTAGTGTTTGGCAAAAACAGGGGTGTTACATTCAGCGACAAGATCTTCAACCCCGGACTCTTGCTCTGAACAAGATCAAACAAGCAAACAGGCATTACAATCAATCCTATTCTTACTAATCCACTACATGCAAAGATGCAAGGAGAAAATACTCTGGTGATACAAGGTTTTGAAGCGATTTGAGTCTAACTACGGTAACTAGGGTTAAGATTAGTTGTTAAGGTTTACAAGGTTCCAAAATATCAGGGTAATATCAAGGTTGTGACTGGTTCGCCCAAAAACAGCGAATGTCTTTAGGTTGGCATTCGGTTCAAGGCATCGACATAAGGTCGATGGGTGATAGAGGGCTCAACTCAAGTTGTGACAGCAGAGAAAAGTGTAGATCACAACGTCAGGAGTCTAAGGGACAAAGTTATTTTCAAAGTGCATGGCTGGAAGTGGGTGAAAAGGCTCAATGTCACTGGCTGACATAGGCTGACAGTGCTCTAGAATTGCATTGACATGGTTTGAACAGTTTCCAGTGGCCAAAGTAGGTTTTGATTCAAGCATATGGTGCACAAGGTAGTGAGGCAGCTATTTGACAAAGTAATTTCTGTTTTACATGACCAGAGGTGGGTGAACAGGGCTAATGCCACTGGATGACATAGCCTGGCATAGGCTTGACACGGCCAGAAACTAGGGTTAGCCATATCTTTTGACTCAGGGCTCCAAATGATGCACCACTTTGTCTGGTGGTTAGGCATTTGTAACAGGAACAAATGTCTCAACAGGACCTAGGGTAGGAGATGGCCGGAAAGTGATGAAAACCGGCGAAAAGCACGGTGGCCGAGCTGTTCTCAACAGTTTCTGGACCAAACTTTGGCATGGCGATACCTCTTCATCTGGGCCGATCCAGGTGTCGAGCTAGAAGGCAAAAATACTCCTGGGGTCGAGGCACATCTACTAGACAAGGTGGTTGGGGTTGAAACGGCCGGGAACAAAATCCGGCGACCGGAGCTAGGGAAGAAGCCACGAAATTTGGGCATTTCTGATCTAGGGCAAACGAACTCGAATCCTTGCTTGAGGAGGGTCTCTGGGGCATACAAAAGCTAGGTGTGAAGTCAATTTAACTGGAAGATCACCACAGAAGCTTAACGGCGAGTTCCAGTGTGCATGCAAGGTGTAAACTTGGGGTTTTTCATATTTTAGCGAAATTGGTGATTCTGGTAGCTTAGATGTGTTCTAAACAGTCCACTGATCATGTTTGATTACAGGCTCGAGAGCTAATTTGATTTAGTTAAGGATTAATTGCTCGCCGGAGTTGTCGGGGAAAAACAGCAATTCCCGGCGATGAGGTGCAATAGAACTCAATTGGCTGCTACTACACAGGTAAGTGGTTGAGAGTAACTTACTGGTAGCTTCAATTTGGAGTTTGGTGCAGTAGATTGGCCTGGCACCGTGAGCCTCTTCTCGAGCTCGCTGGAGAAGACGAAGACGACGGCGTGGTTAGGAACTTGGGTGGTTCTGGGTGTGAGTGCGTTTGAGCTGGGCTGGGGTGGCTTTTATAGGCGCAGCAAGGAGCTCGCAATGGCTGGAATTGCCTGGAGAATTGAAGCGGGCTGGAGGTGACAACACGGCTGCATCCCGGCGAAGTGACGCGCTCCAGCGGCCGTGCCGGCTTTTGCAGCCTGGCGCACAGTGCTGGTTGATGCAACGGCGAGTTGATGCTTCCCCCAGGCATGCTTGCAACGTGGCGCAACTGTGCTGTCGTTGTCGGGCGCGCGCACGGGAGAACGAAGGCGCTGCTGGCGGGCGAGGCGATTCCACGGTGGCGAACACGGTGCGCACACGCGGCAGGGAGACAGTGGCGGAGGTGGCGACGCTGGAGATCGCCGGCGACGAGCCACAGCAGCGGCAACGGCGACGACCAAAATCCGGCGCTCGTGGTCGATTAAACGCCCTGGTCGTGCACAGTAGCCTGGTCGAACCAGGGACTGATTTGCGATGGTTTTTGGTTTGGCTTTGGACTAAACTGCAAATCTGGTCTTTGAGAGGTTCGATTTGGAATTTGACTCCATGGCTGAGTATAATATTTCTATTAATACTCATCTAGCTCAAATTTGGAGAAAGTTTGATAAAATTTGAGGGATTTCACCTATTTTCGAAAATAGGGTAAAATTAGGGTAAAATAAGTCTGGATCTTGTCGATCTCGAATTTTGGTGGTTGGAGAGAAATTTTGGAGTTTGATCAAACAGGAGATCTGTATCAAATATCATTTGGGAGGTGTTCCCTGAAGAAATTCTGGAGTTGGAATTGATTTGTAGATTTTAGCCTTTTCAGGCTTCCAGGTAAACAGAAAAGGACTTATTCGCAGTAAAATTTTGGACTAATATGCGAAAAGTGTTTAGATGAATTAATCTGGCTCCCAACTTTTTGAAGTGAGGTGAGGATGAACCTAGGAACATATTCCAGGGGTTACTTGAGTCTGGATAAGGTTAAATCAAGATAACTCAATTATCTGGAAACTGGGGTACTTAGGGTAAATCTGAATTTTCCTGTTTTCGAAAACAGAGAGAGGCTTAGGTACTGAGAGTTAGGGTCAGAATTTGATCTGGCTCCTGAAGACTTTTATCTTCAGGGTAACTGGTAGGTTATATCTGGATGGTCAGATCTTGATCTGGATCTAGAGAATAGATTTGGGGATTTTTAGGGTTTGGGAGAGATTAGAGTTCAGCTGATCTGGCTACTACTACAGAGATACATGCATGCAGGGTTTTTATGCAAAACTTTTCACCCCCAAAACTAGGGTGTTACATGGGGCGGGGGGCTCCGTCCTTTTTTACGGGGACTTGGATGTCCCCGGCCGCAATGATGCCTCTTTCGGCCAAAGACTCGGCGTCCTCGGCCGTGAACTCCGACGCCCAGAGGAAATCCGAGGGGATTTCCTCCGGGGGCACTTCCGTGGCCTTCGCTCGACCCTTGGGTGCCATGAGGTTAGTTGTCTTTTTGGTGGCTAACTTTGCAGGAGGCTACTACTAGAAACTCCTGGACGCCTGCTACCGGAAAAAGCTGCCGGGAAAAGCTACCGGGAGAGGGCTACCGGGAGAGCAAAAATTGTTGAGGCTGAGAATTTCGAATGAGCTTCCGGGCCCCCCCCAAGGCAGTATTTATAGGGGCAGGCCGTGGTCTAGATGCACGCCACGTGGCACCCACGGATCAATCTGGGCCGTAGAAGTTCAAATCGTGCGCGGGAAATGAAGGGACGGGAGCATGAATCGAGGCGCCGGTTCGAACCGCCCGCGCATTTATGGCGAAACGGCGCGGCTTTAAGCGTGGGGCACGGTAACTGAAGCGTCGCGGCTCCGGTGACTTGGCCCGCAGATCTTCCCGGTGACCTGAACCATACCCACCGGGGACTCGAGCATCACCCCCGGCGTGCATGGGGGGCTGCTGTCGGGGGAAATCTCCGCGAGACAGTCCAGGTAAGTTGTCACGATTGCCCGGGGACTCGGCCTTCGGTGCCTCCCCAGGGACCTGGCCTCCGGTGCCTCCCCGGGGACTTGGCCTCCGGGGCCTCCCCGGGCGCCGCCTTTTGGCTCCCGGGACCTGGCCTCCGGCGCTGTCCTAGGCCTCGTCGCCCTCCTAAAGGTAAAGTCTCGGACTGTTTATCACGTGCAGGTCACGCGAGGAGCGCCTCGGGAACTAGTGACCACCTGTCAAGCATCCAAGGCGTTTGAACGGGACAAGGACGGTCCTGCCCTTCAATCCGACGATGGCTTCCGGGGTAGTTTAGGTTTTTTGCTGCATTTTGGGGCTATAAATAGCCCTTGTACCCCTCTGTTGTAAGGGATGAGTTCTTTGATTGGAATAGCTAAACTCACAGACGTGCTCCGGAAGCCTCTCCCCCGGAGAGAGCCTCCCCAGCCGACTCCGGTCGGGAGCGCGTCGACAGGACTAGGGCCCTCACCGGGACCCGAACCTGTATAAACCCGTGTGTCATTCTTTGTGCTTGTCCGGCGGGGGAGGACCGGTCATCCGGTCAACCCGCGCCGCGTAATCTTCGCTAGGATCATTCTCGAAACCTGCCGGGGTATTCGCAATACCACGACAACTTGGAACATCGATCAACTACGCAAGTTTTACGTGTAAGTATTCAATCCCTTTTCCTGTTCAATTAGCATTGTTTTATACAACAAAAAGTCTGTTGGCTTCATACGATGAACATCTCCCTTCATGCCCATGTGTTATGAACTTGACTCGGGGGCTGGTCGCCGACGGTTATATCACTACGACGTCCTAACCGGATTCCCTGGCCAATCTCACGACCACTTCTAGACAAGTCACTCCTAAATAAGCCGTGTCGTGGTATTGCGAATACCCCGGCAGGTTTTGTGAACGATCCTAGCGAAGATTACGCGGCGCGGGTTGACTGGACGACCGGTCCCCCCCGCCTGACAAACACAAGAAATGACACGAGGATTTATACAGGTTCGGGTCCCGGTGGGGGCCCTAGTCCTGTCGGTGCACTCCCGACCGGAGTCGGCTGGGGAGGCTCTCTCCGGGGGAGAGGCTTCCGGAGCACACCTGTGAGTTTAGCTATTCCAATAACAATGAATCACCTGCTCACAACTGAGGGGTACAAGGGCTATATATAGCCCCAAAAAGAAGCAAAAAGACCTATCTACCCCGAAAGCCACCGTCGGATTCAGGGGTAGGAACGTCCTTCTCCCGGTCAAACATCTTGGATGCTTGACAGGTGGTCGCTGATTCCCGAGGCGCTCCTCGCGTGACCTGCACGTGATAAACAACTCGAGACTTTACCTTTAGAAGGGCGACGAGGCCCGGGACCGGCGCCGGAGGCCGGGTCCCGGGGGCCAAAAGGCGGCGCTCGGGGAGGCCCCGGAGGCCAAGTCCCCGGGCCCATGGCAGCGCCCGGGACCGGCGCCGGGGGCCAGGTCCCAAGAGCCAAAAAGGCTGCGCCCGGGGAGGCCCCGGAGGCCAGGTCCCTGGGCAAATGGCGGCGGTCGGGACGGCGCCGAAGGCCAGGTCCCGGGAGCCAAATGGCGGCGCCCAGGACGGCGCCGGAAGCCAGGTCCCGAGAGCCAAATGGCAGCGCCCGGGGAGGCCCCGGAGGCCAAGTCCCCGGGCCCATGGCGGCGCCCGGGGGGGCCCCAGAGGCCACATCCCCCCAGATATGCCCGGGCTTTAGCCCCGAGGCGCTTAGCCTCGGTCTCACTAGGAGGGTCCCCCTCCCCCTTGATGAAGGAGATGAGGGGGTCCATCCATGACGGAGTCCGGGTGACCTCGGCGACCTTCGGGACGTGAGGCTCGTCGCCCGTGTCCGGGGAGGCCACCGAGGGCTTCGTGATAATTTCCATGAAGGCCCCCTTGGGGAGCGATTCCCGGGCGCTTGCTGCCCGGGCCAAGGCGTTGGCCCGGTCATTATCCCTTCGCGGGATATGCCGGGCCTCGAGGCCGTCGAAATGCCTCTCCATCTTCCGCACTTCCTGCAAATAAAGACTTAAGTTTGCGTCATGGCACAGGTAAGACTTGTCCATTTGGCAAACTACGAGCTGAGAATCTCCCTTGACTAGGAGGCGCCGGATCCCCAGGGAGCGCGCAAGGCGCATCCCGAGTAGCAAAGCCTCATATTCGGCCACGTTGTTGGTTGCGGGGAACTCGAGCTGCGCGGCGTACTCGAGTTCCTTCCCCTCGGGGCTCCGGAGGACTACTCCCGCGCCAGCCCCGGCGGGACACAGCGACCCATCGAACATGAGAGTCCAATGATCACTGCGTTGGGGCAGCACAGGGAGGTCTTCGTCCCCGGACCCAGAGGCAGGAGTCCACTTTGCGACGAAGTCGGCGAGGACCAGCGATTTGATGGCGGAGCGGCCGGTAAGGGACAGGGAGAAGGGGGCGAGCTCGGCCCCCCACTTCCCAATCCGGCCGGTGGCTTCGTTGTTCCGCAGTACCTCCCCCAGGGGGAGGGACGACGGGACGGCGATGGGGTGCTCTAGGAAGTAGTGGCGGACCTTCCGGGACACCATCAGGAGGGCGTAGCAGATCTTCTCCATCTCCGTGTACCGAGTTTTGGCCCCTTGGAGGGCCTCACTCACGTAGTAGAGGGGACGCTGCTGCCCCCCTTGCTCCTTCACCAAGACCGTGCTGACGGCGACGGGGGTCGCGGCGAGGTAGAGGAGCAAGGGCTCTTCTGGAGACAGACTCACGAGCATTGGAGGGCTCGTGAGGTACTTCTTGAGGTCGTTCAAGGCTTCCTGGGCCTCGGGGGTCCAGCGGAACCCCTCGAGCCCTCGGACGATCTTGAAGAACTGGAGGCCTCGCTCCCTCGACCGGGAGACGAAGCGGCTTAGCGCGGCTAGGCGGCCGGAGAGCCGCTGGACGTCCTTGACGGAGCGCGACGGGGGCATGTCTAGGAATGCCCAGATCTTCTCGAGGTTTGCCTCAATGCCCCGCTGGGACACGAGGAAACCTAGGAGCTTCCCCCCGCGCACCCCGAAGGCGCATTCTCCGGGTTGAGATTGAGCCCAAACGCGCGGAGGTTGCGAAAGGTTTCGGCCAGGTCGTCGATGTGGGAGGCTGCGCGGGGACTTTTGACGACCGCGTCATCTACGTAGACTTTGACGTTGCGGCCGACTTGATCTTCGAAGACCAGCGTCATGAGGCGCTGGAAGGTCACCCCCGCGTTCTTGAGCCCGAAGGGCATATGGACGTAGAAGAAGGTTCCGAGGGGAGTTATGAAACTCGTCTTTTCCTCGTCCCTTTCCGCCATCCAGTCTTGATGGTAGCCCGAGTAGGTGTCTAGGAAGCTCATGAGCTCGCACCCCGCGATGGAGTCGACGAGCTGGTCAATCCGCGGGAGCGGGAAGTTGTCTTTGGGGCAGGCGCGGTTAAGGTCGGTGAAGTCCACGCACATCCGCCACCTGCCGGTTGACTTCTTCACGAGGACGGGGTTCGTGAGCCACTCGAGGTGCAGGATCTCCCGGATGAACCCCGCCTCTCGGAGCCGGGTGATCTCCACCTTGATTGCATCTTGGCGCTCGAGGGAGAGTGTCCTCAGCTTTTGTTTGATCGGGGGGTCACCGGGGGCCACTGCGAGCTTGTGCTCGATGACATCCCGGGCAACGCACCGCATGTCCGAAGGCTTCCACGCAAAAACATCAGAGTTTTCGCGCAGAAAATCTGCAAGTTGCGCTGCAAGCTCCTCGGGGAGCTCCGCCCCGACCCGGACGGTTTTTTTTTCGTCGCCCGAGGACAGCAGGACCTTCTAGAGGCCCCCTTCTGGACGCGGCTTGAGGAGGGGCCTCCCGGGCGGTGGCGCAGCGACGTCTGGATCCGGGGGAGAGGCCTTCCCCCCGGGCGTATTTATGAGGTTGACGCTTCCGATTGTGGCGGCAGCGCGCTTGTATAAAGCACGAGCCATGTCTTGGTCTCCCCGGATGTTGATCACGCCATGCAGCCCGGGGATCTTCATGCAGAGGTAGTTTTGATGGGTGGCAGCCCCTAGCCGGTTGATTGTGGTCCTCCCCATTATCGCATTGTAGGAGGAGGGGAGGTCCACTACGTCGAAGCGGACCAGCTCGGTCCAGTAGTTCTCCGGGGTGCCGAACGTCAAAGGAAGATCTACCTTGCCCACGGGGTGGATCACCTTCCCCGGGACAAAACCTTGTAGGGGCACGGCTGCGGGCTGCAGGAGCTTCTCATCCACCTGCATCTCTTTGAAGGCCTTCAGGAATATGACGTCGGCGGAGGTCCCGCCGTCCACGAGGATGCGGGCCAGGTGGCAGTTGTAGATGGTCGCGGAGACAATGAGCGCGTCGTCGTGGGGGAAGCGGACCCCTCGTGCGTCTTCCGCCGTGAAGGTGAGGGGGACGTCCAACCACTTAGGCGGCGGGGACGCGTGTAGCACCCCCACAACCTTGTCCTCGCGCGCGTACTCCTTACGCAGGCGCCTAGAGTCCCGCCCGGAGGTGGACCCTGCGCGATGACGTTGATGTGGCGCTGAGAAGTTTGAAAGGGGAGAGCTTCTGAAGGCTCCCCCTCCTGCGTCTGCGTCTGCTGACCCCCCGCGGGAGCGGGAAGGGCCGGAACAGCTGGCCGAGGGAGCAAGGAGGCCGGAGTCCCCCCTGCCCGCACTAGTCGAGGAACACCGCGAAGTGCTGCAGCAGCTGGATGGATTCTCGGGTAGCGTGGGTACTGGACCCGTGGAAGCTGCACCACAGTCCTTCCCGCCTTCTCCCCGCGGGGCCTTCCCGGCCGCGCGAAGACTGTCCTCCCCCATGGCCTTTCGGCTTGGGGAAGGGGCGGTTGCCCCTCCGGGGGTCGCGCGAGCCGCCTCCGCCCTCGAGGACAAAGGTGTCCCGAGGCCGTGGCTCGTTACGCCCCCGCTGTCTGGGGCGCTTGAGGGGATCCCTGGCCCCCCGGTCTATTTATAGCCCCAAAAAGAAGCAAAAAGACCTATCTACCCCGGAAGCCACTGTCGGATTGAGGGGTAGGAACGTCCTTCTCCCGGTCAAACGTCTTGGATGCTTGACAGGTGGTCGCTGATTCCTGAGGCGCTCCTCGCGTGACCTGCACGTGATAAACAACTCGAGACTTTACCTTTAGAAGGGCGACGAGGCCCGGGACCGGCGCCGGAGGCCGGGTCCCGGGGGCCAAAAGGCGGCGCTCGGGGAGGCCCCGGAGGCCAAGTCCCCGGGCCCATGGCGGCCCCCAGGACCGGCGCCGGAAGCTAGGTCCCGGGAGCCAAAAGGCGGCGCCCGGGACCGGCGCCGGGGGCCAGGTCCCAAAAGCCAAAAAGGCGGCGCCCGGGGAGGCCCCGGAGGCCAGGTCCCCGGGCATATGGTAGCGCCCGAGGGAGGCCCCGGAGGCCAAGTCCCCGGGGCCATGGCGGCGCCCTGGACCGGCCCCGGAGGCTAGGTCCCCGGAGCCAAAAGGCGGCGTCTGTTGAGGCCCCAGAGGCCACATCCCCGGGCCCATGGTGGCAACCGGGACCGGCGCCAGAGGCTAGGTCCCGGGAGCCAAAAGGCGGCGCCCGGGGCAGGCACCGGAGGCCACGTACTCGGGCAAATGGCAGCGAGGCCCGGGACCGGCGCTGGAGGCCGGGTCCCGGGAGCCAAAAAGCGGCGCCCGGGGAGGCCCCGGAGGCCAGGTCCCGGGGGCCGAAAGTCGGCGCCCAGGGAGGCCCCGGAGGCCACATCCCCGGGGGCCAAAAGGCGGCGTCCGGGGAGGCCCCGGAGGCCAAGTCCCCGGGCCCATGGCGGCACCCAGGACCGGCGCCGGAGGCTAGGTCCCGGGGCAGGCACCGGAGGCCATGTCCCCGGGCAAATGGCGGCGCCCGGGACCGGCGCCGGAGGCCAGGTCTCGGGGGCCAAAAGGCGGCGCCCGGGGAGGCCCCAGAGGCCAGGTCTCTGGGCAAATGTGACGCAACTTACCTGGACTTAGTCTCGCGGAGATTTCCCCCAACAGGCCGTTTCTCAACGCATACGGGGCTTGCTAGTATGTCCTCAATCGCCTGAGTGGCTGCCGGTTTGCAACAAGATTAGACGTTACATTATTCATAATTGTTGGTCTGATTGCACACCCCTGGTCGTTACACTCGTATTTCTCCTGTGTTTATAATACTAAGCCTTCAGTATCTATAATCACAGGCGGGGGCTAGGGGGATATGCTTATAATATGAAACAACAAAAAGGTACTTTCTTTCAAAATAAAAAAGAACATGCATTGCATTCTATAATTTGTATCTATACAATTGTAGGGATTACACAATCCCGAGCTCGATCAGGAGTCTATCTACAAGGGGATTGACCTCCTCCATGATCGCCTCGAGTTGCTCTTCACTCTCGATCTCTATCGTTCCCACCAGTGGATTCAGATCCATATCTGGGCCATGGTGGAGATGAAACCGGCAGAGAATGGCGGAGGCTGCTGATCGAACCCTAGTTCTGATCGCCTCTTGTCGTCGCCGTGTATCTTCTGGAAGATACTCGAGAAGTGACTCCGCTTGGGCAACGACCAGTGTAGACCAGTTGCTCGAACTGAGGTCATCCTTTGTGGTTTCGACCACATCAGACCTCAGGAGACGGGCCACCATCTTTAGCTTTTCGAACATGGATTGGCTCAGGTCTCTGTTCGCCCTTCGGGTAGAGTCAGTGGAGAGCTGGAGGATTGTCTTGTCTTGATCAAGCCGTTTTATTTGACTTGCTTGCGCTGCAGTAAAAAGATTGTTATCAACAGTCTAAACGATAAAGTCAAGTCTTCCTAGTGGGAGTCGACTTACCAGAGAGCGGTGACCGCAGATTATTAAGCTCGACCTCTTGCTTCGAAATCATGGAGATCGACCTGAGCTTGTTGGCGGCCAGGTTCCTCTTCAAAGAAGCAACCTCCCTGTGACAAAAAAGATGATTGTCATAACAAATTTGTATCTATACAAGTTAAAGGGCATTTATTCTTACTTTCGCAAGCAGTCTCTCTCTCTTTTTGTATGGCCTCGATGCTCGCCACCATATCGATCGATCTGGCCATTATACGGGATAGTTCCTGTGATGCAAAGAGAAATTAGTGGTGTCCTATGCACAATTCAGGTACCATAAGAGATATTCATTATACATCTGTGTACTCTCGAAATGAACTATCCTCCGGGATGGCAGGAGGTCTGGTCGAGGGACCTGTCTCATCCTCGACAGGAGCAGCAGGTGGATGCCCCTGCTGGGCCTCAGTCGCAGGTTCTGTTGCCTGCAACTGGGTCTCCACGCCCGACTCGTCCCTGACGGTCCGGACGACTTCCTGGACCAGGGGGACAGAGCGCTCCTCACTGGAGGCCTCAGCACTGGCAGCAATTTCAACCCTCCCCGGGGCGGTTGGGAGGCTCGGTGCTACATCTTTAGCCTACAAAGAAAAAAGGGGTTGACGATTACGTTAGTAGTCACCACAGTCCAATCCAGAATAAACATAATAGAGTTCTTACCTTATTTGAAATCCCATTAGCTTCTGGGACTTCAAGGAAGGCTCTCCATGAGAAAGGGGACAGTCGTTGTCCGTCCTAGTCTTTCTCTTCGTGAACAGGGCCTTTTCTGCATATGTATGTTTTCCTGTAAGCATATGCATAAGGAATGATAAAGACCTAAGTGGTAAGAATTCATACCGGGGTAACCTGTTCGAGCGACAGGGATACGCCCGAAGGCCTGGATGGCTCCTGGACGGATGGAGCCGGCATCTCATCCGCGACCCTGGCGTTGGTTGCGGTGTCTTGTTCTATCACCTCCTCTCCTATCCGTAGGAGTGGAGGATTTGCCCCCCTGGAACTCACAGGAGTTACAGGGGGAAGTTCTTCTCCCTGTATGAGTGTAAGTTCGATAAACACACGTACTGATGAAATTGAGAAGTTAAGACCGTGTGGAAGTCTTACCGTGGTCGTCCCTTCGACCAGGGAGAGAGAAGCAACTGACCCTGAAGCCTCTGGGGCTTCGGGAGCAGGAATCTCGCCCGCGACCACGGGACTCCCGGTGGCCGCGAGGTCCGCTACGGTTGCTTCTATTTCCGCAGGACGAGGTAGTATCTCGCCGGATGGAGAGTCTGCTGTTTTCCTCTTTCGGCGGATCAGGGGAACGTCATCTTCCTCCTCCTCCTCGCTCCTCTCGCCCTGTACGACGAAGAAATGATTCCAGTTTGTACCTAGAAGAACAGGAGGTACGTGATATCTTACCGCAGTTTTCCTTGCGGTAGGAGAGGTTCTCCGCGAAGACCCTTCCCCAAGAATCTTCTTAGATTTCTTGGGGGCAAGATTCCTCGTCCTGGGCTTCGAGGAGATCTTCTTCACGTTCTTCACCGTCGGTTTTCCCAGGAGACCGACGTTTTCACTTGGGAACGTCACCTCGGCGAATCTTCCCAAGAGCTGTGTCATCTCGACGAATTTGTCATTGCTAAGTGTACATAAGACCTACGAATGGGAATTGAGGGAAAGGTGATATACCTTTCGGCGCTCCTGTTTGAGGTCATCGCCGGCGTGAAGTAAGCTCTGTGGGCGAGGCGATCCCCTGGGGCCCTCTACTTCGGCATTGTAGGACCTGAGGAGATAATTTGTCCGCCTCTCGATCTCGGAAGAAGGAAGGACTGTTCCCAGAATACCAATTAGAAAGAATATAACAGTGGTATGAGGTTTCGCTGTTGAGATCACGTACCATCATTGTAGGCCAGGGTGTTGTCTGCCATGGACTTTATCTCCCAAGTCGGATGAGCCCTTTCACGCAGGGGGCTCACCTGATTCTTCACGAAGTCGCGAATGATGTTGCGAGCCGTTAATCCCTGTTGGACGAAGTGAAGAATCACCTCGGCGTGCTTCATGAACTCGGCATTCATCACCGGGAGGGAGTCCAACTCGCTCGGCTTTTCTGGCCGCGAGTTCTCAAACCACAACCCGCTCTCAGACAGAGGGGTGCAATAAAACCATTTCTAGTGCCACCCATGCACAGAGTCTCGTAGGGGTGGGAAGGGATACTCTTTCTTCTCCCTTATTCGGAAGTATATGCATCCGGCGGCATTGGTGCTCTTCGACACGCCGAATAGTAAAAGCGCCAGAACAGATCCACGCTGGGATACACTCTGACGTAGGCTTCACACAAATACTGGAACACCGCCAGAATCAGGACCGCATTCGGGTGGAGATTTATCAACTCCAGCCCGTAACGCCCCAGAATGTCCTTCAGGAACCGACTCTCGGGGAATCGGAACCCGCAGCGCATGTACTCTTCGAAGACCACCAGTTCGCCCTCTCCGACGACTGGGGTTTCTTGGTCCTTCTCCGCGGGCCGCCAGTTGATTAGCAGCCGCGGAGGAAGGATCTCCTCCTTCTCCAACGCCATAAGACTCTCTTCGGAGTGGTGGACCGATCTGCTCCAGGACGCCATTTCTTGTGAGAGATCGGGAGGAAAGTTGGCAACTTTGGGGAAGATGAAGGCTGTGGGGAATGAGGGTTTTGTGCGGCAGAAGTGTAAAAGAAGGGTTTTTCAGACTGTGTGGCTTCCTCAAGAAGCTAACTGCTCCTTTTATTGACCCGAGGAGGCGCACTACTGTGAGTAACGTTCCACTTAATATTTTATTCATTTCCCATAATGGATACTATCTCTGGCAGACCCGTTAAGTGTTCCTGGTATCAGATCCGAAACAAAAGGACTTCTTTGTTTCAAGATTTGAAGATACAAACACATGAAAAGTTTTTCAAGGGTTTTCAGAGGACATTTTCCTTCATGTGTCTTGTAAACTTTCATGAAAATATCCTATGGCCCAGTTTTTGGACGTACGGATATGTTTTGATCGGATTGCAGTATGGTCAGAACCATGTCTTGGACTAAGCTCTGATTCTAATCGAAGTGATGGTCTGATCGAGTTTCGGTTCTGATCGCTGTAATCTTTCAAATCGAACTTCGGTTCTAACCGCGGCTTTAAGTCTGATCGCAGTATCAGTGTTGGTCGCGGTACAACGATAAAATGCGATTCTGGTCGCAGAAATTTTACCTGTGTAAGAGTGGTCGTAAAGACGTTGCTTCTGGCCATGTTTTTGCACAGAAGATGTAAAGAATATTCATATGAAGAAAAAGAAAGCTTTATTTCTGACATTCTTTACATACAAAAGGGATACCGGCGACCAGAGCGTCGACCTGATCCGAGAGTAGTTTGCAAAGCTCTCCTAGGGACATGTTGTTGTCAGTAGGATCTACACTGATAACCCCCAGGGAACTAGCAACTAATCTAAGCCTATCTACATCATCCCGTACAAGAGATGTACTATTGTTCCTAATCAAGTCAGAGAGTTCTCGTTGTTGCCTGAGCGTGATCCCTCTCCTGACGGAACTGACGCGCCTCTTCATGGGATCTTTCAAACATTCTGCCAGGTGCAGAATCGCCGAAGACATCTCTTCGGTCTTCTTCTCTAGGGCCTCTTTTTCCCCTTGGAGAGTCTGTCCGAGGGAAGGAGGTGGAGTCTCAGCAGGCTGGTCACTGGGGGCTCCAACAATTTTTGTCTCCTACATTTGCAAATGTTAGTTTTACTAACTATGACAACAAGCAAAGGGAGACAGAAGTAATTACCAATCCTCGCAAGTGACAGGTTGATATAGGCATCCTGGAAAGTAGATCACCCGATAAAAGTCGAGGATCATCATATGGTGGAAGTGCGACCTTCTCACTATAAGATTGCTTCCCCAACACAAGTTGAGGACCATCTGGTCGTGAGAGAGCAGCTTGCCTACCAGAAAATTGATTATCCGAACAAAAGCGGGGAGTATTGGGATGAAATGGAAAAAACTGAGAAGAACGTCCCTCCAAAGGTGGAGATGAAAGTTCGACCTACCGAAGTGCATGAATAGGAAGAACTAGAGGAACAGAAGGAAGAAAGAATGGTGATGCGTCTTTTACCTTTGTTCTGCTGGAGGATCCCTCGTCAACCTTGGGTTTCTTCCTTGAAGGAGATAGATCTTCAGGCATCTTTAACTCTTGCTCAAAAACTTTCTCTTCATCACTCTCAATCTCGATAATGTTGTGGTCTGCCATCGGGAGAAGTATGAAAAGAAGAGTGCAGATGGCTTCTACGAAAACTTAGCCGAGAGGAGAAGTTGTGGAGCTTTGTAATTCGAAGGCTTCGGTATTTATAGCCGCCACGATGACGGTTTGCCTTCCGAGCGCCTCGAATTTTTAAAAGCATTGATGATTTCACCTCGGGTTAAAAAACGTTTCAACAGCGCCATCATTACCCGTCACATATTACCCAGAACCCGTCTCGGGGAACCAACCGCCACACTTAGTGCGCCACTAAGTGGGGGATTTGAAGCGTCGGGTTAAAAATCCGATGTATGTCTTGAAATTCGAAGTAAACACGTCCCTTCGTTCTCTTCGAATTTGGGGCCTAGCTGACGACGATTGACACCCGAGTCAGTTCAAATAAATGCACGACTAGTTCAGGATAGGTTCAAGCAAGACACGTGCTTGGCGGTGCGAACTCAAGTCATTCTAAGAAGTACCAGCCCAAGGTCGCAGGCTTTACGTGATCAGATTGCACCTAGTGCGCGGTCAGGAGTTTGTATGCTATGCTCAGACAGAAGGCTGAAGATGTTGTGCGGTCAGCCAACAACGCGTGGTCAGAGCACTTTCGACCTGGGAACGTTGGATTAATCTGTCCCTGTAGCAGGAATATCCCAAGTATCCCGAAGATTTTTCCACATAGAGGAACAACCGCCAGGAGGTTAATACGTGTGGTTATCCACGAATAACACGTGTTAAACCTATGTGGAAGTTAAGAGCGGTTCTCTAAACCGCATCCAAGCAACCGTTTGATGCCATTACGACTTGGCGCCCTTTCGACCAGTATAAAAGGGCAGCATGGTGCATCAAACAGGAAGGGATCATCACATCACACAAAGATGAGATGTGTGACATCTCAACCAGAGATCAACTGATCACGCAATCAATTTGAAGCCAATAGCCTAGATTAGATAGCTTTCACAAGCCTTCCAGGCTTCATCTTGTACAATTAGATAGGGAAAAATCTTCGCCTGTGAAGATCTTTTCGTCATCTTGTAACTCTTTTACTACACATAGTGAAATCCCAACAGGACGTAGGGCTATTACTCCCACCATCGAGGGCCCGAACCTGTATAAACTTCTATGTGCTCTAGTTATTTTGTTTGAGGAATATTCGATCAATGTCCTTATTGTCGAATTTTAGTCGAAATTGTCCCAAATGAAGTCAAAATTCCCTCAATTTGGGTAGGTTTGATCCCTGAAACATGGCAAACACAGCTGTGAAAGCAATTTGTAAAAATAATATAAAAATATGCATAAAATGTCACATCAAAGGAGTTTTTAGCATGATTTTGCACATTTTTGCTGCCAAACTTAAGGTAAAAGTATTACCAATTTAGTACTTATCAAATTCCCCCAAACTAGCATTTTGTATGTCCTCAAGCAAAAATGTGAATGGTTTTTCCATAAATTGGGATGCCTTGGTTAATCAGATTTTCAATAAACAACTTCTGGCAATTCACATCACATCTATGCATATGAAATAATTGATCTAAGCATTTTAAACTTTTCAAATGGAAATATTCTGTTTATCAAATTTCAACCTTAGAAAAGAGAGATCTTAATCAATTAAATCATCTAAACAACTTCTTTCATATAGGATTTAAAACAGACCATAGCTAAAGAAAACAATCATTATGCTACAATTTATACAAAGTTTGCTAGATTGCCCTTTCTAGAGAGAAATTAAAACCTTTTATTTCTTTTTTTTATTTATTCATTTTTTATTTTCTTCTTCAACTTTTTTGTGATCTTGGCTAGAATGTTTTGAACTGGATCATTCTGTCACGGCTACAGGAGACACAGCTGAAGACACTTACTTAAGTGCACTTACAGAAAGACAGCTTTGTCGATTTCCTGAGCCCTTGTAAGCAATCTCAATGTTCCATATACCTTCCCTGCACCAACTGGTCAATGATTCACCACCGCCTCCCCCCAGTAGGTCACATATATGTTACAAGAGACTAGACAAAGCTGCATCTTAAGCAACCATTTTATTATAACAAAGGAAAATATTTTTGTGTGCATAGGATCAGTAAATCTTCCCTTCCCCAACTGGTTAACGATTCACCACCGCCTCCCTCTAGTGGGTCGATTATACTTTACTCTTTTTTTATTTTAAAGAGGAGAGCAACTAGCAATCTGAGCATAAAAGGTGACATAAGAGAGTTAAGTGTAGATAATAGTTTATTGGAAACCTTCAATTTGGAAGTAGTCAATAATGATCTAAAAGACAAGTTCAAGCTTTAATGGTTAATTTAAGATAAAAAATGAACATAGGAAATTGAAATTTTTAAGAGAGCTAATTTCAATGGATCATATGAAAAGATGTGACAGAATAGTCATCTAATTCATTAATGATCATCTTCAAAACCAGGCGTTCCAAGTTGATATTTTTTTTATTTTTCAGTTTATGAAGGCAAGATGGTGGAATGATGATTCGCTGAAGACTAAGCAAACGGTTAAGTGACCACCCCCCAAGCTAAATCAGACATTGTCCTCAATGTTTGGAGAGATACAAATTACTGTTCGCGGTAGTTGATGTATGATTGGCCCGATCTTCCGATGAGAACGATAATTTCGATTTGATGGTTGATGACTTTGATGACACGGCTACCAACCGAACACAACGAGATGCCAAGCAATCACTAAACCACCACACCGAATTGTTATCAACCGTTCCAAGAACGTTGTTGACCTGATCACGAAGATCAATTCTGATGTGGACAGTATCCCGATCTTCCGATAGGTAGAGGTAAATCGATTGATGGAGAATTCGACGTTGACGATCCGGCTTCCAATCAGAACTGATTCGAACCCGTGCAATCGCTACACCACGGCTCCGTTGGTTATCAACCACGCCAAGACACGGTTGACCTCACCACGAAGGCTTGTTCCTGCTGCAAATCGAGAACACAAGCAAGAACGAAGAAGAAGCAACTGAATTGCGAATTGTATTAAGCTCACAAGTTGGGATTTCACAAACCGAGTTCGGCGAAACTGCAATGGCAGAATAATCTAAGAAAAATTCAAATCTAAACACTGACGGCTACTGAGTATATGAAGAGGCAGTGTGGCTAGGGTTTCTCATGACCTACTAGGGAATACATGACCCAAAGGCCCGAAACAAGGTGTCGCAGCACCGACTTGGCCCAATCAGAATCCGATCGAAAATTGTTTTGTTAATTTCTAGCGATCCAGAAGGAATTTCAACATGCAACCAGATCCATTGGAAAGATCTCATCATGGGCTTCTTCGTGGACTATAAGAATGTCCCAATCGGACTTTGTATGAGGGCGTTATCGTCATTTGAAGGCAGGTTGCTCCTGGATGGCCGAACCAGACTCCAACTCGAATCCGTCTTGGACTCTAACTCGACTTGGGCTCCTTGCTGGTCCTCTCCATGGTTCATAAGTACAATATTATCATCATTAGGTAGTAAACCATTCTCAAAACCATATATATATAACTTGGGAATGAGTTCACCTGGCAAAGCAACAATCGGGCTCGGTCGTGCATTATTGGTCCTTGTGTAACAAGCGGAGGATTATGGTTGGTGCGTGTACCCGAAGAAGTGATGTCCTCATCATCCTTCCCCTCTTGAAGTGGAGCCATCCTCGGCTCAAGCTCGTCTTCCTCTCCCAAGTACGGCTTCAAATCCGTGGTCCAAAAGCTCTTGGACTTGTCGCTGAATTTCCTTTGTCTTCTCTGGATTTGTCCTCTAATTGGTGGCAGCCCCGGGGGTATCTCAGCAGGAGAAACGTCCTCATACTCCTGCAAAACATTAGTGATAGGAGGGGGCAAAGTGCTAGATATATCATCAAGTGAAAACAAAGCATCTTTGCATATCAACGCAGGGCACATCACATCATTCTCTTCAATTTCAGCAAGGTCAGATTTGGTTGCAAGGAGAACTCCACCCTTCAACTTAATTTCAGCGGCCTTAGAGCTAGATGGTGCAACATTTTTTGCTATTTGTTTACTTTCAGATTTCAAAGCATTCTCCTTTTTCTCATTTTCAGTTCGTTCTCTATCAAAGTGCACAATTTCAGAAGGTGTCATAGGAAGTAAAGTAATTTTCTTTCCTTTGTGCACAAAAGTATATTTGTTACTTCTACCATGATGAGTTGCATCAGTATCATATTCCCATGGTCGGCCTAATAAAAGTGAACATGCTTGCATAGGTACTACATCAAAATCAGCAACATCATGGTATGATCCAATAAAAAATTGTAGTCTTGCAGTTTGTGTTAACTTTACTTTACCGCTGTTGTTGAACCACTGAACATGGTATGGATGGGGATGTGCAAGTGTGGTCAAGCCAAGCTTCTTGACCAGATCTAAACTCACCAAATTGTTGCAACTCCCACCATCAATTATGGTTCTAACACGTCGGTCCTTGACAACGAGGAACATCTGAAACAAATTGTGGCGTTGGGCTCTCTCTACTTGCTCCATTTGTGTGCTCAACACTTGCTGCACAATAAAGGTCCGGTAGTTATCTGTCGCTGCAGTGCCTAAAGTTTCCTCATCATCGCGGTCCGCATCATGTTCAAACTCATCATCACATGCATGGTTAGCTGCAAGAACTAATTCATCTTCCACATCACTTGCACTAATGTACCCACCATCCTCAGTAGCAATGTACGCACGCTGACTTGGGCAATCCTTCATGACATGTCCCATGCCCTTGCAGCGGTGCACACAATCCCTGTCGTGCGACTCATGGAAGCAACCAATGAAGAACTATTTGCTGGCGCCTGCACATTAGAATTTTGCTCACCTCAGAAGTTTGTGGAGGTGGAGGTGGACGCTGCTGCTCCATATTGTCCAACCTGGTAGCAAGGTCGGAGATGCGCCGGTCCATCCTCTCAAATGCAGTCTGGTTCTCACGGTTGGTTCGAGCCATGTCATCAATGTGCTTATCGAGTTTTGCACTGATGTCGGCCAACATCTTGCGGATTTCATCTTCCTCTTCTGCAGCTCGACCTCTTGTTTGCGGTCCTCCATGGTTAGTAGTAGAAAATAGAAGACAACACAGGAGTATTATCCCTATGACTACTAGGTGGGGGCAAGTGGGACTCTCACAAAGCATCTTACCACGCTGTTACAAGTATTCTTACCAAGGCGGTAGGGGTGCAACCGGTGGCTGGTTCGTGATACGTGACGAGCGTGAGTGAGGCGATTGCAAGGTAAATCTGTAACTGAGTTGGAAGAAAGTGGATCTCGAAATGCTAATATATGTGTAGAAACAATTCAATATCAGTAATGCAAAGTTGAAAATTAGTCCAAAGTAATAGTCAAAGTGCTGGAACTAGCCTAGACTCAGATCTAACTCAAGCAAGCAACTAGAATCACAAAGTACTAGAATCCAAGATGCGCCACTGAAAATTTTCTTCTTTGCTACGCATATTTTTCTTCTATGATTTTTTTCCTTTTTTTAAAAAAAAATAGTGCGGCTTTTTTTTTTTTTTTTTGCACTTGCCTCTTTCTTTTGCAACTGTACAACAAAACAGAAATGTTGTTCGGCAACTTCGCACTAAAAAAGCTCCGAATATGAAGATCTAACCAACAGAAAAGTTATAGAGAATCTTTTTATCTTTCCAACAAGCACAAGAATGTCAAAAACGGAGTTGGGAATCAAAAGATATGGCAATTTTATCGAAACTGTCTCAGATTGAGCAATTTGAATCAGAATTGGACTAGAGTCTGAAGATTACACAACTAACTTTGCCCAAATTTTAGCATTATAAAAACAGCTGCATTTGAAGATTACCCCAACTAACGTTTTGTGGAATTTCTCGCAACGATTCCAGAAAGTATAAGTTTATCCCAATCCGAGCTCGGATGAAAGAAGTATAATGAAAATACCGAAGCAGACGTATAAAACTCTACACTATCGACATTAACGGCCCAATATCTCATAGATGGAAGCCGAATCTGACTTCGACCTCAACAGTAAAGTTGTAGAGCATGATCTGATGTTTCCAGAAAGTACAAGAATGTGAAAATCCGAGTTTGTATGGGGAATATATGATGATGTGAAAATCTGAGTTTGTATGAGGAATATATGATGAAAACAACGAACTGGACAGTGGCAGATTCGAATTGGACGCGACGACGAGGAGATCGACGTGCAATTCGACTCCGCGACGAGATGCAAGAGTAAAACTAGACCAAGACTAAAACTAAAAACCAGCACTCGACGACGATGGACGAAAATTCAAAGATGCAAACTAACAAGAACGATGCAAGGCTAATGGCTAGGGTTTGGACAAAGTAAACAATTTTTTTTTTGTAGGGCAAATTTTCTGGATTCTAGGACGAAGAACAAAATCAATCTAAACAAAGAGGGGATACAGTGTTACCTATCAGGCAACCTTCACTCTGATACCAATTGATGTGGACAGTATCCCGATCTTCCTATAGGTAGAGGTAAATCGATTGATGGAGAACTCGACGTTGACGATCCGGCTTCCAATCAGAACTGATTCGAACCCCTGCAATCGCTACACCCCGGCTCCGTTGGTTATCAACCACGCGAAGACACGGTTGACCTCGTCATGAAGGCTTGTTCCTGCTGCAAATCGAGAACACAAGCAAGAACGAAGAAGAAGCAACTGAATTGCGAATTGTATTAAGCTCACGAGCTGGGATTTCACAAATCGAGTTCGGGGAAACTGCAATGGCAGAATAATCTAAGAAAAATCCAAATCTAAACAGTGACGGCTACTGAGTATATGAAGAGGCTGTGTGGCTAGGGTTTCTCATGACCTACTAGGGAATACATGGGCCGAAGGCCCGAAACAAGGTGTCGCAGCACTGACTTGTCCCAATCAGAATCTGGTCGAAAATTGTTTTGTTAATTTCTAGCTATCCAGAAGGAATTTGGACGTGTGGCCAGATCCATTGGAAAGATCTCATCGTGGGCTTTTCCGTGGACTATAAGAACGCCCCAATCGGACTTCGTATGAGGGAGTTGTGGTCATTTGAAGGCAGGCTGCTCCTGGATGGCCGAACCGGACTCCAACTCGAATCCGTCTTGGACTCTAACTCGACTTGGGCTCCTTGCTGGTCCTCGCGTCCTTGCTGGTCCTCTCCATGGTTCCTAAGTACAATATTATCATCATTAGGTAGTAAACCATTCTCAAAACCATATATATGTAACTTGGGAATGAGTTCACCTGGCAAAGCAACAATCGGGCTCGGTCGTGCGTTATTGGTCCTTGTGTAACAAGCGGAGGATTATGGTTGGTGCGTGTATCCGAAGAAGTGATGTCCTCATCAATTCCCTGCGAGTAACCGAAGAACAAGAAAGAACAAGGCAAAGCAATCTGAAATTGCAACTAGGCCTAAAGCACTCAAAATTTGAGGTTCTGCAACTCGATTCAATTGGTCGACCAACACAAGAAAAATCGAGGTAGTTTCACACACGGGAAAAACTAAACTAAACAAAACCTAAGGAAGCAACAAAAATTTTGGGAAAATATATGAGAAGGGGTGGCAACCAGGGGTGGCACGCAACCCTGGACATGATACATGGGCCTTGGGCCCAAAGTGGAGGCAATGCAGCACCTAAGAGTCCAAGATAGGTTCTGTCTGCCGACTTGTTTTGCTGATTGCGGCTGACTTAGAAGGAATTTGGAGATATGACCCGATCCGTTGGAAAGAGGATGAAGTAATCTTTCCATTAAGTGCTCGCACATCCCAAACGAACTCCGTATGTTACTTCTCCTGGTGGCCGAACTGGACTCCAACACGTACACAGCTTGGAACTTGGCTGGACTTAGTGAAGAATTGCTTCCTTACAGATCCATGCCGTGGTTCCTAAGTACAAGAACATCATTAAGTAGCAATCTATCCTCCAAAGTGTAATGATGCAACCCGAGGAATGAGCTCACCTGATAATTCAACTGTCGTGCACGTGCTCGTGTAATTGGCCCAAGTTCTTGCGTAGGAGGTGACGGTGGTGAAGTGGTGTGTATATCCATAGAAGTGATGTCCTCATTAGTAGTGGTGTTTGGTAAATCCTTTGTTTTCCAAGTCTTCGAGTTGATTCTTGAGCTCCTCCAAATCTGTAACTGGCATCCTATAGGGACGTTTTGCTATAGGTGCTGCTCCTGGTTTAAGCTAAATAGTGAATTCTATTTCTCTGTCAGGCGGCATTCCTGGAAGTTCTTCTGGAAACACATCAGAATATTGTTGCACTACAGGCACTTTTTCCAGGCATAACTTTTGCAATGCTTGAACAGATCTTAGCAGTTTCTTGACTGACGATCTTTCTGCATAGAATAGAACTTTTTCCCCTTGGCTACTAGCTAGACTTAAGGTTTTCTCTTCACAGTCTACTAGGCCTTTATGTTGGGACGACCAATCCATGCCCAATATAATGTCTAGACCTTGCAGTTCTAGAACTAGTACATTTGCCTCGAATTCTACCCCTTCTATACTGAAGGTTACATTTGGGCAGATGGAATAGACAGATAATCTAGCCCCTGGAGTTTGTATAATCATGGAGTACTCTAATGGTACTTGCTCTATATGCATTTCAACTTCAGATGCAAATGCTTTTGACATAAATGAATTTGTAGCACCAGGATCAAACAATATTAAGGTAGATGCAGATTGAATCTGAAATCTACATAGAAGAATGTCGGTGGCGTTGCCTGCTTCTTGAATTGAAGTATAGTTTAATCTTCCTCCTTGGGTTGCAGTTGGTGCTCTACCTCTTCCTCTTCCTTGATTAGCCATGTTTCCTCCTCTTCCTGATGGATTCCTCTAAAATTCTGTGATGATGATGCTCTGGGTACTACTGGCTGTGTTCCTGCCTGAGATCTGGCAATGGACATCGGAAGTTGTATCCAAGGACATAATTCTTTACGATGCCCACGCTGTCCACAATGATAGCACTCAACATGGGGATGAGGACAATCCTTCTGAAGATGATTTCCTCTGCAATTAGGGCACAATGTCATTGCTGGTCTGGAAGTTTGATAAGATGATCGAAAACTGGGAGTAATAGGAACTCTTCCTCTGATTAGATTTGTCTATGGTCATGTTTGCTGGAGCATTCTCCGCTTCCGGCTTTCTTCTCCCATATTCCTCTTCTCTTCCACCTTTAAAGCTCTGTTTACTAATGTTTGGAATTCCGTAAATTCATGAGAAGCAATTTGATACTGCAAATAGTGTTGAAGTCCTTCTGTGAAGCGTTCTATCTTCTTCTCTTCGGTATCCACATCTCCAGGTGCATATCGAGCCAAATGAGTGAATTGGTGTAGATACTCAGTAACTAACTTATTTCCTTGGATTAAGTTCCAAAATTCTCGATGCTTAGCTGCCATGATACCAGTAGGTATATGAAATTTCTGAAATTGATCCTTAAATTCCCTCCAAGAAATATTATCTTTGTCAAGGTGGGCCTCCTGGTAGTTCATCCACCATGCAGCTGCAGCTCCTGCTAACTGGTGAGATCCAAACAAAACCTTCTCTTGGTCGCTGCATCGGATTGTGTCCAGTTTCCTCTCGATATCCCTTAACCAATCATCAGCAACGATGGGATCGGTCGCACTAGAGAAAGTTGGTGGACGGGTCTTTGGGAAATCTGTTAATCTTGTTCCAACAGTAGTTCCTTTTGTTGTTCCAGTAGGAAATTTCTGAACTATTTGGGCCAACAACTGGGTATGGGCCGTCTGAGCTTCCTGTCGATTCTTCTCCATTGACAGAAGAATTTCCTGTAGACTAGGTTGTTCATTCTGGGGAGGATTGGAACTCTGAGATCCTTGCTGAAACAAAGGTCTCTCGTCATAGTATCTTCTTCCTGCGGAGTTTGTTCCCTGTCTTCTCTACCGCTTCGGGATCTTCTTCTTGTATCAACCATGGTGGTTCTGAAAAGGTTCAGATCGGTCTAACTAACTAGGGCCAACTAAGACAGCAATGCAGAAAATAATGCAAACTACTTTTATGCATGAAATACTTGGGCTATTAGCCATAATATACAAGTAAACCATTGCAAAAGCAACAGCGAATCACAAAGCTATCAAGAGCATCCACCAACTCTATCTATAACACCCCTAAGACACTCTAAGACAACAGAACGCACTCTCACAATCTTATCGATTTTTAGGAAATCCAAATAAGACATTGAAATAAAAGTTTTAAGGAGCTACAAAGCTCATTATTTTTATCAAAATAAAGTTTTCAACAAATAGTTTCTAAATAATTTACGTCTTCCTGGCACAGCCAATTCCTAAAGGTGTCGTCCTACAGTCAAGTTCTCATGTTGCTATGATACCAACTTTTTGTTGTCGCGCCCCAAAACTGGGACTACGACTACTCCCGTGGAGACCTAGCTCGCTGCAGCTAGTCCCATACACACATACCTTTGACTTCCCAGGATAAGTCAAACACAGGAGTATATTACATTGCAATAGAGTAACTTATAAAATATTTAAGCAGTGTGACCTGCTGGTCTTAATATTACATAAAGAGATTACAATGCCTTAACGGCATTCAAGGTTTAGCAAAATATGAACTACATAGCAGAAGATAGGTGACCCTCCCACAAAAGAAGTTGACGGCAGAACAACACACATCAGGGCTCTGGCGGAACTGACTCTCCTCCTTCTGGATCCACAAAGTTCTCCACGCCTTCATCTTGATCAAGGTACGCTCCATCTACTGAGTTGTATGTTGCAAGGGTGAGCACTTACGTACGCAGCAAGTCATAGGTAAGAGTAGATACATATAGTAGTGATGATATGAACCTAGACTAGTCAAGAATTATGTTTGTAAAATAATCTTTTTCTTTCATAACTCATCTCATCTTATGGCAGCACTTTTCATAATATAGCATCATTATTCATGTTCACTAGATTATAGCACTACCGCGACACATCGACACACGACAGCCCACGGCAGCACTCCTTATCATGACAACACATGTCATTTGGGTAATCTTGATTTAACAAATTTTATTTAGAAAATATACTGGTGTCACACCCCGTGGATTTAATCCACCGCAGCAGACTCCTATAAACCCGGGAGCTCGGAGTATTCGAATACGTTTTTAACTCTGGAGAGAGGTACCAATTTACCCCGCAAGATATTCCACTTTCAAGCCTTTTCTATCATAATGATTGGACCCCTGGCTCACTTCATATTGTGAGTGGCAAGGTGGAGATAACAAGAACTTTCATTATGTATCACTCACAATTCACCCCTGACCCTGTGGGTCTCCGCGAACCACAGTTGTGGTAGGTTGTACCCAAACCTCCACCCCTTTGCTTATTCCCATTACTGGGTCAGCGTGCAAGATCACCTTCAGTGATTTGTGTGGGAGCCACACTCCGTGTAAATCGTGCATCACTACGCATCTCATGCAGGGGTTTCATGTGCGATCCACATAAGTACTTGTTCAGGCCTGTCCCATTCCAGGCTTGCAGTTAGCACGTTGTTCATGCCACTAGACGCACAACAGAAGGTTCTAATCCTTATATGCCAGTGACCAGACCATCCACAACCCTGCACCTTCAGTGCCTGCTATCCTTTACAGTTTAGCACCTCCAGTGCTACCACCATTCCATACCAAAATTCTGGTCACGGCCAGGGGTTTTATTTCATGAATATATATAAATACATAAATATATATTAGTTCATGGCTCAAAACTTGTTTATTTCACATTTCACAGATAACCAGTCTAGTACTGCCAATTCATAATTCAACCATTCTCAATCTTTCACATGCAATATTATCTATATTCAAGGTTATGTTATAGCAACTCTTAAAATATAGGTTCAAGATGACCAAGGATATGACTTGCCTTCCGCGTCGTAAGATACATCAGTTGATAACGGGTCAACAGCAAAATCCTCAAAGTCAGCTTCTGGATCTGCTCGACGACAAACAAACACACAATGATTACTTATTATATTAAAATGTTTTATGACTTATATGCAGAAATGCTTAACAAGAATAACTGAACGATATTGGAGATAATTTGGATTACAAGCTGAATTGAGTCGAGATTCTAGGGTTTCAAGGAATCTGGGCTAAGGGTAGGTGTTAGATAATCTTAGGGTTTCAAGGTTGCAACAAGGATATCAATTTTGTGGCTGGTTTGAACAAAACAGTGAATGTCAGCAGATTGACATTCGGATCAAGGCTCCGACATAGCTTTAAGAAAAGCTAGAGTGCTTATCTCAAGTTGTGGTAGTGGAAGAAAATGTAGATCACAACTCTACAAATTCAGTGTACAAAGTGGTTCTCAAATTGCACAAACAGAAGTGGGTAAACAAGGCCAATGCCACTGGCTAACAAGCTCTGGCATAAGGCTGACAATGTCAAAAACTAGGGCTAAACATAAAATGCTATTCAAGGGCTCAACAGGTGTGCTAACTTTGTCTAGGAGGTAGGTTTGGGTAACAGGAATAAAAGTCATAATAGGATCTACGGCTGAGGATGGACGGACAGCAAGAAATTCGGTGATGAACTGCGGTGAACTCACTGCACTGGAACAGTTCTGGACACAAATCTTGGCAAAGCTGTAACTTTCAATCTAGACCAATCTAGGTGTTGAGCTAGAAGACAAAAATGCTCAGGAGCTCAAAGCACACAAACTGGACAAAGTGGTTAGGGCTGAAACGGTTGGGAAAATCTTTTCGGTGGTCGGCGCCAAAGAAGAAGGTACTGGAATTGGGCATTTTTGATACAGGCCAAATGAACTCAATTCCTTGCTCGAGGAGTGATAGAAGGGTACAAGTAAGCTACTGGTAGCAACAATTTGATCGGAAGATCATCAGAGAAGCCTGGCAACGAGAGCCGGCGACTGTTGAAGTTCAAATTTGGGATTAGTCTTGATTAGAGCTCAATTGGTGATTCTAGGTTCACAGGCATACTCAAAATAGCTCTCTGATCAATTTAGATTACAGGTTCGAAAGCTAATTCGGGATAATTCAAGCTACATTGCAAGAACAGGCCAATTTAGGAATTCCGGTGATCGCCGGCGTTAGAGGTCACCGGTGAACAATTAAATGATACCACACAGAGAGAATGATAAGAGGAACTCACTGGTGGCTTCAATTTGAAGATTGGTGCAGCAGGGCGTGCTGGCACCGTGAGCCTCCTTGATGGCTCGCCGGAGAAGAAAACGAAAACCAGAAAATCCGAGACTTAGCTGATTTCCAGTGAAGTGTGAAGAAGCTACTGGGTACAGGAGTGCTTAAATAGGCATGGCGAAGCTTGCGAAGAGATTGGCACCAGTGATGAGACTGGTTGCGTGCAGAAGCAACAGTGGCGAAGAAATAGCGATGAACGGTGATGCGAGGGCGACAACGGTTCTGCAGTTGATCACACTGTCGATTCATCGGGACTTAGCGTTCGCTGAAGCAAGCGGTGGCAACAACAACTGGCATGGTACAAAATCTACTGACAAAAAGCTGTGGTTGCTGCTGCTGGTCGCGCACGGGGGCAGTGCTGTTCATCGGCGTTACCACGGTGATGACTGAAGCGAGGACACGTACACACTAGCATGCACGGTCACGACCGCGAACGAAGCTTCACCGGCGACGAGCAACTACGGTGCACAAGCACGGCGAGTTCTGGTCGAAAATCAGCTGAGAGCTCTGGTCGAATTTGGACTGAGTTGCAATTTAAGATTTGGAGTTTTGGACTGATCTGTAAATCTGGAGATTTGGAAGGTTTAAACTGAAATTGATTGCACTGATCTGGCAGATTATATTCAACAAAATATTTGGTAAAGATATTTGATAAAATCTGGCACATTTGAATAGTTTTTGATATAAACTCAAAATAGGGTAATTTAGGGTAATTGAAATATGAGTTTCAATTGATTTTGAATTATGGCATTTAGGATGAGATTTTGAAATTTGAACATAAGGGATAATTGCATCAAATAGCATTTAGAAGAGATTTGTTGAAGAAATTCTGAATTTGGAGTTAATCTGAAGATTTTGGTCTTTTTAGGTTTCCAGATATCAGATAAAGGACTGATTTGCGATATCTCTTGGACTGATTTGTAAAAAGAGTCTAGATGATAAAATCTGGCTGCCAACTTTCTGGTTTAAGGTATTGGCATACCCATGATCATAATTTAAGAATAATCTGGTCTGGATTAGGTCAAGATTTGGCTAAATCTGAGTTTAGAGTATTTTGGGTAGTCAACTTAATTCTGTTTTCGAAAACAGAAGTTTTGACAACTCTGGGATTTAGTGATGGAATTGAATCTGGCTTCTGAAGACTTTTAGGTTCCGAGTAATTGATAGATCACATCTGAACAATATGATCTTGATTTGGGTTCACAGGTTAGATTTGGAGATTTTAGGGTTTGAGATAGATACTGATCTGGCTACTACTACAGATACATGCATGCATGCTATTTATGAAAAAGAATGTTTTCACCTCTAAACTCAGGGTGTTACACCTGCCTTGTCTATCTACATTTCAGGATGAGATCTTGGTTATGCCAGAGTGTTACCCTGAAAAGTTGGCAGCCAAACTCCTTCATTCAGGTCATTTTCGCAGATCAGTCCAAAAGTTTCACAAATCAGTCCTTTTCAGATTTTTGAGAAGCCCAAAAAGGCTAAAAGTCACAGATCATCTCCAAATTCTGATTTGATTCATTCAACATGTCTCCTTCACTTTTCTGAACATTTTTCCCTTCTGGAGGAATTTCCAAATCTCGCTCGAAACCCTGGTTTCAGCCTTATCAAAATTTCAAAGTTCCAATTACCCAAATTACCCTGTTTTCAGTTCATCCCAAAACTTGTCTAAATCTCCAAATTTTATCATCCCTAGCTGCTAATCAATCTCTTGGACTTTGTGGATTAATTTGGCAAAGACAAAACCCTTCTCATCTAAGCCTTTCACCAAATTCACAAATTAGTCCCTGGAATCAAGTTCTGTAATTGCAAATCGGCCCTTCTAGCCTTTTCAGCCCATTATCGACTAGGGCTGGTCGTTGCTTCGACCAGTGTGGTTTCACCGTTCGACCGGAGTCGCGCCGTGTTTCTCTCCGCGTTTGCTCACCACCGGCCATCGCCTCTTGTCGCCTGTGCTAGTGACCAACTTAGCCACCCCGCGCGCACGTGCTAGCAACCAGAGCCCCGTTGAAACCAATGGATAAACGCCCACGCTCCAGCACCGTTTTCGCGCGCGCACGCCCGTGGCCGTGGCACTTGCATGCTGTTACGTGTCATCGCCAGAGCTGCGTTGTTGCCTCCGCATCTGCGCCGTCCCAAGCACAGTCCCAATGCACCCGACAAAGCTAGCAAAGCTGCTACACCACCTGCGCCTCCGCCCAGCCGGTCTCGTCCCCGGTGCAAATTCCCTCACTGTTTTCCCTAGTTGGCTCCGTCCCTATGCCTATTTAAACCCTCCAGCACTGTGAAGAAACCACAACTCTAGGACTTAGCCAAATTTCAGTTTTCTCGCTGTTTCTTCTTCTTCCCCGGCGAGCCGATTTTGAGGCCACCGTCGCCAGAGCAAACCGTAGCCCCTCTCTCCAATCCAAGCTCACCAGTAAGCTCCCCACACCCATCTTCCTGTGTACTAGCAACCGATTGCATTTAGGTGATCTCCATCACCAGTGATCGCCGGAAAACCAATGACCCTGTTTCTGAAATTAAACCCACTCCAGTCCTTTTCACCACCCATTTCTGTAGAATGAAATGATCCTTAGCCACTTCTTAGCAAGCCTATTCAGCCACTTTTCAAATTGGTGCAGCACCGCGTGATTTCCGAAGTTTCACGCGCCACCGTGGACGTCGCACGTCGCCGGTGTGCCTCGTTGTAGCTCTCCCCAAATTGAAGCCACCTACACCTTCCCTATAACCCCTAGATGGTGTAGCCCAGAGCTTTTAACCTGCATTGTTGTGTAGCCCCAGTTCGTCGTTCACCGTCTTCTCCAAGTCCGGCGACAACTCCGACGAGCTCGCTCACTTAACCTCTGTTCAATTCCTTTCTCCAAAACGATCAGCACCACCCCAGGAGTATTTCCCCTCAATCAATTTCGAGTTCAACCCACCCCAGTTCTCTGTCACCGTGGCTCATCCATGTCTCAGCCGGCCAAAGGTTTCGACTTCGCTGTTCGTTGCTAATAAGCCACCCCAGCCAAATTCCTTTCACCAGCAACCTTGTTTTGATCCCGCCTACCTCCCTGACATGTTTGGCGAAGCAACACATGCGTGGTTCGTCCAGACGCATGTGCCCCAGCTCACTGCTGTACAGTGGCATTCGATTTCCTGTGTCCTGAGCCTTGCTGTGATTTTCTGTTAATTCTAGGTCCTTTCTGAAAAGTCCACTTTGTCATTTAGGTCCCTCACAGCATTTGGCACACAATGCCACCTCTTGCACCAGTTTTGATCATCCAGAAGCCCCAAATCATTCTTGTGTCCTTTCCGGACATCGTCTGTTCACGAACCGAATGCCAAGCCTTTGACTTTCGTCGCATTCGAGTCTTGTCCAGTGAACCTAACCCTAATATCCTTTTATCCGTTGTTCTGTCTCTGACCAAATCCCCTCGTTTGCATACATGTTTATATTTTACATATATTTTGTATAAAGCCTATTTTCTGGATGCTTATGTCTTGTATGTGTTGTGTGTGCTTTTGTGCGAATGCAGAGCAAGGAGCAGAAGATTTGGAAGGAACATTTGAAGACCCGGCAGATTTCTTAGACCCAGCTTGGCAAGGCAAGTCGCCACCCTTGATCATGTCTCACCTAGTATTTTGATATAAAGTAGATTAATTGTTTTTAAGATATATGCATGCTATGTATTTGATAAAAACTATGTTTAGAAACATGTGAATAGATATGACCCAAGTCTCATGTGGAAACCCCTTTTGAGATTGAATCATCATGCAACCTTGTCACCCTAGGATGCTATGCTTAAACTCTACTCTTATTTAAATATACAAGTTGAGTGTGAAATGGCTAATATGTGAGAAATGAATTTGAAACCTCTTTTATGAAAGAAAATGTGAAATTAAGGATTAATAGTGAGGATGGTTTGATTGGTTGGCTGCTGTGCGCGCATTGGGTATGTGAATGTCTCCTCACTATTAATTCATAAGGACAAGAATCTTTTGTTGTGCCTCTATGCGGCATGAAAAAAGTACCAACCACTTGCCTGGTATGGGACAGGCACAACTTAGTAGCTTTCTAGGTATTAGCAGTTCCCTGCATGGTATGTCGGTCTGGTTTCTCGTGTGGAAACTGGTTGGGCGCAGTTTGTCTGTGAGTGATGTGAGATCAGAAAAATTATGAGAGGAAAAGGTGGAAAGAAGGAAGTCGCCCTATGCCTGATTAAGTCGTGCGCGGCTGTAATCAAGAGGTCATATGTCTTGCGAGGACACAGACCAAGGCTAGGAAGTAAGACAGTGGGGAGGACCCACAACGGTACTTGAGACTTAATTGTCTATCTACCGGGCGGGGATACTGTTAATACTAGACTGCAAAAGCGTTGTGTGATCTCGGCCTTATCACATGCGTAAAAGTCGCATGGAGTTGGCCCGACTTGAAAGTCGAGTGAAGAAGTGGATTTAAAAAGAGGTACACCTTTGCAAAGCGTAAGAAAAGTATCAGATACTTTGTACTCCCAGGTCATGGAGTACATTCGTGGTGGATTTATCCATGTGGTTCAACACAAGTAAGATTTGGGAAAAGCTTTCATAATATGGTTAATTCAAAATGGTAGATCATGGAGGATCACCATCCACAATGTTTTCTTAAGTCTATTATAAGATTTCCAAAACCCCGCTGTTGAAAATAAAACCCTTATTTAAGAAATCAAAGAATTGAATCTACACTATTTATGATTATAAGACTTAACCCCTTTTCTTGACCACTCCTCATCTATATAATTGCATTTCTAAGTAAAAGACTTGCTGAGCATTGTGTCAAAGCATGCTCACCCTTGCCTTTACAAACAATTCAGAAGAGGGATTCACTGATACTGATTCGTTTGGTTATGAGGATGAAGCAAAAGATGGGAATGCCCCAGATGATTCAGAGTTCTAGGAGGGTCTCGCGCCGAGTTGAGTCCGATGTGGAGAAAGCCCTACCAGAACCATTGCCGCCAGAAGTGAAGATCTTTGTTTTTGCTGTCTGCTTTGTTTTGTGTGTTCGGTATCTCGATACCGACTCTTGTATGGATAAACTTGTTATTTTCATAGCAACTCTAAGTAGCGTCATTCTGGGTGCTATGTTAATGTAATATTGGTCCCTGTGACGTCGTACCTATTTATTTATGTTTTATGCAATTACTGCTTTCCGCTTGTTGTGAGCTTGTGATGAACCTATCTGTGCGCAATCCACTTGGGCGGTTGCCACGGGATTCCTCAAATGAGGGTCCCACACATGTAGATCCAAAGAGTTAGTCCAAGGCGTTGCAAGTGAAAACCTGAAAAGAAAAAACAAAAAGAAACAATAGAAAAACAAAAAAGAAAAAGAAAAACTTTCGTACCTTGAAGATCAATCGTCGAAGGGTGGTGGAGGTGGATTGTAGGATTGTGGAGGAAGGCCGTGGGTGTGAAGATGGTCCCCATGATGTGTACGTGCGCCTAGAAATGTGCCGTCCGAGAGGATGTAGCCTACATGCACATGGTAGTCGTAGAGGCGATCCACATGGACAGTGTGGTGGTCCATGCGGCCGGTGTGGTGGTCCATCCTAGAATCCATCGTATCCCTGTAATATGCAAATTCCAACCTAAAGTCAGAGAGACGAGTGCACAAGGACTCTGGGAAGCATGCAAAGTGGCAAAATCATGCGCTGCTGATTGGTTATGCTGATTGGTTAGACTCGGCGACGCGTGAGGAACTAGGAACAAATGAGCTAGAAGGGAGAAATCTCCAATTTCACTCATTAGGTAAGAAAGTCTGAGAAACATCACGACAAAAGATGGAGGGAATCCCATTAATAACGCTATGGAATGAATTCTCTTCCCTCCTGCAAAACCCCATTGTGAGCAGTGAAGGTAGGTCAAGAGTGGCTGCAGGCATAGATTCCTGATAATCATTAGCATTTAACCCTAAGAGGATGCTAAGTGAGTGACTAAGCCACCTAAGACTATGGGTGAGGTTTTGCGTAAATCCTTGCCGATAAGTTCAAGGCAACGGGCAAAATAGGCAGCTAATGAGAGATGAATTGTGCCTAACATAGCCCAAATAAATTCGTCATCAGTTTTCTAAAACTTTTCTTGATTACTATCATGGCCCAGAATTGTCCCGGCTATGAGACACTGCAAATAGCGAAAGGCGGGATTGCAAATTTTGGTTGCCATTGATTTACTAGGTCGAAAAAGCTGTTGCCCTTCCTCGGTTATAGCAGTCCAAATTTTTCCAGGGGTGTAAATTATAGAACCTTGAAAGGTGCCCCCAGGTTTTAACCCTAAAAGATTTGCAAATTCATCTATAGAAAAATTATAATCCTCATTTGCAAACCTAAATCTTTCACCTTCTGTTTGGCCAGGAGGAACTCGTCGGGTATTTTGTTCAAAGGAGGCTAGAATCTCCCGAACGACTTTGTGAAAAGTCAAAACTGGTACTCCTACAAGTGTATCCCAACCCACATTATGAATTAGGCGTAGCACATCATCTTCTATCCATAGAGACCTAATGGCATGAACATCTAAAAATCTAGTTGACCATAAGGGTCTCTTTTCAAGTACATAAAACAAGTAAGATGATCAGGGTTAGTGAAATAGATGCTCATAAAATCAGGATCAGAGAAGGTTTGAGGAGACATACCTCGTTGGTGCTTCGTGATCTTGTTAATGTTTCATCGAGGCGTCATCATTGCCGTAGAAACTTCAGGTCCGAGGGTGTTGAGGCGCGAGGAGCCGGAATCCGTAGTTGGATCGAAGTTTTAAAGGTTGGATGAGGAGATCTATGTGACACCCTGAGTTTAGGGGTGAAAACTTCCCTTTTCATGAACAGCATGCATGCATATATCTGTAGTAGTAGCCAGATCATTGTCTTTATCAAACCCTAAAATTTCCAAATTTATTCCATAAACCCAAATCAAGATCAGATTGCTCAGATGTGATCTATTAGTTACTCTAAACCTAAAAGTCTTCAGAAGCCAGATTCAATTCCATCTCTAAATCCCAGATTTGTCAAAACTTCTGTTTTCGAAAACAGAATTAAGTTAATTACCCTAAATACTCTGAACTCAGATTTAGCCAAATCTTGATCTTATTCAGAGCAGATTATTCTTAAATTATGATCATGGGTATGCCAATACCTTAAACCAGAAAGTTGGCAGCCAGATTTTATCATCTAGGACTCTTTTCACAAATCAGTCCAAGAGGCATCGTACATCAGTCCTTTTCCAGATTTTCCATAAGCCTAAAAAGGCTAAATGTTGCAAATCATCACCAAATTTAGAATTTCTTTAGCAAACCTCTTCCAAATGCTATTTGAAACAATTTTCCCTTCGTCTAGATTTAAAAATCTCATCCTAAATGCCAGAATTCAAAATTGACCAAAACTCAGATTTCAATTACCCTAAAATACCCTATTTTCAGTTTATATCAAAAACTATTCAAATGTGCCAGATTTTATCAAATATCTTTACCAAATATTTTATTGAATATAGTTTGTCAAATCAGTGCAATCAATTTCATCTTTAATATTCCAAATCTCCAGATTTACAGATCGGTCCAAAACTCAAAATTTGAAATTGCAAATTAGTCCAAATTCGACCAGAGCTTCCATCCGATTTTCGACCAGAGCCTCGCCGTGCTTGTGCGCCGTGTTTGCTCATCACCGGCCAAGCGTCGCCTGTGCTTGTGCCTGTGCATGCTTGTGTGTATGTGTCCTCGCTTCAGCCATCGCCGTGTCAATGTCGACGAACAACCACCGCCCCCGTGCGCGACCAGCAGCAGCAACCACAGCTTTTGTCAGTAACTTTTGTGCCGCGCTAGTTGTTGTCGCCACTGCTTGCTCCAGCTAGCGCTAAGTCCCGATGAAGCGACACTGTGATCAGCTGCAGAATCGTTGTCGCCGTCGCATCACCGTTCATCACTGTTTCTTCACCGCTGTTGCTTCTGCACCCAACCAGTCTCATCACTGGTGCCAATTTCCTTGCTGTTTCTTCTTTGCAAGCTCCGCCCTGGCCTATTTAAGCACTCCAGTAACTTGCATCGTCCCTACTTCATCAGAAATCGATTAAGTTCTAAATCTTTCCGTTTTCATTTTCTTCTAAGGCGAACCGTCGAGGAGGCTCACGGTGCCAGCTCGCCCCACTGCATAAACCTTCAAATTGAAGCCACCAATGAGTTTCTCTTATCCTTCTCTCTGTGTGATAGCATTTAATTGCTCACCGGTGTCCTCTAACGCCGGCGATCACCGGAATTCTCAAATTGCCCTGTTCTGGCAATGCAGCCCGATTCAGCCCAAATTAGCCCTCGAATCAATAGACTAAAATGATCAGTGAACTGAGTGTAGCAAGCCTGTAAGCTCAGAATCCTCAAATTGAACTCCAATTGAAGCTTTCCCCAGATTTGAACTTCACCAGTCGCCGGCACTCGCCGCCAGGCTTCTCTGGTGATTTTTCGGTCAAATTGAAGTCGCCAGTAGCTTCCTCGCATCCCTCTATCACTCTCCAAGCAAGGAATTGAGTTCAATCGACCTGTATCAAAAATGCCCAATTCCAGTGCCTTCTTCTTCGGCGCCGGCCACCGAAAAGTTTTTCCCTGCCGTTTTAGCCCTAACCACTTTGTCCAGTGTATGTGCCTTGAACTACTGAGCATATTTTCTTCTAGCTTGACACCTAGATCGGTCTAGATTGAAAGTTCTAGCTTTTCCAAGATCTGTGTCCAAAACTATTTCAGTGCAGTGAGATCATCGCAGTTCATCACCGAATTTCTTGCCGTCCGGCCATCTTCAGCTGTGGATCCTGTTATGACTTTTGTTCCTGTTACCCAAGCCTACCTCCTAGACAAAGTTAGCACACCAGTTGAGCCCTTGAACAGCATTTTATGCTTAGCCCTAGATTTTGAGATTGTTAGCCTTATGCCAGAGCTTGTCAGCCAGTGGCATTGGCCTTGTTCACTTTCTTCTGGCTGTGCATGTTAAAAATAACTTTGTCCACTGAAAATGTAGAGCTATAATCTACATTTTCTTCTACTACCACAACTTGAGATAAGCACTCTAGCTTTTCTTAAAGCTATGTCAGAGCCTTGATCCGAATGTCAATCTGCTGACATTCGCTGTTTTTGAGCAAACCAGCCATAGAATTGATGTCCTTATTGCAGCCTTGAAACCCTAAGAACATCTAACACCTACCCTTAGCCCAGATTCATTGAAACCCTAGAATCTCGACTCAGTTCAGTTTGCAATCCAAATTATCTCCAGTATCGTTCAGTTATTCTTGTTAAGCATATCTACATATAAGTCATAAAACATTTTAATATAATAAGTAATCATTGTGTGCATTGTTTGTCGTCGAGCAGATCCAGAAGCTGACTTTGAGGATTTTGCTGTTGACCCGTCATCAACTGCTGTATCTTACGACGCGGAAGGCAAGTCATATTCTTGAACATCCTGAACCTATATTTTAAGAGTTGCTATAATATAACCTTGAATATAGATAATATTGCATGTGGAAGATTGAGAATGGTTGAATTATGAATTGGCAGTACTAGACTGGTTATCTGTGAAATGTGAAATGAACAAGTTTTGAGCCATGAACTATTATATATGTATTTATATACTTATATTCATGAAATAAAACCCCTAGCCATGACCAGAATTTTGGTATGGATGGCTGTAGCACTGGAGGTGGTTAACTGCAAAGGATAGCAGGCACGGAAGGTGCATGGTTTGTGGATGGTCTGGTCACTGGCATATAAGGACTAGAACCTTGTGTTGTGCGTCTAGTGGCATGAACAACGTGCTAACCGCAAGCCTGGTATGGGACAGGCCTGAACAAGTACTAATGTGGATCGCACATGAAACCCCTGCATGAGATGTGTTGTGATGCACGATTTATACGGAGTACGGCTCCCACACATATCACTGAAGGTGATCTTGCACGCTGACCCAGTAATGGGAATATGCAAAGGGGTGGAGGTTTGGGTACAACCTGCCACAACTGTGGTTCGCGAGAGATCCACAGGGCCAGGGGTGAATTGTAAGTGAAACATAACAAAAGTTCTTGTTATCTCCACCTTCCCACTCACAGTATGAAGTGAGCCAGGGGTCCAATTATTTTGATAGGAAAGGCATGAAAGTAGAATATCTTGCGGGTAAATTGGTACCTCTCTACAGAGTTAAAAACGTATTCGAATACTCCGAGCTCCCGGGTTTATAGGAGTCTGCTGCGGTGGATTAAATCCACGAGGTGTGACACAAGTATGTTTTCTAAATAAAATTTGTTAAATTAAGATTACCCAAATGACATGTGTTGTCATGATAAGGGGTACTGCTGTGGGCTGTCGTGTGTTGACGTGTCGCGGTAGTGCTATAATCTAGTGAACACGAATAGCAATGCTATTTTATGAAAAGTGATGCCATAAGATGAGATGAGTTGAGATATGAAAGAAAAAGGTTATTTTACAAACATCCATAATTCTTGACTAGGCTAGGTTCATATCATCACTACTATATGTATCTACTCTTACCTATGACTTGCTGCGTACGTAAGTGCTCACCCTTGCAACATACAACTCAGTAGATGGAGCGTACCCTGATCAAGATGAAGGCGTGGAGAACTTTGTAGATCCAGAAGGAGGAGAGTCGATTCCGCCAGAGCCCTGATGTGTGTTGTTCTGCCATCAACTTCTTTTGTGGGAGGGTCACCTATCTTCTGCTGTGTAGTTATTATTTTGCTAAACCTTGAATGCCGTGAAGGCATTGTAATCTCTTTATGTAATATTAAGGCCAGCAAGCCACACTGCTTAAATATTTTTTAAGTTACTCTGTTGCAATGCACTATACTCCTGTGCTTGACTCCTCCTGGGAAGTCAAAGGTATGTACATATGGGACTAGCTGCAGTGAGCTAGGTCTCCACGGGAGTAGTCGTAGTCCCAGTTTCGGGGCACGACAATCTAGGGCTTGGTTTGTGGAGGTTTTGAGGAGTTTTGGGACTTAACAATGGTGTTTTGGTTGTTTGGATAAGAAGAGGGCTTTATATAAGGTGGTAGGTAGGAGTCATGGTGGAATGGGAGAAGAAAAACACAAAGAAAACAAAATTTCAGCACTTATGTCCGAAAAACAGAGAGAAACCGAACCTGGCATGGGTCGTGCTTGGCCCAGGGAACGTGTTGTGCTTTGTGTCATGCTTAGCTTTGTTTGAAAAATTTTTGAGCAGTTGGTCTAACCGAGCCAAGCACGACCATGAGCACGGGTCATGCTCGACTAGGGCATGGGTCGTGCCACTGGTCGTGCTAGGCTCTGTTTGAAAATAGGAATTTTATTTTGTTGTGAAAATGATCAAACTGAGCCCAGCACTAGTCGTGCCACAAGTCGTGCTCGGTTTGGGTGGTTTTGAAAAATTGTGTTTTTGAAAATCAACCCAACTGAGCCCAACATTGGTCATGCCATAGGTTGTGCTCAGTTCGGGTGGTTTTGAAAAATTTTGTTTTCGTAAAATTGACCCAACTGAGCCCAGCACTAGTCATGCCACTAGTCGGGCTCGATTCGGCTGGTGTCGGAAATTTTTTATTTTTTGGTTTTTCGAAAGAGTCAGCTCTAGTTTATGAAAAATGGGTTTTGGGTGGCCAAATGACGTCGGAATTGAGTGATTCTTGCGCTGTTGTGTTCATAAAAGAGAGAACTACATGTTAGCATACTGGGTTGCCTCCCGACTAGCACTGGTTTAACGTCCCGCTCAATTTGTCAGCAATTCAAAAATATATAGAATTGAAAGAATCGACCGAGTTCAGTGTACTTACCGGGTCTCCCGCATTGTATAGCTTGATACAATGCATGTTAACCTTTAAAGTTATACCGTCTTGTGCTTAAAGTTCTATGGCAAAATACGAGAAGACTTTTTCTATCGCATATGGCCCAATCCATTGCGATTTCAATTTTCCGGGAAACAATTTACATCGTGTATTGAATAATAGAATCAAATCACCTAGTTTGAAGTCACGGTTGAGGATCTGTTTCTCGTGCCACTTCATCATGTTGTCTTTGTAAATCAAGGCACTTTCATAGGAGTTGCTCTTTAGCTTTTCTAGTTCATGCAATTCAATGATTCGCCTTCGCCCTGCTTTGTCGAAGTCCCAATTGAGTTCTTTCAACACCCATAACGCGCTGTGTGGCAATTCAACAAGCAAATGGCAATTCTTACCGAATACAATTTTGTAAGATGTCATACCTAGAGAAGTTTTGAATGTAGTGCGATATGCCCAAAGAACATTGGGAAGTTTGGGGTGTGTTTGGTTGCTTGCATGAGGGGTGAGCCTGGCTCTGGAATGCAATTTTCTTGTGTTTGGATGCTTGTACACGCAGTTTGAGCCTGGCCATGTGATGTAAATGGGCCCCCAAAGCCTGGCAGCTGAAATGTATGAGCCGCTCATTTTCCTTAGCCTGGCTCGTAGAGGTGTTCGTTCCCTCACTTCCTCACGTCCATTGTTGCTTGCTCACATGTGTTTGCATTACCGCCTGCTCACATGCGTTTGGATTACTGCCGGCCACCACAAGTCCTGCCCGCAACCCAAACTCTCACTCTACCCCATACCACACTCTAGTAGCTACCAGTTGAGTTCCGCCAGTGACAATCACGTAAATTTCATGTTTTTACTCCTCTCGCCACCATGCTCTGTCTAGCTCCTCAGACTATACTCAAGCCATCAAAATTGATCGAGCCAGTAGAGTAAAACATTTCCCTCCATCATATGTACATTTCCCTTTAGAAGAATTTCCAAGAAGCCCCACCGCTTGCTATGTCTGACAATGCCATGTTCCATGGCGTCACACCACTGTTGTCCGACCACACCGACCGAACACCGTCAAAATTGACCTCATCTTGGTGTTCCCCTCATCCCCCTCTAGCTTCCCTCCAACTCGATTGGACGATGGGGCCCCGTGGTGAAAATAACCAAATGGGTTCTTCTCTCCCATGGTCGAGTCGCCGTGAACTTCACCAGCACCACCACTTTCCAATTCCCCTTAGCCACATCGAATTAGGGCCTCAACGTCATCACCTCGCCACCTGGCCGCTAACCATGATGCTATCGTCGCCACATCGATAATGTTATGGTGAAACTTGCGGTCGGCTGTCATCGCCTCGCCGCCGACCACGACGCTAGTGTAAATGAGTTTTCAATAGCCCCAAGAAGCGGGATAATTATGCACAGGACTATGTGGATAACTGAAATGGTCGCCTCGTTGTCGGCCGTCTTCTGTCCCATGGCAGTCGTTGCCTCACTGCCGTTCTACCATCTCCGGCTGTTCCAGAGCCCCAAATTTTATTGACGAGTTTTTCCCATCACCACCTACACTGTGATGTGGTCGCCGCTAGCCGCCGGTGACCAGAGTGTCATCGCTGCCATCAATGGCTGCGGTTGACATTGTCAAGGCTGTGTCAGGCAACGCCAAGACAATGCCAACCAAAACCATGACACTGATACAGCCAACCAAAAAAACTCATCATTCATCCAGGATTCAGAAATTCAGCCAACCAAACAACAACTCTACTGCATATCACAACCTGTTTCATCCAACCTATCCTACTGATACAGGCCATCCTATCCTCATGCAGGCAACCAAACACATCCTTGAGTGCCCAATCCATACGACACGGTGCTACCACCTTCTGCAAGATTGTCTTGATTTCTCTGTTCAAGACTTCAACCTGTTCACTTGTTTGGGGGTGATATGCAAGAGCAACTTTATGAATAACCCCATATTTCATCAACAATTTCTGAAATTGGTAATTAGTGAAATGCGCACCGCCATCACAAATTATTGCTCACAGTACACCAAATCGGGGAAAGATGACTGTTTTGATTCATTTGTTGGTGTTGCAACAGCCTCTACCCACTTTGAAACATAATCAACCGCAACTAAGATGTAGGAGTTGCCCATAGAAGATGTAGAAGGTCCTATATAATCTACTCCCCATACATCAAAAAGTTCAATTTCAGGAATGTTTATTAAGGGCATTTCATACCTTTTACTCAAATTTCAAGAACATTGACAAGGATAGCATTTTGGCGAAAAGTTATAGGCATCTTTAAATAAAGAAGGCCAAAACAAACCTAATTACAATACCTTATGCCGCTGTTTTTGAATCTCCGACGTGTCTACCACATGGAGATGAATGACAGTGTTCAAGAACGCTTTGGATCTCATGGTCAGGCATGCATCTTCGAAAGATGTTGTCAACTCCTTTTTTGAAAAGGTTCGGATCGTCCTAGTAGTAGCATCGGATGTCATGGAGGAAGCTCTTACATTGTCTACTCATCAACCCTGTAGGAAGTTCATGGTTAAATAAATAATTTGCATAATCAACATACCATGGTTCTTGTTGAATCAAGTAAAGGTGCTCATCGGGTAAAGCATCATTGATGTGAACGTCGGTGGTGTCAGTGAAGTCGCAAAAGATGGTCAATGATGACGTTCTCAGTACCTTTCTTATCTTTGATCTCCAAATCAAATTCTTGTAGTAGTACGATCCATCGTGCAAGTCGTGGCTTGGTTTATGTCTTAGTCAAAAGATACTTAAGAGCAGCATGATCAGCATGCATAATAACTTTTGAACCAATCAAATATGGATGAAATTTATCTAGGGCATACACTATAGAAAGAAATTATTTTTCAGTTGTGGTGTAATTACTTTGAGCATCATCCAATGTTTTGCTTATGTAGTATATAGCATGTATATCTTATTTGTTCTTTGCCCTAGAACAACGCCAATTCTATAATCACTAGCATCACACATTAATTCAAAGGGTTCATTCCAATTTGGAGGTTGTATGATGGGAGCATTAGTTAATGCAAGTTTCAATTGGTTAAAGGCATCTAGACATTTTTCATCAAAATCAAAAGGCACATCTTTACCAAGCAAATAAGTGAGAGGTTTAGTAGTTTTGGAAATGTCGTGGTATTGCGAATACCCCGGCAGGTTTTGTGAACGATCCTAGTGAAGAGAACGCGACGCGGGCTGACCGGGTGACCGGTCCTCCCCCGCCGGACAAACACAAGAATTGACACGAGGATTTAGACAGGTTCGGGTCCCGGGGGGGGCCCTAGTCCTGTCAGCGTGCTCCCGACCGGAGTCGGCTGGGGAGGCTCTCTCCAGGGGAGAGGCTTCCGGAGCACACCTGTGAGTTTTGGCTATTCCAATAAATGAATCACTTGTCTTACAACAGAGGGGTACAAGGGCTATTTATAGCCCCAAAAAGAATCAAAAAGACCTATCTACCCCGGAAGCCACCGTCGGATTGAGGGGTAGCAACGTCCTTCTCCCGGTCAAACGCCTTGGATGCTTGACAGGTGGTCGCTGATTCCCGAGGCGCTCCTCGCGTGACCTGCACGTGATCAAAAACTAGAGACTTTACCTTTAGAAGGGCGACGAGGTCCGGGACACGCACCGGAGGCCAGGTCCCCGGGCCAAAGCCAGCTCCCGGGACCGGCGCCGAAGGCCGGGTCCCGGGAGCCAAAGGCGGCGCTCGGGGCAGGCACTGGCGCCCGGGACCGGCCGCGGAGACCAGGTCCCGGGGGCCAAAAGGTGGGGCCCGGGGCAGGCACCGGAGGCCACGTTCCCGGGCAAATGGCGGCCCCCGGGAATGGCCCCGGAGGCCAGGTCCCGGGGGCCAAAAGACGGCGCCCGGGGCAGGCACCGGAGGCCACGTCCCCGGGCAAATGGTGGCGCCCGGGAACGGCCCCGGAGGCCAGGTCCTCGGGGCCAAAAGGTGGCGCCCGGGGCAGGCACCAGAGGCCATGTCCCCGGGCAAATGGCGGCGCCCGGGGCAGGCACCGGAGGCCACGTCCCCTGGCAAATGGCGGCGCCCGGGACCGGCCCCGGAGGCTAGGTCCCGGGGGCCAAAAGGCGGCGCCCGGGGCAGGCACCGGAGGCCACGTCCCCGGGCAAATGGCGGCGCCCGGGACCATGTTGGTTGCTGGTGGAAGACTTGCTATGACTTCGATTTTTGCCTTGTCGACATCAATCCCTCGTTCAGAAATCATGTGCCCAAGTACCATGCCTTCTTGAACCATGAATTGACATTTTTCCCAATTAAGCACAAGGTTAACTTCTTCACACCTGCATAAGACTCGAGAAAGATTATATAGACAGGCATCGAAAGAGGAACCATAAATGCTAAAATCATCCATGACCACTTCCATTATTTCTTCAATTAAATCTGAGAAGATAGCAATCATACACCTTTGAAAGGTTTCAAGCGCGTTACATAGTCCAAACGACATTCGTCGGTAGGAAAAAGTACCAAAGGGACATGTAAACGCTGTCTTATCTTGATCATCGGGATGAATTGGGATTTGGAAGAGCCTTGAATACCCGTCAAGAAAAAATTTATGAATGTTTGGCCAATCTTTCTAGCACTTGATCAATGAAAAGTAATGGAAAGTGATCTTTCCTAGTGGCGCTATTTAATTTGGGATAATCAATGCACATGCGCCTTCCTATAACATGTCTAGTAGGGCTCAATTCATTGTTTGCATTATTAACCACAGTCATACCTCCTATCATTGGAACCACATGAACATGACTAACTCAATTACTATCAGAAATAGGATATATGATACCCGCATCTGATAGTTTAGAAATTTTAGCTTTAACAGTTTCCTTCAAGTTTCGGTTTAGTCTACGTTGACGCTCAATGGTGGTTTTAGTTTCTGTTGGGGAAAAATCCCGGACATTTCCCGGGATTTGTCACGGACACCTCCTGGGGAAAGTCGAGGACACCTCCCATGGAAAGCCACGAACGCCTCCGTGGAAAGTCCTGGAGGTCTACTGAGAAAAGTCCAGGAGGGCTACCGGGGAAAGTCCCAAATGCCTCCCGTGGAAAGTTCTGGAGGGCTGCCAAAAAAAAGTCCCGGAGGGCTGCTGGGAAAATTCTCGAATGCCTCCCGTGGAAATTCCAGGAGAGCTACCGGGGAAAGTCGTGGACGCCTACCGTCGCAAACCCCGGACGCCTACCGTGAAATGTCACGAATGCCTCCCGGGAAAAGCCACTGAGGCCTCTCGTAGAAGGCCATGAGCATCTCTCTGAGCCCTGGATACCTCTCGTGGCAAACCCCGGATGCATCCCGTGAAATGTCACGGATGCCTCCCGGGAGAAGCCACGGAGGCCTCCCGAAGAAGGCCGGGGGCTCCTCTCCAAGCCCTGAGCGCCTCCCGTGGCAAACGCCGGATGCCTCCCGTGAAATGTCACGGGGGCCTCCCAGGAAAAGCCACGGGGGGCTCCCGTAGAAGACCACGGCTCCTCTCTGAGCCCCAGACGCCTCCCGTGAAATGCCACAGAGGCCTCCAGTGAAATGCCACAGAGGCCTCCCGGGAAAAGCTACAGAGGTATCCCGTGCAAGGTCACGTACTGGTGACGTCAATGATGCCTCGGGAACTAGTGAGGACACTTGTCAAGCATCCGAGCCCTTCGACTGATGGAATGGCGCCAATGCCCCTCAATCCGATGGCCGTAGCTAGGGCTCTTTGGTCTTTTTGCTTCTTTTGGGGTCTATATATACCCCCTTGTATCCCACTTGTAACAGATTTTCCAATTCATTTTTTACACATACAAACAACAGGCATCCTTTGGAGACCCCTCTCCCCGAGAGAGCACCTCCACAGCGGACTCACGTTCGGAGGGTGCCGACAGGACTTGGGGCCCCTCTGGGACCCGAACCTGTATAAAAATCCTCGTGTCAATCTCTGTGTTGCCCAGCGGGAGGTGACCGGTCACTCGGTCAGCTCACACCGCTATACGCATGTTAAGCACGTCTGAGAAATCTGCCAGTGGTATCTTTTATACCACTACAGTTGGCGCCGTTTGTGGGGACCCGTGAAAATTCGTCATAGCTCCCTCGAGAACAAGAGCTCAAGCTGTCTCCCTTTCCAGTGGCGCTGGTCCCAGTGACTCGGCGCGGCCCCGGCAAGATGCTGCTATCCCGGCACTACCGTCCGGGGACACCCGGACAGAGGTACCACCTTTCTCTGCCGTAGTCTCTAGTAGAAGTGCTCCTGTTTCCAATCCGATGACTGCGACCGCGATTGCGGGTCCTAGTGCCCCACAACCTGCAGTCCCTGTCTCCGGAGACCCCTTGCTAGGGGCTTTGGTCGAGGGCAAACTCCGTGCCCAGCACACCTTCGAGGAGTTGTTGCGGGTCGTGGCACGGTCCCTAAGTCCTGTTTACCCACCCCCATACTCGTTTACGGGGCACCGCCTCTGGTCTTCATGGGGAACACGGCTGCCTTCCCTGCGCCGGGAGGCTTGGCTATGCCCGGAGCCTTCCCTACGCCGGAAATGTTTCCCGCGCCGGGAGGCCGTCCCGCACCCGGAACCTTCTTCGTTCTAGGGGGCTACTTGGCACCGGGCCCAGAACATCCACAGGCAGCCACTGTCGCACTGGGAACCCTGCCCGCGCAGGGGGTCCCCCTGCACCGGGAACCTCGCCCGCGCCCATGGCCGCCCATGTGTTCAGAGGCCTCCCCGGGTCAATGCCCAGGGCTGCTCCAGTGCCGGAGTCAGCGGTTGCTCCAGGTACCCTCCCCGCACCAACTCTCATCGCTGCCCCAGATGCTCTCCCGGTGCCGAGCCAGTCCCGGGCGCCGGTGACACCCTCCGGGCCGACAACCAACGCACAGCAACTCCCTCCTCCCCCTGGACCGCCCTTGAGGGCTCCCCAAGTGGATTAGACCCGTTTCAACTGGGAGGAGGTAGAGTGGATGCGTATTGCAGAGTCCGAGGAGGCTCCCTTCGGTCATCGATAGAAACTTCCCCCGGCTCGCGGCCCCGGAGAGCCATGCTCCCGTCTCGACTGAGGGAAGAGGCTGATCGAAGAAGCTACTGCCACCTCCGGAGGGTACCCAGAGATTCAAGAGGTTAGCTCGACTAACCCTGAGGAGAAGAGGCATTACCGTCGCGTCGGCGGACCGTTGGGACCCCTCCCTGACTCCGACAACGAGCGCGCGTCCCCTATCAAAGGGGATAGGGACCGGGAATCTCCCCGGGAGGTTGAGGGGGCTAACCAGCCACTGTGCCGCCGCCTCCGTTGCATCCGCTAGCCACGGCCTACTGTATGCCACATATCGAACACTACAATGGTGAGGTTGACCCTTATGAATTCGTACAGGTGTACTCCACAACCTGAGGGCCGGTTCCATCAAGTCCTTCGTGCAACTCAAGCGCGAGTTTTGCATGAACTTCCAGGGGAACTACGTGCGTCCCCTAGACCCATCACAGCTCTACTAAATCCAGCGGAGGATGGGGGAGACCATATGGAGCTTCCTCAAGCGCTTTGCTCAGGTTAAGAGTAAAGTTGCTCACGTCCCTGATTGCATAGTCATTGTGGCGTGCAAGAGCGGGAGCCTCCCCGGGGAGCTCCATCGAAGACTCTCTCAGAGCTATCCCTGCTTTGCCGACGAGCTCTTCATCGTGCTTGAGAAGTACACCCGGGCAGAGGAGGACGACCTCTGGAAGAAGAACCAGGGGTGCCTACCCCCACTGATCGGGAGGCCAGGGACCCCTCAACAAGCGTCTCAAGTGGGGCAATCGCAGTGAGCTACAGCCTAGGGACATCTTTTTCCTCGAGGGCGGAGGTGGCTCGCGTGAAGGCGCCAAGGGCAACCACCCCTTCCCTAGGCCGAAAGGCCATTGGGGGGGGACAGTCGTCCCGTGGCTAGGAAGGCCCCAAGATGGGAGGCAAGGTGGGCACAGCTAGCCTGTGGTGTGCCTTCGACAAGTCTAATACCCACGCCACTCGGGAATGCCATCAACTTTTGCAACATTTCGCCGCATTCGTTGACTAACATGGGCTGGGGGGAGCCTAGCCTCCTTGCCCCCTTAACCAGCTTTGCCAGCAGTCCCTGCTCCCTCGGGGGAGCAATAGAGACAGGCACAAGAAAGGGGCTCAACCGAAGAGTTACGCTTCCAAACCTCCTAGAGACGTGTAAATGTCATCACGGGGGGATCCGTCTTGGGGTGAGACTACAAGCGCCAGCGCAAGGAGTACATGCGAGACGTAAATGTTGTGGGTGTGCTGAACACGTCTCGGCCACCAAAGTGGTGGGACATCTCCCTCACCTTCACAGCAGGAGATGCGCGTGGGGTTCGCTTCCCCTATGACGATGCACTTGTCGTCTCCGCTACTGCCTACAATTGCCAGCTGGCGCGCATCCTCTTCGACGGCGAAAGCGCTACTGACATCCTGTACCTGAAGGCATTCAGAGAAATGCAGGTGAACAAAAAGCTGCTACAACCCGCAGCCGGGCCCTTGTTGAACTTCGTCCCTTGGATGACCATCTACCTGGTGGGGAAGGTTGACCTCCCCATGACCTTCGACACCCCGGAAAACTACCGGACGGAGATGGTCCGTTTCAACGTAGTGGATCTTCCCTCTTCGTACAATACGATTATGGGGAGAACCACGATCAACCGTCTGGGGGCGGCAATCCACCATCTATCTCTGTGTGAAGATCCCTGGGCCTCGCGACGTGATCACCACCCGAGGCGACCAGGATGTCGCCTATGCTCTTTACGAGCACGCCACTGTAACGATTGGGAGCATCAACCTAATCAAGGCCCAAGCGGTACCCCCCCGGCTCCGGACACCCCAGCCATCCCCTCCAGGAAGTTTCTCCCAAAACCAGGTCCGGAGGGAGACCTTCGAAAAATCTGGCTGTCCTCGGAGGACGGGGAAAGGGTCGTCAAGATCGAGGCGGACCTCCCCGAGGAATGTGCAGAGAAACTCGCAGCCTTACTCCGCACAAACTCTGATCTCTTTTTTTGTGGAAGCCCGCTGACATGTGGGGCGTCACCCAAGATGTTATCGAGCACAAGCTTGCTGTAACGCCCGGCCGCCCCCCGGTAAAGCAGAAGTAGAGGAAGCTCTCCCTTGAGAGCCAAGAGGCCATGAAAGCCGAGATCGCCAGGCTCTGAGAGGCGGGGTTCGTTTGGGAAGTTTTGCACCCCGAATGGCTGGTGAACCCCGTCCTCATGAAGAAATGGAGCGGCAATTAGAGGATGTGCGTGGACTTCACCGACTTCAACAAGGCTTGCCCAAAAGATAACTTCTCACACCCGCGGATCAACCAGCTGGTGTATTGAACCGCGGGGTGTGAGCTCATGAGCTTTCTGGACTCGTATTCGGGCTACCACCAAGTCCGGATGGCTAAAGAGGACGTGGAAAAGATGAGTTTTATAACTCCCCTTGGCACCTTCTGCTACGTCCACATGGCATTTGGGCTAAAGAACGCTGGGGCAACCATCCAGTGCCTTATGTCATTGGTCCTCAAGGACCTGATTGGCCCCAATGTAGAGGTCCATGTCGACGACGTAGTCGTCAAAAGCCTCCATGCGGCCGCTCACCTCGACGACTTAGCAGAGACCTTCCGCAACCTCCAGAACTACGAGTTGAAGCTCAACCCGGAAAAGTGTGCCTTCGGCATCCACGGGGCGAAGCTGCTTGGCTTCCTCGTGTCCCAGCGGAGTATAGAGGCCAACCTCGAGAAAATTCGGGCCCTACTGGACATGCCCTCGCCGCGCTCCACAAAAGACGTAAAACAGCTTACCGTCTGCTTGGCCGCTCTAAGCCGCTTCGTCTCACGGTCGAGGGAACGCGGCCTACAGTTGTTCAAGATCCTCCGGGGTCTCGAGGGGTTCAAGTGGACCCCTGAGGCCCAGGCGGCCTTCGACAACTTGAAGAAGTACCTCACGAGCCCTCCAATGCTTGTGAGCCCATCTCCGAAAGAACCCCTGCTCCTTTACCTCGTGGCCACCCCAGTCGCTGTAAGTGCAATGCTGGAAAAGGAGCAGGACGGGCAGCAACACCCCGTGTATTATGTGAAAGAAGCCCTGCAAAGGGCTAAGACACTATACACGGAGGTGGAGAAGCTCTGTTACGCCCTCTTGATGGCATCCCAGAAGCTTTGCCATTACTTCTTGGGACACACAATCATAGTCCCATCTTACCTCCCCTTGGGGGAGGTACTGCGGAACATAGAGGCCACCGGCCAAATCGGGAAGTGGGGAGCCGAGCTAGCTCCCTTCTCCCTTTCCCTCATGGGCCGTTCCGCCATCAAATCACAAGTCCTGGATGACTTTGTGGCGGAATGGACCCCAGCCTCCGGGATGGAGGGGGAAACTCCCGTCGAGCCACCCCAGTACAACGACCATTGGACACTCATGTTCATTGGCTCCTTGTGTCTTGCTGGGGCCAGCACAGGGGTAGCCCTCTGGAGCCTTGAGGGAAAAATGCTGGAGTATGCAACGAATGCGGGCTTACTCCTGGGGCTGCGCCTCGCGCGCTCCTTGGGGATTGTCCACGTCTTGGTCAAGGGGGACTCACAGCTTGTGGTTTGCCAAATGGACAAGTCATACTTGTGCCATGACGCGAACTTGAGTCTCTACTTGGGATATGTGCACAAGATGGAGAGGTACTTTGAGGGCCTGGAGGCCCACCATATCCCTCCGAGGGACAATGATTGCGCCGATGCCTTGGGCCGAGCGGCTAGCACACGGGAACCTCTCCTTGGGGGTGCCTTCTTAGAGGTCATCATGAAACCCTCGGTAACCGCTCTGGGTCCGGACCCCGAGTCTCGCAACTCAAAGGTCTCCGAGATCATCCGGGCCGCGTCCTGGCTGGACCCTCTCGTCTCCTTCATAAGTGGGGAGGGGGAGCCACCCGACGATGCCGAGGTGAAGCGCCTCCATGCCAAAGCATGGGCGTATCTCTTACTGGAAGGGAAACTCTACAAGTGGGGGGCCTCCGCCCTGCTCCGCTGCCTCTCGCAGACTGAGGGACTACGGCTCCTCGAGGACATCCACTTGGGCCCATGCGCGGTCGCGGCGAAGGTTCTTCGTGAAGGCTTTTATTGGCCTACTATAGTCCGTGATGCACGAGACCTTGTCTCCGCATGCGAGGCCTACCAGAAAAAGGGAAAAGGCTCCAAACTGCCCTTCGCGACACTGCAGGCCATCCCGATCACTTGGCCCTTGGCGCGCTGGGGGATGGATCTCCTACGTCCCTTTTCCTCAGCGCCAGGGGGCTACAGGTATGAGGTGGTCGCAGTGGACTATTTCTCCAAGTGGGTGGAAGCTGAGCCCTTGGCCAGCATCACCTCCTGAGCGTAACAGCAATTTTTCTGGAAGAATATCGTCTGTCGCTTTGGGGTCCCCCAAGAAATCACCGCCGACAATGGGATCCAATTCGACTCAGCATACTTCCACGAGTTCTACAAAGGCTTGGGGGCTACCCTCCACTTCGCCTCTGTAGCTCATCCCCAGAGCAACAGAGCCGTCGAAACGGTCAATGGTGTGATCCTATAGGGGATTATGACGGTGACTCAAGCAAACCTCCTCTGAGCGGGGCGCATGGGCGGAGGAGCTTCCGAGCATCCTCTGCTTCATGCGCAGGACCCCGAGCCGGGCAACAGGGCGCACCCCATTTTCGCTCGTGTACGGGGCTAAGGCAGTCCTCCGTTCGGAGATCAGTTTTCAGTCACTGCGGGTCGAGCTCTTAGACGGAGCTGCGGCCGCAATGTACCCAACCAACGAAGCAATTCAGTGGCTGGAAGTCGACCTCCTTGAGGAAAAGCGCGACCGAGCGCTCCTTCGCCACGCCATCTACGAGCGCGAAATGGTGCGCGAGTACAACCAGCGTGTCCGCGCGAGAGCTTTTCGCCTTGGGGGCCTTGTCCTCAAGCTCGTGACTGACCCCCAAGACCAGGGCAAGCTTTCCTCTAAGTGGGAAGGCTCCTAGAGGATCTCTGCGGTCCTGGGCTCGGGGGCATATAAGCTCTCCAACCTTGAAGACTAGGAGTTGAAGCATTCTTGGAATGTAGACTTGCTCCGCAAGTTCTACATCTATCGTTCGGGCTCACTCCCTCCCCCATCGCGACTTCGCAGGGGGAGGTGCTGTTTTCACTATTCCCTGCCTCGCCGCGGTTCCGTAGGGGGAGGCGTTGTATTCATCTTCATTAATACAAATGGCTTTTTCTCCAACTTTGGAATTTTTGCAGTGTTGGGGGAAATCTCCGCGGCGCCAAGTCCAGGTAAGCCGTGTCACATTTGCCCGGGGACGTGGCCTCCGGCCCCTCCCCGGGCGCCGCCTTTTGGCCCCCGGGACCTGGCATTCGGCGCCGTCCCGGGCGCCGCCATTTGCCCGAGGACGTGGTCTCCGGCCGCTCACCGGGCGCCGCCATTTGGCCCCCGGGACCTGGCCTCCGGCGCCGTCTTGGGCGCCGCCATTTGCCCGGGGACGTGGTCTCCGGCCCCTCCCCGGGCGCCGCCATTTGGCCCCCGGGACTTGGCCTCCGGCGCCGTCCCGGGCGCCGCCATTTGCCCGGGGACGTGGCCTCCGGCCCCTCCCCGGGCACCGCCTTTTGGCCCCCGGGACCTGGCCTCCGGCGTCATCCCGGGCGCCGCCTTTTGGCTCCACGGACTTGGCCTCCGGCGCCGTCCCGGGCCTCGTCGCCCTTCTAAAGGTAAAGTCTCGAGTTGTTTGTCACGTGCAGGTCACGCGAGGAGGGCTTCGGGAATCAGCGACCACCTGTCAAGCATCCAAGGCGTTTGAACGGGAGAAGGATGGTCCTACCCTTCAATCCGACGGTGGCTTCCGGGGTAGTTTAGGCTTTTTGCCTCTTTTTGGGGCTATAAATAGCCCTTGTACCCCTCTGTTGTAAAGGGATCTGATCACTTTTATTGGAATAGCTAAACTCACAGGCGTGCTCTGGAAGCCTCTCCCCCGGAGAGAGCCTCCCCAGCCGGGTCCGGTCGGGAGCGCGTCAACAGGACTAGGGCCCCCACCTGGACCCGAACCTGTATAAATCCTCGTGTCATTTCTTGTGCTTGTCCGGCGGGGGAGGACCGGTCATCCGGTCAACCCGCGCCGCGTAATCTTCGCTAGGATCATTCTCAAAACCTGCCGGGGTATTCGCAATACCACGACATGCCGTCATCGGGCTCATCCTCCCTCGGGAGTGAGCTTCCCCCTCTGCGGTTCATGGAAAATTCTACCGGGAAAATTCACGGTCCCGTCAAGTTTCTCGAACGGCTCCTATTCTCACGGTGACCGGGGGAAACTTTCGGCCGGGCCAATGGAATTTTTCGACCAGGAAAATTCATGGTCCCATCAAATTTCACGACTGGCTCCCGTTCTCACGGCGATTGGCGGAAACTTTCGACTGGTCCTTTGGAATTTTTCGACCGGGAAAATTCACAATCCCGTCAAACTTCTTGACCAGTTCTCGTTCTCACGGCGACCGGGGGAATTTTGATAGGGCCCTTGGAATTTTTTCGATCGGGGAAATCCATGGTTGCGTCTTGGAATTTTCGACCGGCTCCCATTTTCATGGCGACCGGGGGAATTTTCTGACCAGTCTTTGGAATTTCTCAACCAGGAAAATTCACGATCGCACCTTGGAATTTTTGATCGGCTCCCGTTTTCACAGCGACCGGAGGAATTTCCACCTTTCTCTCTTCGACCAGGGGCTAGGACCCAAGTATTTATTGATGTCCGGGCCTTTCATTCCTTGCGCACAGTGCGCGGCGCTAAACTGCACCCCGTGGTGTGTGTGGGGGGCGGATAACCCGGACCCGGATGGAAGATAATAATTTTCAAAGAATAATTCTCAAGCAAATGGAAAGCTTTTTATTGATTGAACATTGAACCGGGGGACAACCCCCCCGGTGTGCTAAGGTATCCTCAGGACAACAATGCCCTGGCACAAATAAGGTACAACCCAGGGAGTTAAGCTCGCACTGGAAACTACCCCGGAGGACAACTCCCTCTGATGAGCAACTACATATAATATTCCCGGAGCATTCTGAGAGCTCTCGGGAGAGATCCTTGTACAAGCTCCTAACTCTCCGGAAGGCCCTCCAGACAAGTTCCTCCGGCCAACATTCATAGCCAGCTGGGGGGCATATCTGAAGCGGTGGGACCCTCCGGGACCCCCACTTCAGACGAGATAGCTCAGCGCGATAATTGTCAAAATTCTCTAAGTGCCACACCGGGAGCCACCGCAGCCGGGCCGACTCCTGTAGAGCACCCTCTGACACGCCCCGAAAAGAAGTCTAGCGGCTAGGCCACTAGCACCTCCCCGGTGGTGAGGCTTAGCAGGGTAGAGGCCGCTTGGGCACTCCCTGGGCTATGCCACCCGGGACTCGGAAACTCCCTGTCGGGAGTTAGTTCGCGGGACGCCTGCTCGCAATCGAACAAGACTTAGCAAAAGAGTTTTTTTATTTATTTCAGAAATGAATTAAGGATTTCCAATTTCTCCGACGCTTCTTCTAAGAAGCTACCAGGAGAAAAAATCTTAAAAAGAAAAACCTATCTAAAGACCGGGGGGACCTCATACTTGCCCGTCATTGTCCCCCGCCCCCCCTGGGGAACCTTGGCTGTCGACGCTGCCTCCACTAGGAGCGCACCCCCCGGCTCAATAGCTCCGGAGGCCCGGTCAAAGAGGGTCCCAGCCAGCTTCTCGAGCTCTTTTCGTCAAGTCTCGAAGTGGTCGGGGAAGGCCCGGGGGAGCAGCTCCCCGATGACGTGGGCGCCCTCCACGCGGTGCTCCACAAGAGCAGCCGCAAGGGCTCTTGCGGGAACGGTGAGGCCCTGAGTCCACAAGAACAACTCCCCGAATACGTGGCCTCCCAGATTGATGACGAGGACTGGTCAGGGATGCCCTCCGATACTAGCTCAAGCCCGAGCTCCTTCAAGGCAGAGCGGAACATCTTCCCCTCGGAGGCCCCCCACCGTGCATGAAGCTCCTTCCGGAGCCGGGAGGCGGTGTCCTCGATGGCCGCCAGACGCGCCCGGGTCACCGCCAGCTCTCCGAGCTCCTGGTCCTTCTCGGAGCAATCGGTGAGTGCGGCCTCATTGGTGGCCGCCAGGTCCCCGAGCGCCTTCTCCTTCTCGGAGCGCTCGGAGGCTAATGCCCCCTCGGTGGACCGTAGACGCTCGGAAACCCAGGCCTCAAACTCCCAGAACAATGCAACGGACTGAGGTAAGAGGCATCAGACAAAAAGTGAAGCACGAAGCCTAAGGCTTCGGTAAGTGGTACTTACTCAAAGCCTGACGGAGATAGCCTCCTCGCAACCTCCCCCCGGAACATCCTGGGATGGCTCCACCGAGAGACCACTCCGCCCGCCGCCTCACCATCCTCTGGTGTCCCACCGTCGGAGGAGTCGAACGATAAATCCATCGGCGGGGCTGGGACCCCGTGGCGGATGAAGAGGCCTTTACACTTCCCGGGCTGGGGAGGCGCTGACGCCAAAGGGGGGGGACCTCTGGGGCCGTGAGGCCATTGGGAGGGCACGTAACGCCTTAAATCGGATGGAGACCCCTGCATGCAGCGGTTGCGGACCGGTCTCTGGGAGCGCCTGTGGGACACTCATTTGAGGAACCCGGTGGCAACCGCCAAGGTGGGTTGCACTCAAAAATGGTACATTGCAAGCTCACACAAGAAGATGCATTATATAAAAATGCAAGTAATAAAAACAAGTGTTGATCACAAGGACCAACATTACAATAACATAGCGCCAACAAGCAAAAGGACTTCAACGATCTTCATCTTCAACTGCAGTGGCGTTGCATGGGTTTCCTCCACATCGGACTCAACTAGGTAAGTGTCCCTCTACTAAGCTGGATCTTCTGGAGCGGTTTCTTCTTCTGCCATGTCGGGTTCAAGACCGAAGGACTCGGGATCAATGAATCCTTCCTCTAATTTTTGTTTGCAAAAGCAAGGGTGAGCACATTGTCCACATAGTGCTCAACAAGTCTCAAATAAGGATGTAGGTATATAGATGAGGCGGAAATTTCCAAAGGATGGATCATTGGCTCATAGAATAGATTTTTACTCTTAAGTTTGAAGTAGAGGTTTTTGTTTTTAAAAGTGAGACTTTTAAAATCCTAAACTAGATTTTCAGAAGACGTTATGCGTGGCGGTCTTCCATGAGTCACCACTTCATTCAATTTTATGAAAAACTTTCCCAAAAGCTACTTGTGCTGCATCGACGTGGATAGAATCCACTGCGCGCAGACTCCATGACCTGGGAGCTCAGAGTATCTAATACTTTAAAGTCGGTACCTCTCCATGCGACTTTTACGCATGTGATAAGGCCGAGATCACACAATAGTTTACAATCCTTGCATTAACAATTCCCTGCCCGGTAAGTAGACATTCCAGTCCTTATTACCATTTTGGGTACTCCCCACAGCCAATTCTTCCTAGGCACAGTCTGTTGTCTCGCAAGACACATAGCCTCTCTCAATTACAGTCGCGCACGACTTAATCCAGGCGTAGGGCGACTTCCTTCTTTCCACCTTTTCCTCTCATAATTTTTCTGATCTCACATCACTCGTGGCCCTTTGTGGCCCACCAGTTTCCTCTCGAGAAACCGGACCGACAACCATTGCAGGGAAAAGCTAATACTGAGAAAGCTACTATGTTGCGCCCGTCCCATACCAGGCAAGTGGTTGGTACGTTTTTCATGCCGCATAGAAGTACAACACAAGGTTCTTGTCCTTGTGAATCTTTAGTGAGGAGTCTTTCACATTCCCAGTGCGCACACAGCACCAAACAATCAAACCATCCTCACTATCGGTTCCAATCACATTTTCTTTCACAAAAAGGGGTTTTGAACAAACTGTTCTCACATGTGTCCATTTAGCATTTAACAAATAAACTTGAGCATAAGCGTAGCCTAAGCATGATATTCTAGGGTGACAAGGGTGAATGGATATTCAATCACAAAAAAGGGGCTTCTCAATTATTTGGGTCATATCTAACCACTTTATTTGAATATAATTCTCATTTGAATATAAGGCATGCATATACTTGAAAACAACTAACATACTTCATTTCAAAATATTAAGCGAGACATGATCATGGGGTTGAGACTTGCCTTGCAGTGAGGGGTCTAGTTGCTCAGATGATTCTTCAAAGTCTTCTGTTGTCTCTTCTGCTCCTTCCTCTATTCGCGCACACAACAATGAGGCAATTCAACACATCGCACCACATAAACATACAGAAAATAGCTTTCATAGGAAATAATAAGGAAAATATAACATCCATGCAGGGGAGATGCTTTGGACAAGGTTACTCGAGCATTGCTTGAAGAGATAGGTTCAAAGAGGTCGAACGTCGAAGGGTCGACATTCGGTTCACGGCTAGGCATAGCCTTAGGTTGGCTCTACGTGGGTTTTGAGGAAATGTGATAGTAGAGAAAGTTGTAGAACATAGCTCCAGGAGCTTAGTGGACAAAGTGGCATTTCAATTGCTCAAACAGAAAGAGTCAAACAAGGATAATGCCAGTGGCTGACACGAATGGCAGCGATGAACTATGGCGGCGACACGGTATAGCCACAGTTCTGGACAGGAACTTGGCAAGAGCATAACTCTCGATCTAGGCAGATTCATAGGCCAGGCTAGTGGAACGAAATGCTCAGGGGGCTGAGACCAAGCTAAGTGACACAGTGGCATTGGCTGGATCGGCCGGGAATAAAATCAGGCGGCCGGCGCTGGAGAAGAATGCTCTGGATTTGGGGGTTTCGGCTACAACGCAATTGAACTCGATTCCTTTCTAAGAGAGTGAGAGGGGGACAAGGGGAAGCTACAGACACGGCCAATTTGACCGAAGGGTCGCCGGTGTGGCCTGGCGACGTGAGCCCGATCATTGGTGGTGCACAAAAAGGGGAAAGCTAAAAGGGTTGCTGCAATTTGAAATCCAGGCTAACAGGCTTGCTAAGGGTGATGTGCTGATCAATTTGTCCTACTAGCACGAAGGCCATTTGGGCTAAAACACACGGCATTGCCGGGACAGGGGTTTTAGCCATTTCCGGCGATCACCGGTGGCAGGGTCCACCGGGATGAAATTAAATACCAAGGCACAGAGAGGAGGGCGAGAGGGACTCACCGACGTGATTGAATTGAGGCCTGGTGCTGCTGAACAGGCTGGCACTGTGCTCCTCTCCGCTGGCTCGCCGGAGACGAAGAAGAAACGCGAGGGCTGAAGCTTTGTGGCTGCTAGTGTGGTGTGAGGAACTCTGGGCGAGGGGCAGGGCTTAAATTGGTAGTGGCTGGGGCTCTCAAGAGTTGAAGCGGATCGAAATGGGATACGCTTGACTGGCACCGGACCAGGATCGAGATGGCGTGCACAGCGTTGGGATGCGGCAGTGACTCTGCCAGAGGAGAAGATTGCGCCATATCTGGCTAGAGCAGAGTGACGGGGTGGCTGGCTTCGGCATGGTGGCGAAGTGGCAAAAGGTGCTGAAACCAGCAGGCACGCGCGCGCGCACAAAACGAACGGTGCTGTTGGCGGTCATCGGTCGTCGCCACGGTGGAAGGTTTTGGCGCGACGTAAGCACCACGCGCGGACACATTGGACATGACCGAAGGTGGAGACAGATGCTGGCCGGCGGTGAAGATCGTGGTGGCGAACCACGGCGAACGACACCGGTCGCCGTCGAAACAGTTGCTGGTCTCGTTTGGTCATGGTCGAAGCAGCAGCAGCTGTTCGAAAGTTCACGGCCTGGTCGAAAGAAGGGGCTGAAAAAGGGGTCTTGGGCCGATCTGTAATTTATGGAACTTATTTCTTGGACTGAAATGTAAATCTGGAGATATTCTTGGTTTCGGCTGAAACTGATTTTGCCAAAAGGGTTTACTAAGTTCAACAAGTAGGTATACAAGGACAAAAGAGATAATTAAGTGTCTTTGATCAGGTTTTGAGCAAGATGAAAGCAGGAAGATTAGGGTAATTAGGGTAATTTGGATCTGAATTTTGGCGAGGATAAAAACTGAGGCTTAGGATGAGATTTTGAGAATTTGTCTGAAGCGGATTCTGTTCAGAATAGCGATTGGGAAACATTCCTTGAATTAGATCAAGGTTTGGAACTAATTTGTGGCTTTTAGCCTTTTCAGGCTTCTGAGAAAATTGGAAAAGGGTCAATCTGAAATACTTTTGGACTAAAATGCGGAAATGGTCTGAAAGGTAGAGTTTAGCTGGCAACTTTAAAAATTAAGGTAGTGGCATACCTAAGGTCATGATTCTGAGATAAGAAATCAAAATGGGGTTGAGACATCTGAGAATCCAATTAAGATATGCTGACTGGCAAGCTAAAGTGGTAGCAAAAATTGGGATGTTACAACCTACCCTCCTTAAGAATAATCTCTTCCTTGAGATTCTGATCAGTCTGAGAACAGGTAGGGGAAATTCTGACGCAACTCTTCCTCTCTTTCACAAGTTGATTCCTCCTCTGTGTGGTTATTCCATTGAACTTTGCAGAATCTGATGGTTCTTGACTTTAATTTCCTTTCACTGACCTCTAACACTTTGACTGGGTATTCCTTATATGTCAAATCCGTTTGAACCTCAGCTTCTGTAGGAGACACTTGCTCCATTGGTACACATAATCGCCTATCTCAAAAGATAGTTCTCTGCTTCTGCTGTCGGCGTAACTATTTTGTCGGGATTGGGCTGTCTTCAACCTTTCTTGTATAATCTTCACATGAGCAGTGGCATCTTCCACTAGTCGCGGTCCCAAAAATTGTTTCTGACCTACTTCGGTCCAATATAGTGGCGTGTGGCACTTCCTTCCATTGAGTGCTTCATAAGGAGCCATTGGCAGACTCGCTTGATAACTATTGTTATAAGTAAACTCTGCGTACAACAGAAATTGTTCCCGAAAATTTCCATAGTCTGAGGCACACACCCTCAACATGTCTTCTAGAATCTGATTCACTCTTTCTGTTTGGACTCCAGTCTGCGGGTGGTAAGCGGTACTAAACTTCAATCTCGTTCCCAAGGATTTCTGCAACTCTTTCCAAAACTTTGATACGAATTATGCTCCTCTATCTGAGACAATTGTCTTTGGTACTCCATGTAGAGTGACAATCCTGGTAAGGTATAGCTCTACCAGCTTACTTGTCGTGTACTGAGTCTTTACAGGTAGAAAGTGAGCTACTTTCGTCAATCTATCTACTATAACCCATATAGAATCATATCCTTGTTGGGTTCTCGGTAAACCTATTACGAAATTCATTCCAATTTCGTCCCATTTCCACTCAGGGGTTGGCAGGGGTTGCAGTGGTCCTGCAGGTTTTTGATGTTCCTCTTTCACTCTCTGACAGGTGTCACAAGAAGCTACAAACTCAGCAAATTCTTTCTTCATTCCTTTCCACCAAAATTGATCCCTTAGATCTTGGTACATCTTTGTACTGCTTGGGTGGATAGAGTAAAGGGTACAATGGGCTTCTTGCAGTATCATGTCCTTGATTTCTCTATTATCTGGAACGCAAATTCGATTGTGATACCACAAAATTCCTTGCTCGTCCTCACGGAGATCAATTGCGTCTCCATACTTCATATCCTCTTTCAAACTTCTGAATATTCTGATCTACTTCTTGAGCCTTCCGAATTTGATCCTTCAACTCGCAATCTACTTTTAATGCGGTGAGGGTCCCTTGTTCAACAAACTCTAAACTCAACTTTTCAAAATCTTTAAGTAATTGGGGTGGTACTTCCAAGGTCTTTGCTTGCTTGCAGTAGGACATTCTGCTCAAAGCATCTGCTACCACGTTTGCTTTACCGGGGTGGTAGTGTATTCCAAGGTCATAATCCTTAATCAATTCTAACCACCTTCGCTATCTCATGTTCAAGTCTTGCTGGGTGAAGATATACTTCAGACTCTTGTGGTCCATGTAGATTTCACATCTATTCCCTAGCAGATAGTGTCGCCAAATTTTTAGCGCATGAACAACAGCAGCCAATTCCAAATCGTGCGTTGGGTAGTTCTCCTCATGTGGTCGCAATTGTCTTGATGCATAAGCTACAACTCTCCCTTCTTGCATAAGGACACAACCTAGTCCTCATTTTGATGCATCACAATAGACTTCAAAATCCTTCTTGTTGTCTGGCAACGTAAGAACAGCCGTGGTTGTCAATATCTTCTTCAGCTCTTCAAAGCTCTCTTCACATCCCTCAGTCCAGTTGAATGGAACATCCTTCCTTAGCAGTCTGGTGAGCGGCTTAGTAATCTAGGAAAATCATTTGACAAATCGTCGGTAATAACCGGCTAATCCTAGGAAACTTCTCACTTCGGTTACTTTTTCCGGTTGTTTCCACTCCATGATAGCTTGAGTCTTTGACGGATCCATAGATATTCCTTTGCCAGAGATGATGTTGCCCAGAAATGAGATTTCTTTCAACCAAAAGGCACATTTATCAAATTTGGCATAAACTAATGTTCTACCAACTTTTCTAGCACCATTCTGAGATGTTGTGTGTACTTTTCCTCTGACTCGGAAAAGATGAGAATGTCATCCACGAACACAATGACAAACTTGTCTAAAAATTCCATAAGGACTTTATTCATCAAATTCATGAACACTACTGGTGCGTTCGTTAAACCAAGGGGCACCACGGTAAACTCATGCTATCCATATCTCGTTATGAATGCAGTCTTTGGGATGTCCTGTTCTCAAATCTTCAATTGATGGTATCCAGACCTCAGGTCAATCCTTGAAAATATCTTAGCTCCTCTGAGTTGATCAAAGAGATCATCGATCCTTGGTAGAGGGTACTTGTTCTTGATTGTCATCTCATCCCGCTTTCGGTAGTCGACACAAAGTCGTAGACTACCATCTTTCTTCTTAGCGAAGAGTACAGGGGCTCCCCAAGGTGAGGAACTTTCCTTGACAAACCCTTTCCTTTCCAATTCTTCCACTGGCTTCCTCAACTCTTCTTGCTCTTCACTCATCATACGTGCAAGCTTTCTTGCATACGGAGCAGATCCAGGCTTTAATTCAATTGAGAACTCAATGTCCCCATCTGGTGGCATTCCTGGAAGTTCTTTGGGGAAAACTTATGGATATTCATTCACTATTGGAACTCCTTCAAACGCAATTCCCTCCAAACTATTTAAACTGCATACTTGGTCGTTCACTATTGACCTTTCCGCGTAGAATGTAACTTGCTTTCCTTCAACGTTTGTCAGGGTTATTGCTTTCTTCTCACAGTCCATCTGACCTTTATACTTCGCTAACCAGTCCATTCCAAGGATAACATCTAATCCTTGAAGGTCCAAAACTAGCAAGTTCGCTAGGAATCCTATGTTGCCAATACTAAAGGCGACATTTCTACAGATAGAGTTGACAAGCATTCTAGCCCAAGGGGATTGGATTAAAATAGGGGACTCTAATGCATATACTGGTAACTCATTTCTGAGCACAAAAGATCTTGACACAAAAGAATGAGTAGCACCAGGGTCAAATAATGCAACTGAAAGTTCAGAATGGATGCAGATCCTACCGATCACAACATCAGATGCTTCTCCTGCTTCAATGGCGGATGCGTAGTTGAGTCTGCCACGACCTATAGCAGGCATTCCTCTTCCTCGGCCATTCTAAATTCTTCCTCCTCTAGAGGGCAGAGCACTTCTGGCAAAGCCTTGAGTTGGAATAGAGAGTCTTGCGGCTTGACCTCGGGCAATGTTGAATGGCAAGTGTTGCAGTGGACATGTGTTCTTGCGATGTCCCTTTCTTCCACAATGAAAGCATTCTTCATTCTTCATGGGGCAATCCTTGAAGAAATGGTTTCCCTTACATCCGCTACACTGTGGTATTGCAGCAGGCGTAGGTCTCTGGGGTCTGCGTGGCAGTCTGAAGGCTGGCCGATAAGCAGGCATCAGTCTCCCTCTCCTAGCATTTCCTTGATAAGAGTTGGGCAAAGCCTTCCTCTTTCAGTCTTCTTCGATCACTCCCCTCTTTTCCTCCATCTTGAGTAATCCATTTATCAGGACATGGAAATCCGTAAACTCATGGGATGACAGCTGGTATTGTTAAGAGTTTTGCAGACCTTCACAAAATCTATCGATCTCCCTCTCCACCGTTGCGATGTCTTCAGGGGCGTACCTTGCCAGTTGAATGAATTCGTGTAGATACTGCTTGACGGTCTTGTTTCCTTGTCATAGATTCATGAACTCTCAGTGCTTCGCATGAACAACGCCTTTCAGAACGTGGTACTTGCAAAATTCTTCCTTAAACTCGCTCCATGTGATTGAATCCTTGTTGGAGTGCACAGTCTGGTAATTTTCCCACCAGGCGGCAGCAGGTCCAGCTAGTTGATGTGATCCGTACAGAAGTTTCTCCTCGTCGCTGCACCTGACTGTGTTCAACTTTCTTTCTACATCCCTTAGCCAATCGTCCGCCACGATGGGGTCCTCGGTACTTGAAAAGGTCGGGGGACGTGTTTTCTGAAAGTCACTCAATTTCGCACCAGTTGCTGATCCTTCAGCTTGTCCGGATGCTAAATGCTGCATCAACTATCCTAAGATCTGATTCTGCAAAGTTGCTGACTCTTGTCTGTTTCGCTCCATCCATAACAGCACGTCGTTAATGTTGCCTCCTTGTGGCATCGTTGATGATGATCCTGGTCGGTCTGGGTTAGCACGGTCTCTTGTTCCTGGTGTAGCCCTTGCATTGTTGGGGTTTCCCTCGAGTTCTCCTTCTTGGAGTCTCCCAAGCGTATTAACCATCCTACTCAAACAGGAGGTTAAGAATAGAGACGTTGATTCGGAAAGAATCACACATAGAGATGCAAGCAGAATGCTGGCATTAACTCGAGAGGCAAGGATAAGGATATGCAAAATGCCTTTTTCATAAATCAGCTTTTCAAAAGATACAAGGCTCTTTGCCTCATCGGCTTATAGAGTTCATCTAACAACCAGCACACAAGCATACATCACCTACAACCAAGAGCAACTACTACAACAAAGAAAGATCTAACGTCTGCTGGGTCAGGCACAAAAGGTCGAACCAAAGAAAGTCTAGGGTCACTCGTCGGCATCGGAGGAACCACAAGGCTCTACCTCCTAGGGATCCTCCTCCTAATCATCATCTGTATCCATCGGCTCTAGATCCAGATCCTCATCATCATCCCTGTCGTTGTCAACATTGACAATCTCCTTCCCTTTTCCATCGGGGGTCTTCTTCTCTTCTGCAGTGCTGGGAAGCTCGAGCGTGTGACCATCGATAACAATGCCGCGTGATGAAGGCATGAAACCACTGAGATACTCCTTTAAGTTTCCCACTCTCTTGCGAGCGGTAATTCTTAGTTTTGGGCAACTTTTCTTGACGGCTGACTCTGAAGCATCAGGGTCCTTCTCTCCACTTGATTCGGCTAACTCTTGAATTTGCTTCTCCTTCTCTTGGAGACTTGCACGGGCCCTCATAAGCATTCCCTCAAGATAATGCCGGTCGTCACGAACACACTCGTACTCACGATGTAAGCGGGTATATCCAATGTCCGAAGCATGAATGACGTCTCGGGTCTTCGTCAAGACAGCATCCTCTCGGTCGCTGGATGGAAGAGCGACTCGGTACTCCGATCTGGGAACCTGATAAGGCACAAAGCGATAGGGGGAATCTAAAAGGTAGTCACTGTATAACTGCCAGATGGTACCTACCGCACGATGGGCATCATCTAAGATGGCATCTTCTTCTTCCTCTCTGCGGCCCTGACGTCTCACTGAGCCTCTCCCATGCTCGGGGATCTCATAGAAGATCACTGAAGCTCGACAACCGATGGGTCGTCCATTGACCTCATCTTGCCAAACGCAATACACTGGCCTCTGACTATCTCGCGCACCAAGGAACTGCAGCATGATCCACAGGAGTAGCGCCCACGATCCAAGCTCGTCACCATGAACGTATCTCCTGTTGGAAGCCATCGGGAAGACATAACGAAAGGCACCTTTTTTATAGTTTAAAATGAAGTCTAAAACCTTTTTCAAATAATCAAAAAATAACATTTTTCCTTAAACAAAATAGGTTTTCGTAAACAAACTTTGTCAAAGAACTAGCGACCTTTTATTTTCTAGGGACACCAAGGTCTATCTAAGGGTCACGACCTACAGCCGAGCCTTTGCTCTGATACCAGCTTCTGTGGGACCCTGATTTGAGGAATCCGGTGGCAACCGCCCAAGTGGGTTGCTCTCAGAAATGGAACATTGCAAGCTCACACAACAAGATGCATTATATAAAAATGCGAGTAATTAAAACAAGTGTTGATCACAAGGACCAACATTACAATAACATAGCGCCAAAATGACGCAATTTAGTGTTGATACAAAATTAAGGAGTTTTCTTCGACACAGAGGTCGACACTGAATGCGACAACAACAACAAGCAAAAGGACTTCAACGATCTTCATCTTCAAATGCAGTGGCGTTGCATGGGTTTCCTCCACATCGGACTCAACTAGGTAAGTGTCCCTCTACTAAGTGGATCTTCTGGAGCGGTTTCTTCTTCTGCCATGTTGGGTTCAAGACCGAAGGACTCGGGATCAATGAATCCTTCCTCTAATGTTTGTTTGCAAAAGCAAGGGTGAGCACATTGTCCACATAGTGCTCAACAAGTCTCAAATAAGAATACAGGTATATAGATGAGGGGGAAATTTCCAAAGGATGGCTCTTTGGCTCATAGAATAGATTTTTTACTCTTAATTTTGAAGAAGAGGTTTTTTTTAAAAAGTGAGGCTTTTAAAATCCTAAACTAGATTTTCAGAAGACGTTATGCGTGGCGGTCTTCCATGAGTCACCACTTCATTCAATTTTACGAAAAAGTTTCCCAAAAGTTACTTGTGCTGCATCGATGTGGATAGAATCCACCGCGCAGACTCCATGACCTGGGAGCTCAGAGTATCCGATACTTCTTATAACTTTGCAAAGGTGTACCACCTTAATCCACTTATCACTCAACTTTCAAGTTGGTACCTCTCCATGCAACTTTTACGCATGTGACAAGGCCGAGATCACACAACAGTTTACAATCCTAGCATTAACAATTCGCTGCCAGGTAAGTAGACATTCCAGTCCTTATTACCATTGTGGGTACTCCCCACAACCAATTCTTCCTAGCCTCGGTCTATTTTCTCGCAAGACACATAGCCACTCTGTCGCGCCCCGAAACTGGGACTACGACTACTCCTGTAGAGACCTAGCTCGCTGCAGCTAGTCCCCTATATGCATAGCATATACATACCCTTGACTTCCCAGGATAAGTCAAGCACAGGAGTATATCACATTGCAACAGAGTAACTTACAAAATATTTAAGCAGTGTGGCCTGCTGGCCTTAATATTACATAAAGAGATTACAATGCCTTCGCGGCATACATGGTTTAGCAAAATAACAACTACACAGCAGAAGATAGGTGACCCTCCCACAAAGAGAAGTGGAGGGCAGAACAACACACATCAGGATACTGATGGGACTGACGCTCCTCCTTCTGGATCCAAGAAGTTCTCCATGCCTTCATCTTGATTATAGAACGCTCCATCTACTGAATTGTAGGTTGCAAGAGTGAGCACTTATGTACTCAGCAAGTCATAGGTAAGAGTAGATACATATAGTAGTGATGATATGAACCTAGACTAGTCAAGAATTATGGATGTTTGTAAAATAATCTTTTTCTTTCATGCCTCAACACATCTTATCTCATGGCAGCACTTCTCATAATATAACATTGATAATCTTGTTCACTAGATTATAGCACTACCGCGACACGTCGACACACGACAGCCCACGGCAGCACTCCTTATCATGACAACACATGTCATTTGGGTAATCTTGATTTAACACATTTTATTTAGAAAATAGTACTTGTGTCACACCCCGTGGATTTAATCCACTGCAGCAGACTCCTATAAACCCGGGAGCTCGGAGTATTCGAATACGTTTTTAACTCTGCAGACAGGTACCAATTTACCCGCAAGATATCCACTTTCAAGCCTTTCCTATCATAACATAATGATTGGACCCCTGACTCACTTCATATTGTGAGCGGCAAGGTGGAGATGACAAGAACTTTTGTTATGTTTCACTTACAATTCACCCCTGACCCTGCAGTTTTCTTCACACAAACCGCAGTTGTGGCGGGCTATACCCCCACCCCTAAGCCTCTTCCCATTATTGGGTCAACGTGCTTGATCAAATCACATTCAGTGATACGTGGAGGAGCTGAACCCCGTGAGTTTAGTGTATTACTTTTCATCTTGTGCAGGGGTTTCATGTGCGATTCACATAAGTACTTGTTCAGACCTGTCTGATACCAGCCTAGACCGTCTCGCAATAGAACGAGGACGATGCAGTAGGCAAGTATTCTATCGTTCTTTCCACAGGGACTAGAGAAGCAAAATCGTGTAAAACTAGACTAAATCGATGGCAAGCGAAACTAAAATAGTCGAGAGAATGAGAAAGAGAATGTCAGAGGAAAAGCGAAGAGAGAAAAAGGTGGTAGGCTTGCGACGTTTGGTCACTGTTTAATCCGTACGCGTAGTCGTGAGTACAAGCAATAAAGCGGTATCGTTCAGCAATCTCACAATCAAAGAAGCAAAACGCTGAAACGCACACACCTATCGACGGTATCAACGAATTTAACACGCAAGGGATTAACAAGGACCATTCTCCATCAGCCTCTCAGCTACAACCTACATGGCAAATCCGGAGAACAACCACACCAACTCAAGACAACAAGAGCAAGACAAAGCAATTCATGACAGAATGAGAATTTAATACACAACTTCAATCACCCCAGTCCTGTCCATTTACACAGAAACAACAAAGATATAGAAATTGAAGCACAACATGCTCAGCCTCTGAAATATCCAATTTAATCCAGTCAAGAATTACAGGAATAATCTAAATCTATATGAGCACAAAGCACAAACGAATTCAAGCAATCAACCAGGATGAAAGAAACTAATTTCAGAAGCTAGTTTCAATTTGATTTGACATACTTCTATACATTCCAATGCCATAGCAGCTCACACAAGCATCACAGAAACTGAACATTCAACAATCATATCACAGAAACTTCTATTCACTCATTTCTCCATCTGTTCATCAGACAAATGTTGGAACTCAAGCAATTTCATCTATTATCTCATACAACGATTCCATTTCAGTTCATCACAATTCAAGAATAAAGAAAGTGAGAAGTTGAACCAGAAATGATGGCCGCTGGAGTAGCTGGAGAAGCACTGGAGTCTTGCTGAAGCTTGCAAAGGTTGGAGGAGCTAATCGCCGTGTCGAAGTAGCTGGAAAGGAGGTCGTGGAAGAGGAACTTGGCCGTCGGCCCGAGAGGAAGGAGGTGCCGGAGTTGGTGAAGACGGCGGCTATGGCGCGAGGAACAAGCTGCGCCGGCTGTGCAGCAGGCGGCGGTGGCCGAGGGAGAGGAGGCTCCGGCGCGGGATGGTCTTGTGGTGGTGCGCCGAGGAGACCAGGGAGGAGGCGTGGCGACGCGGGAGTCTTGGAGGCGCAGATCCGGCACCTGGCGGGATGTGTGGGCGGCGCCGGAGAGAGGGAGTGCGGGGACGCAGCGCCGCGACACGGTGGAGATGGCGCGGGATCGGGAGGACGAGAGAGGCGCGGGATCGGCCAGATCCAGCCGGATCCGGCGTGGCGGCAGATCGGCGGCGCTGATTGCTGGTCCGGTGGCGTGGAGGCGGGATCGGGCAGCGGTGCTGTGGAGGTGCGGCTCGGGACGGAGGTGCAGCGCGGCGGGAGGTGGTTCCGGCGGTGAGCCGGCGCGGGAGGCACAGCTCGGGGCGGAGGTGCAGCGCGGCGGGAGGTGGTTCCGGCGGTGAGCCGGCGCGGGAGGCACGGCTCGGGACCGGATCGGGCGGCGTGGCGCGTGGATCGGGTCCGAGTCAGCGAGATGGCGGCTGTGGTGGATCTGGGGAGGCGCCGGCACGAAGAGGAGACCGGCGGCTTGGGCGGCGCCGGCTCAGGACTCAGATCCGGCCAGATCCGGCCGAGGAAGATGGCGGTGTGGCGGCCCGGTGTAGATCCAGTGGCTTTGGGGCTTGAAGTGGTGGATTTGGTGGAGTTTGTAGTGATGAAATGGAGAAGATGAAAACAAGAAAAAGGAAGAAGAAGGGGAGGAAGGGGAATGGAGCACCGCCGGCGTATGGCCCGGCCGCCGGCGGCGAGGTGGAGGGAGGTGTGGAAGAGTGGTTTGGGGAAGAAGAAGAACGAAGTAAAAAAATAAAAGCCGGGCTCAAGAATGCTTCAGTGGCCGGCGGCTGGCTAAAGATGGTGAATTTTGCCCTTTTTGCAGAAAAGCCCTCGAGGTTTTGGAGAATTAGAAATGTGACCTCGTGGCTAGGGTTTGGGATTCCGGGCCCCCGGAGACTCCGATTTTTGTGCGGTCAGATCCCACGCGTCCGCGAGAACGCGCACTTCCATCAGGAATCGTCCGATGGCCGGATTAAGTCGAGGACGCACGACCGCTAGCCGAAAATCCATCCGATCCTCGTCGACCTGCGATAAAAGTTGGAAAAACAAGTAATCCGGTCGATTTGGCGACAAATCTGGAATAATCTAGACATATGCCGAGGTTAATGACTGATACGTGCAAAAGCATGGGGAAAATGTACACAAAAATGAGGCAAATCGAGTAAATATCATCCCCCCAAGCTTAATTCTTTGCTTGTCCTCAAGCAATGTGACAAGAAATAAATCCAAGGAGTCAAGCAAGCAACCAAATGTCATGAAAGAGTAAAATGCAGCATATAGTAAACTCGGCAAACTAAGATATGTTTCAAGCGCTCAACCATCTAATAATTGCGCTGAAATTGCAAGTAACTAGCTTAGTTCTAGATACGGAGGAAATAAGAATGCTTAATTCTACTCATACCACCTACATCCATACGTATATATAGAAATTCAAAGTGAGCATAAACAATACACAAGCATCGAAGAACTACAGTCTCCATAAACATCAAATAAGCAGTTTCAACCTTATTAATTTTTGAGCGCTCTTTATTTGAAAAACAAAATCTGGTGCACATGTAAGTCTCTACCCTTCGACTTATTTAGGCGGATCTCTCCGTACTTCGCTCTAGGGTAGGTAGTCCACTAGAGTGTTTATAAACATGCTCATGAGTCAAAAAATGTAGCAGGAAGGCTTGTGCACTTATTAGATTTGAAAATGTGCAAACCATGCTTACATACCAAATACTCAGAGGAGCAACGAAGCAGAAGAGCTTTTATTCAAAAGAAAAGAAAATTTGGCAGTGTCTACAAGGTAGAAAACAAACAAATGCGACCTTATTAGCAAGATTTTTTTTTTTTTTTTTTTTTCAAATCTGGTTTACACAAGTTATATGATTGTTTAGGAGACTCGTGTTCTAAACATGTGTGTAGAGATTAGGTTCACAATTGACATTTCAGTATACAAGATAGAATGCGGTAATAAAGATATCAGTAAGCATTCGAATTTCCACAATATCTACAACGAAACTAAGTACAAGCAGTTTTAGTACCATTAGAAGATGGTTAATCACAATTCAACCTATAATAGATTGTTGAGCTACTAGACCATGCAATAAAAAAAACTCAACACGACATGCAAAAGGGCTCCAGAAGCCAAATGAGAACAATGAAACGCAAAATGAAAAGCACATTTAGTCATAACCACAACAATCACATATATATACAAATCTGCACAAGTCTAGAATTTCCAGAAAATTTTGACATGACCTTTCTAGATTTTTCATGCAATCCAAACAAAACAAGTATACAACAGGTCATATCACAACATAAACAAGCCCACAAGGCTGGATAAAGATCATTCACACATAGGAAAGGCAGGATAAGCAAGTACATACAACAGATCTCATACATGAGCACAAACTTGCACATAGAAGCTCAAATTTGAAAAATTTGACCCATATTTTCAGAATTACAGCACAACAAGAAATGCATTCTCCCCCCAAGCTTAAATGGTTGCATAGTCCACAATGCAACAATATGAGATGGATCACACATGGAGATGAGAACACAAAATAAATTTCATGCACAAGGGTCATATGAGAGGTCCGCAATAGCTCACCGGGTGAAGAATGGAGACGATGACGCTGCGATGAGCCATACAAAGTATCCCAAATGTGCCAAGCCGCCATATGAGGATGATGCCCTAAAAGAACAACCAAAGAAGAAACTAAGAACAATCCTACAAAATAAAGGAAAATAAATAACAAAAAGAAAGAAAGAGAGAAAACACTCGGGTTGCCTCCCGAAAAGCGCTTCTTTTAGGTCGGAAGCTCGACCCTCAAAGGATATAGCGTTGAAGCGTGAGTGCGGAAGGAGAGGCAAGTATGGGACGTAGTAGAAGCTCCACGTCCACCCTCCTGTCAGAAGCAGCATACTGTCGAAAGCAGCATACCTGGGAATCCACCAGGATCCCAAGGAATGTCGACTCGGAGCAAGTCTGCTCGCGGTCGAGAAAGCACACGTGCTAACCTGCAAATAAGATCGAGAACAAACAAGCACGTGTGTATGGTAGGGACAAGGCCCTCCAGAAGGTCAGCTGACGAAAATCCTTTCTCATAGATCGACTGACTATACATATCATGAGGATGGCATATAATGATGCAGGATGAATGACAACTCAAAGGAATATGAATAACCTCCTCAGAACTAGACAACTCATAGTGATACGAGAGGGGTTTCAAATCTACCTGAATAGTGGATGGCGTGAAGTCTGGGGTAGGAAGGACCTCCACGGGGGTCGTATCTAATAGATCAGGATGAATGGACTCCCCTACGTCAGAAAGAAGTCCCTCATCAGCAAATGAGAATGTCTCCCTCTCGATCTCGTGGCTCAGGGAGTAGTCCAGAAGGTCTGCAACATCGAAACTGACACTCTCCATCTCTGGTCCGTCTGCCAATGGATCATCAAAAGAAAATGGCCCGAATGGACGCAGCGCCTCTGGAAAATAAGCTCTCCATCATCATCATCATCAAACATGATCAAATCAATAGGAGGCGGAGGTGATTGATGCGACGTCGAAGAAAGAAGATCGGGTCGAAGCTCGTCGCTCAATACTGTGGTCTCTCCGCGGGGGTCTCCAAGATACATCTCATGGGTGGGCTCCGGGACACTCGACAGAGATGTGATGGCCTCAAATGCGGGTACTTGAGATGGCAGGGTGTGGACTGGATCTCGATATCCTCTGAACTCAGCTATGCAAGATCGCACACCCTGCATCTCAGCCCGCAATAGTTCCACATCCCTTGAATGCTGGGTCATGAGTCGCTCAGATTGCTTAACCAAGCCCTCCATCAGTGCCTCAAGTCTAGATGTATCCTCAACTTTGGGAGGCGACTGTGGAGACAGATGTAGAAACTCATGCACCTTTTTCAAGTGGCACTCAAACATCACCTCAAGCCTAGATGTGTCCTCGTATGCAGGAGGCTGCGGTGAGTACTGCTGATGTGACAAGTACGGAGCCTGATGTGATGTACATGGAAGCTGCTCTCCGTACCTAAAACCCTGCGAAGGATGACTAGGAGAAGATGATGAGATAACAGGGTGGTTGTTCCTATATGGTGAATTTGGGTATGTAGGCCATCCATGATGATATATAGTGGATGCTCGACCACGCTGACAAGTGGCGGGCGAATGACCTCGAATACCGCAAATACAACATATAGGAGCAACACTAATATGAGCAAATAATCCACGAAAGGTTGTATCCATCTGACGAGGCAAATCATCTAGTTTAGCACTGAGATTGTCACATGCATCACAAAAAGACTGCGAACCATCCATATCCTCAATCAGAGAAAATAAATCAACGAGAAAAGGACAAGAGGAAAGGCTAGAAATAAAAGAGCTGGGAGGGAAAAAGGGGCGGGAAAAGATGCAAACAAGAACCGAAAAGAAAAACAAAAACAAAATGATTTAATCTAGTTAAACACATTCACTTTCATCTAGTCCCCGGCAACGGCGCCAAAAATTGATACCAGCCTAGACCATCTCGCAATAGAACGAGGACGATGCAGTAGGCGAGTATTCTATCGTTCTTTCCACAGGGACTAGAGAAGCAAAATCGTGTAAAACTAGACTAAATCGATGGCAAGCGAAACTAAAATAGTCGAGAGAATGAGAAAGAGAATGTCAGAGGAAAAGCGAAGAGAGAAAAAGGTGGTAGGCTTGCGACGTTTGGTCACTGTTTAATCCGTACGCGTAGTCGTGAGTACAAGCGATAAAGCGGTATCGTTCAGCAATCTCACAATCAAAGAAGCAAAACGCTGAAACGCACACACCTATCGACGGTATCAATGAATTTAACACGCAAGGGATTAACAAGGACCATTCTCCATCAGCCTCTCAGCTACAACCTACATGGCAAATCCGGAGAACAACCACACCAACTCAAGACAACAAGAGCAAGACAAAGCAATTCATGACAGAATGAGAATTTAATACACAACTTCAATCACCCCAGTCCTGTCCATTTACACAGAAACAACAAAGATATAGAAATTGAAGCACAACATGCTCAGCCTATGAAATATCCAATTTAATCCAGTCAAGAATTACAGGAATAATATAAATCTATATGAGCACAAAGCACAAACGAATTCAAGCAATCAACCAGGATGAAAGAAACTAATTTCAGAAGCTAGTTTCAATTTGATTTGACATACTTCTATACATTCCAATGCCATAGCAGCTCACACAAGCATCACAGAAACTGAACATTCAACAATCATATCACAGAAACTTCTATTCACTCATTTCTCCATCTGTTCATCAGACAAATGTTGGAACTCAAGCAATTTCATCTATTATCTCATACAACGATTCCATTTCAGTTCATCACAATTCAAGAATAAAGAAAGTGAGAAGAAGTTGAACCAGAAATGATGGCCGCTGGAGTAGCTGGAGAAGCACTGGAGTCTTGCTGAAGCTTGCAAAGGTTGGAGGAGCTAATCGCCGTGTCGAAGTAGCTGGAAAGGAGGTCGTGGAAGAGGAACTTGGCCGTCGGCCCGAGAGGAAGGAGGTGCCGGAGTTGATGAAGACGGCGGCTATGGCGCGAGGAACAAGCTGCGCCGGCTGTGCAGCAGGCGGCGGTGGCCGAGGGAGAGGAGGCTCCGGCGCGGGATGGTCTTGTGGTGGTGCGCCGGGGAGACCGGGGAGGAGGCGTGGCGACGCGGGAGTCTTGGAGGCGCAGATCCGGCGCCTGGCGGGATGTGTGGGCGGCGCCGGAGAGAGGGAGTGCGGGGACGCAGCGCCGCGACACGGTGGAGATGGCGTGGGATCGGGAGGACGAGAGAGGCGCGGGATCGGCCAGATCCAGCCGGATCCGGCGTGGCGGCAGATCAGCGGCGCTGATTGCTGGTCCGGTGGCGTGGAGGCGGGATCGGGCAGCGGTGCTGTGGAGGTGCCGCTCGGGACGGAGGTGCAGCGCGGCGGGAGGTGGTTCCGGCGGTGAGCCGGCGCGGGAGGCACGGCTCGGGACCGGATCGGGCGGCGTGGCGCGTGGATCGGGTCCGAGTCAGCGAGGTGGCGGCTGTGGTGGATCTGGGGAGGCGCCGGCACGAAGAGGAGACCGGCGGCTTGGGCGCCGCCGGCTCAGGACTCAGATCCGGCCAGATCCGGCCGAGGAAGATGGCGGTGTGGCGGCCCGGTGTAGATCCAGTGGCTTTGGGGCTTGAAGTGGTGGATTTGGTGGAGTTTGTAGTGATGAAATGGAGAAGATGAAAACAAGAAAAAGAAAGAAGAAGGGGACGAAGGGGAATGGAGCACCGCCGGCGTATGGCCCGGCCGCCGGCGGCGAGGTGGAGGGAGGTGTGGAAGAGTGGTTTGGGGAAGAAGAAGAACGAAGTAAAAAAATAAAAGCCGGGCTCAAGAATGCTTCAGTGGCCGGCGGCTGGCTAAAGATGGTGAATTTTGCCCTTTTTTGCAGAAAAGCCCTCGAGGTTTTGGAGAATTAGAAATGTGACCTCGTGGCTAGGGTTTGGGATTCCGGGCCCCCGGAGACTCCGATTTTGGTGCGGTCAGATCCCACGCGTCCGCGAGAACGCGCACTTCCATCAGGAATCGTCCGATGGCCGGATTAAGTCGAGGACGCACGACCGCTAGCCGAAAATCCATCCGATCCTCGTCGACCTGCGATAAAAGTTGGAAAAACAAGTAATCCGATCGATTTGGCGACAAATCTGGAATAATCTAGACATATGCCGAGGTTAATGACTGATACGTGCAAAAGCATGGGGAAAATGTACACAAAAATGAGGCAAATCGAGTAAATATCACTGTCCCATACCAAGCTTGCGGTTAGTACGTTTGTTCATGCCACTAGACGCACAACACATGGTTCTAGTCCTTATATGCCAGTGACCAGACCATCCACAACCCTGCACCTTCAGTGCCTGTACATCCTTTGCAGTCTAGCACCTCCAGTGCTACCACCATTCCATACCATTTTCCTGGTCACGGCTAGGGGTTTTATTTCATGAATATAAGTATATACATATATAACAGTTCGTGGCTCAAAACTTGTTTATTTCACAATTCACAAATAACCAGTCTAGCACTGCCAATTCATAAGTCAACCATTCTCAATCTTTCACATGCAATATTATCTATATTCAAGGTTATGTTGTAGCAACTCTTAAAATATAGGTTCGTGATGATCAAGAATATGACTTGCCTTCCGCGTCGTAAAATACAGCAGTTGATGTCGGATTAGCAGTGAAGTCCTCAACTTCGGGCTCTTGATCTGCTCTCCAAACAAACAAACAACCAATAATCACAATCTTTTCAATACATTATTATACTATATGCAATAATGCAAAGATGAAGTCTTGATGATTCTGAGATGATTGGATTTAGAAGCTGATTAGAGTTAGGTTATGGAGATCAAGGTTAAGATTAGTTATCAAAGGTTTACAAGGTTCCAAATGTCTCAAAATATCAGAATGATATCAAGGTTGCGACTGGTTCGCTCAAAAACAGCGAACGTCTTTAGGTCGACATTCGGTTCAAGGCATCGACATAGGGTCGATGGATGATAGAGGGGTTATCTCAACATGTGGCAGTAGAATAAAATGTAGAGCACAACTCCACAAGTCTAAGGGACAAGGTTATTTTCAGTTTGCACCACTAAAAAGAGGTGAAAAGAGCTAATGCCACTGGCTGACATGCTCTGGCATAGGGCTGACAATGTCAAAATCTAGGGTTTTAGCATAAACTGTAGTTCAAGGGCTCAAATCAAGTTGTGATAGAAGAAGAAATTATAGATCACAACCTGAGGAATTTAAGAGACAAAGTTATGCTCAAAATGCACATCTAGAAGGAAGTGAAAAGGGCTAATGCCACTGACTGACATAGCCTGGCATTGATCTTGACATGGCCAGAAACTAGGGCTTGCCATATCCTTTGATCTAGAGCTCCAAATGATGCACCACTTTGTCTGGAAGGTAGGCATTGATAACAGGAACAAATGATTCGAAAGGCTCCAGGGCTGGAGATGGCTGGAAGGTGATGAAAATCGGTGAAGAAAAGTGGTGGCGACACGGCACAGTGAAGCCACTGGACAAGGTTTTTGGCATGGCTATAACTTGAAATCTGGACAGTTTCAGAGGTCGGGCTAGAAGACAAATATGCTCAGGAGGTTGAAGCACTTCTGTTGGACAAGGTGGCTGAAGCTGGATCGGCCGGGAATGGACTTCCGGTGGCCGGCGCCGGAGAAGAAGACACTGATATTCGGGGTTTTTGATGCAGGAGGTTTGAACTCTATTCCAAGCTTGGAGAATGAAAGAGAAGTATGAGTAAGATATCTGCACAATCAATTTGGCCGGAGGATGGCTGGTGTGGCCTGGCGACGATCGCCGGTGACTGGTGGAGCTCAAATTTGGGGAAACCTTCGATTCGAGCTCAATCTGGAGATCTGGATGCATAGGCTTGCTAATTAGAGCTCACTGATCAACTTGTTTCACATATTCGAAGACTAATTCAGGGTAAATCGGGCTGCATTGCCGGAACAGGGCATTTGGCAATTCCGGCGATCACCGGCGTTAGGGTCCACCGGAGAGCAATTCAATGCAACAGTACAATCAGGGGAAAGAGGGATACTCACTGCTAGCTTCAATTTGGCAGGAGATGCAGTGAAGTGTGCTGGCACCGTGAAGCCTCGAGCTGGTCTCACCGGAGAAGAAGACGACAGCGAGAGGATTTTTGAATTGGCTGAGTTCTGGTGAAGTGAAGCTGTTACAAGGTATGGGGTTGCTTATATAGGCCAGAGGCGGAGCTTGCAAGGAGGTAGCAGCAAGGGAATTGGCGCCGGTGACTTGACTGGCCGGGCGCAGGCGCGACAACGGTGATGGTGAAGCGATGGCGCACAGGCGATGGAACGGTTGATGAAACTGTTGCTTCATCGGGACGCAATGGTGTCGGGCGGTGCAAAACAGTGGCGACAAGGGCTGGCAAAGCAAAGCAACGTGGCGAGGAGTTGCTGACAACGATCGCGCACGGGAGCAAAGCTGTTCAACGGCGTTGCCACGACGATGGCTGAGGCGTGGACGCGTGTGCACATGCAAACTCAAGTGAGTACGAGCTCAGGCGCAGGCGAGGTGTGGGCGGCGGCGAGCGAGCACGGCGCAAGGACTTCGGCGAGCTCTGGTCGTGAACTGGCTGCTTCCCTGGTCGAATTAGGGGCCTGATTGCAAAATTTGATTCTTGACTTTGGACTGATCTGCAATTTTGAAGATTTAGGAGATTAGAGTGGAATTTGACTTTGCTGATTTGGCAAACTTAATTCAACAGATGATTTGGCAGAGATTGAAGATAAAATTTGAGATGTTGGAATGATTTTTGATATAGATTGAAAATAGAGTAGATTAGGGTATTTGAAATCTGGATTTCAATTGATTTCGAATTCTGGCATTTAGAATGAGATTTTGAAATCTGAACAGAAGGAATATTTGTGTCAAATAACATTTAGAAGGGATTTGCTGAAGAAATTCTGAATTTGAAGTTAATCTGAAGATTTTAGCCTTTTTAGGTTTCCAGATATCAAATAAAGGGCTGATTTGCGATATCTCTTGGACTGATTTGCGAAAAAGGCTTAGATAATAAAATCTGACTGCCAACTTCTTGGTTTAAGGTATTGGCATACCCTTGATCCTAATTTGAGAATAATCTGGTCTGAACTTGGCCAAGATTTCGATTAAATGTGAACTTCTGAAACTTAGGGTAATCAACTTAATTCCTGTTTTCGAAAACAGAAGGAGTTGATAAATCTGGAGGTTAGAGATAGAATTGAATCTGGCTTCTGAAGACTTTTAGATTCCAAGTAACTGATAAGTCACATCTGAACAATCTGATCTTGATTTGGGGTTCACATGAAAGATTTGGGGATTTAGGGTTTGAGATAGTTAATGATCTGGCTACTACTACTGATACATGCATGCTGTTCATGAAGAAAGTTTTCACCCCTAAACTCAGGATGTTACACACTCTCAATTACAGTCGCGCACGACTTAATCCAGGCATAGGGCGACTTCCTTCTTTCCACCTTTTCCTCTCATAATTTTTCTGATCTCATATCACTGGTGGCCCTCTGTGGCCCACCAGTTTCCTCTCGAGAAATTGGACCAACAACCATTGCAGGGAAGTGCTAATACTGAGAAAGCTACTATGTTGTGCCCGTCCCATACCGGGCAAGTGGTTGGTACGTTTTTCATGCCGCATAGAAGTACAACACAAGGTTCTTGTCCTTATGGATCTTTAGTAAGGAGTCTTTCACATTTCTAATGCGCACACAGCACCAACCAATCAAACCATCCTCACTATCGATTCCAATCACATTTTCTTTCACAAAAAGGGGTTTTGAACATACTTTTCTCACATGTGACCATTTAGCATTTAACATATAATCTTGAGCATAAGCGTAGCCTAAGCATGATATTCTAGGGTGACAAGGGTGCATGGATATTCAATCACAAAAAAGGAGCTTCTCAATTATTTTGGTCATATCTAACCACTTTATTTGAATATAATTCTCATTTGAATATAAGGCATGCATATACTTGAAAACAACTAACATACTTCATTTCAAAATATTAAGCGAGACATGATCAAGGGGTTGAGACTTGCGTTGTAGTGAGGGGTCTAGTTGCTCAAACGATTCTTCAAAGTCTTCTGTTGACTCTTTTGCTCCTTGCTTTATTCGCGCACACAACAACGAGGCAATTCTACACATCGCACCACAGAAACATACAGAAAATAGCTTTTAGAGGAAATAATAAGTAAAATGTAACATGCATGCAGGGGAGATGCTTTGGACAAGGTTACTCGAGCGTTGCTTGAAGAGATAGGTTCAAAGAGGTCGAACGTCGAAGGGTCGACATTCTGTTCACGACTAGGCATAGCCTTATGTTGGCTCTAGGTGGGTTTTCTAGAGATGTGATAGTAGAGAAAGTTGTAGAACATGGCTCCAGGAGCTTAGTGGACAAAGTGGTATTTCAATTGCTCAAACAGAAAGGGTCAAACAAGGCTAATGCCAGTGGCTGACATGCACTGACACTGTCAAAAACTAGGGTAGAGAGGCAAATCTGGTTTTGGGCTTCAAACACTTCACCAACTATGTCTAGGAGGTAGGCGTGGATGCCAGGGACACATTGGCGGTGGTTTCAGGGGCTGAGGCGGCTGGACGACGACGAACGGCGGCGATAAACTACGGCGGCAACACGGCATAGGCACAGTTCTGGACAAGAACTTGGCAAGAGCATAACTCTCGATCAGGGTAGATTCAGAGGTCAGGCTAGTGGAACAAAATGCTCAGGGGGCTGAGACCTAGCTAAGTGACATGGTGGCATTGGCTGGATCGGCTGGGAATAAAATCTGACTGCCGGCGCGGGAGAAGAAGGCTCTGGACTTGGGGGTTTCGGCTACAGCCCAATTGAACTCTATTCCTTGCTAAGAGAGTGAGAGGGGGACAAGGGGAAGCTACAGACACAGCCAATTTGACCGGAGGGTCGCCGGTGTGGCCTGGCGACGTGAGTAGGATCGAGACGGCGTGCACGGCGTTGGGACGCGGCAGTGACTCTGCCAGAGGAGGATATTGCGCCATATCTGGCTAGAGAAGAGCGACGGGGTGGCTGGCTTCGGCATGGTGGCGAAGTTCCAAAAAGGTTCTGACAACAGTAGGCAGGCGCGCGCCCACAAAACGAACGACGCTGTTGGCGGTCATCGGTTGTCGCCACGGTGGAATGTTTTGGCTCGACATGAGCACCACTCGTGGACATGTTGGACACGACTGAAGGTGGAGACCGATACTGGCCGGCAGTGAAGATCGCGGCGGTGAACCACGGTGAATGGCACCAATCGCTGTCGAAACGGTTGCTGCTCTGGTCGTGGTAGAATGACCTGGTCGAAGCAGCAGTAGCTGGTCAAAAGTTCACGGCCTGGTCGAAACAATGGGTTGAAAAAGGGGTCTTGGGCCGATCTGTAATTTCTGGAACTTGTTTCTTGGATTGAAATGTAAATCTGGAGATATTCTTGGTTTCGGCTGAAACTGATTTTACCAAAAGGGTTTACTAAGTTCAACAAGCAGGTATACAAGGACAAAAGACATAATTAAGTGTCTTTGATCAGGTTTTGAGCAAGATGAAAACAGGAAGATTAGGGTAATTAGGGTAATTAGGATCTGTATTTTGGCGAGGCTGAAAACTGAGGCTTAGGATGAGATTTTCAGAATTTGTCTGAAGAGGATTCTATTCACAATAGCGATTGGGAAACATTCCCTGAATTAGATCAACCTTTGGAACTAATTTGTAGCTTTTAGCCTTTTCAAGCATCTGAGAAAATTGGAAAAGGATCAATCTGAAATACTTTTGGACTAAAATGCGAAAATGGTCTGAAAGGTGGAGTTTAGTTGGCAACTTTTAAAATTAAGGTAGTGGCATACCTAAGGTCATGATTCTGAGATAAGAAATCAAAATGGGGTTGAGACATCAGAGAATCCAATGAAGATATGCTGACTGGCAAGCTAAAGAGGTGCTAAAATTTGGTATGTTACAGCGCCGATGGGGGAGGAGTTGGAGCGTACATCTCCCAATCCGACTCCTGGCTCTCCCCAGCCACCACACCCCCGGCTGGCCCGGAAGGACCCACCTCAGGGGATCCAGCCGCTGGGGTCACCGGTGGCACTTTCGGGGGCATAGCTGGTGCCCTCATCAGCGTCTTGACAGGAGTCCCTACCGACGGGCCTGGGGGCTTTGCCCAAGCCTTCGCGGAGATCTTCTGCGCACGAGCGCGCTTCGGAGGCCCCCCGACTGCCTCCTTCCCCCTCTGGTGTGATCTGGGGGTGGGGAGAGGCACACGGACAGGGAGCTGTTGGCCGAAGGGCTCTGCCACGAGGTTATGGGGAGGCCTCTCCCTGATGACGCGCATGACTCGTTCGTGCTCGTCTCTGTAATATCCCCCAAGGAGGTTGACCACCACCTCCTGAGAGCTATCACAGGACCGGACTACAAATAGGAAAAAAGAAGTTAGAAGAAAGGCTACTGCCTCCCCGTGGGATCGAGTCCAGGAACTTATGCTGGTCCACCATCGTTCAGGGCATGCGATGAGCTGCGCTTACCCCTGTCCACCGGCACAAACTGAAGGATGCCACAAGGGGGAGCGCCAGTTCCTCCGTAAGGTCCCGCATGGACCTTCGGAGCTGGACCTCTGCAATCCGGGTGAGGAGGTCCATCTCCCACTCGGTCCACTCAGGGGCCACCGGGCCGGTAGACCGGCAGTAGGACGATGGCTCCAGGGAGTAAGTCACCTCTGGGTCACTTACCTGGGGGTAGAACCACCTTCCGAGCCAGTTCCCCCAGTGGTCCCAATGTAACACCCTGAGTTTAGGGGTGAAAACTTTCTTTTTCATGAACAGTATGCATGCATGTATCTGTAGTAGTAGCCAGATCAGTATCTATCTCAAACCCTAAATCCCCAAATCTTTCCTGTGAACCCCAAATCAAGATCAGATTGTTCAGATCTGATTTATCAGTTACTCTGAACTTAAAAGCCTTCAGAACCCAGATTCAATTCTATCTCTAACTTTCAAATTTATCAACTCCTTCCTGTTTTCGAAAATAGAAATATTTTATATTACCCAAATACCCTAAGTTTCAGAAGTTCAGATTTAATCAAAATCTTGATCAAGTTCAGACCAGATTATTCTTGGATTATGATCAAGGGTATGCCAATACCTTAATCCAAAAAGTTTGCAGTCAGACTTCATCATCTAAACCTTCTTCGCAAATCAGTCCAAGTGTATCGCAGTCAATCCTTTTCCAGATTTTCTAGATGCCTGAAAAGGCAAAATATTACAAATTATCTCCAAATCCAAATCTGATTCAGGGAACACCTCCCAAATGCCATTCAACACAAAATCTTTTTATATGAGTATCTCAAAATCAAATCCTAAATCCCAGAATTGGAGATCAACAAAATTCAGATCTATTTTACCCTAATCTACCCTATTTTCAGTTTATATCAAAAACCATTCAAATATCTCAAATTTTATCTTCTATCTGTGCCAAATTATTTGTTGAATTAAGTTTGCCAAATCAGCAGAATCAAATTCAACCCTAATCTTCTAAAACTCCAGAATTACAGATCAGTCCAAAGCAAAGATTTATAAATCACAAATCAGTCCAGATTCGACCAGGGCAGCAGCTAGTTTTCGACCAGAGCTCGCCGTGATTCTTGTGCCGTGTTTGCTCGCCACTGGCCAAGCCTTGCCTGCATTTGTGACCGTGCATGCTTGTGCGCATGCGTCCACGCCTCAGCCATCGCCGTGGCAACGCCGTTGCAACGTCGACAACCAAAACCTACTCCCGTGCACGACCAACAGCAGCAACAACAACTGTTGTCAGCAACTCCACACCACGTTGCCTTGCTTTGCCAGCCATTGTCACCACCGCTTTGTACCGCCCGACATTGTTGAGTTCCAATGAGCTGACAACTTGATCAGTAGTTGCACCGCCTGTGCACCATCACATCACCGTTCACTGTTGTCGCGCCTGCGCCCAGCCAGTTAAGTCACCAGCGCCAATTTCCTTGCTGTTTCATCTTCGCAAGCTCCGTCCCTGGTCTATTTAAGCAGCCAACACTCTGTATCATCTTCTCTTCACCAGAAGTTAGCCAATTCGAAATCCTCTCCACCTTCGTCTTCTTCTCCAGCGAGTCCAGCTCGGGGGCTCTAAAAGGGATCTAGGATAACGACTAGAGGGGGGTGAATAGGCGATTTTAACAATTTAGCAATTAAACAAACAATTTATAGATAATGAGAGCAAATAAATAACACAATATGAACAAAGCACAATTCCAACACAAGGATATATCCCGTGGTCTCGGTGATTTGCCGATCACCCCTAATCCACGTTGAGGCAAACTCAAATCTCTAACCGCTCCTCTATCTAGTCAACCTTCTCTCGAGAAGTGACCTAGATCTTGAGCCGGATTAGTGTGATGAGTTATCCAAACCTCGATTTCACTAAGGATGCACTTTACCGCTCCGGCAAGGTGTGCTCAACCCTTTCACAAGACGTTTTGAGGCTTCTTCACAATCTTCCTTGAAGAGCCCCCAAAAACCTTTCTCCTAGCCGCCTAGGAGCCGGCAAACTCCAAGAGTAAGAAGCCGGTGATGATCACTTAGCCTTCTTCTAGTGCCACGAGGTTGTTTTAATGATCTAGATGCAATGCACTAGAAGATCTCAAATGCACACTCTCACAAATTCGAGAATTTCAACCCTAGAGTGTATGAAATGTGCTAAAACTCTCAAGGATGATGACAATGGTCAAATTATGCCAAGAGTTATGAACAGGGCCGTGCATGGGAGCATATATACCCCTCACAATAAATATAGCCGTTACAAGCCGTTGGGAGAAAAATCTCACTTGGCGGTTAGACCGCAGGTATAAGCTCGGTCAGACCGCCGCAATTGTAACGGCATTAAAACGGTCAGACCGTCAAAGCTCAAAAACAATAGAAGGATAGGTCATGAAGTTCCAGGAGACTGACCTAGGTTTTAACTACGGACAGACTGACCTTATAAAGGTATATACAATACTAAGACATAATTTCGGTCAGTCCGAAATCCTATTCGGTCAGTCCGTGAATTCGGTCAGACCGGTCTAACACACGGTCAGATCGACTGAGACAGAGCTGAGCAGGAATGAACTGAAACAAGCATTTTCAAAGTATATGACCTTCTAGTATGCAATGCAAGTTGCTTTTATGATGTGTGGCACATAGATGAAGTATTTTGTGATACACCACATGCTCCTCTTAATAGTACGGCAACTATCCTAAAATCCAGTCAAAATTCTTCTCTAATCACTTTAGACTGGTAAAAATGGAAAAGACCCTATTTCGTACCTTTGCCCTTTTGATCAATGCCCTTTCTTCATCATGAGGCTCTTTCTTCGCCTTTCATTAACTTGTCTTTAAAGTTTCTTCTTTACACAACTAGGCAGGTAACGTTAGTGTAGCATTTGTAGTTGTCATTAATTATTAAAACACTCTTTAGGGGCCTAGAAGCTACAATCTCCCCCTTTTTGGTAATTGATGACAACATAAAGAGTATATGAAAGAGTTTTAAGTATCAAGGGAATTTTTCAATAAGCATCGGAGAATAAGACACTCCCCCTAAATGTATGAATAAGTGAATTTCGGCATTTTAGAGGAGTTCAACCATGTGAATAAGATGCTATCTCAATTTATTCATTATATGAGCATGAAGTATCACAAATAAGACATTTAATTCTACTCATGATATCATCATCACAAGGTCATATGAAAATAACATAAGCACGTCTAACATAAGCACATCTCATATAACATGAAGTAACAATCTCATACAAGAGTCAACCAACATAAATGTCATCCATAATTAAAAGAGATATTCAACTAATTAAACTAGTTAATTAACACTTTACACAAAAGTTTGTTTTCATTTTCCTACTCTTTTCTACTCTCTTCTACTCTCTTCTCTCCCCCTTTGGCATCAATTGCCATAAAAGCTAAGAATCAGCGGGAGCATCATCATCGGGAGGATGGTGAGGAGGAGTCTGAGGGAAACGGGTGTAGAAGTGAGCGGAGAAGGCGTCGAAGCGCTGCTCGAACTGATCCTGGCGCGACGAGTAAGTCTGGAACTGATCATGCAATGCCGCCAAGTCTGAGAGAGCGAGCTCAAGCCCCTGGAGAAGAGTAGCAAACTGATCCATCATCGGCTGATGGAACTGCTGCTGGAACTGTGGAAACCAGGCGGGGGCTTGGCTAGACTGAGCTGCCTGCTGAGCCTGAGGAGGAGGAGGAGGAGGCATAGGCTGAGCTGGCTGCTGCTACTGATGCTGTGCTCCATGGCCTCGAGCCAAGACGCGCGGGTTGACACTGAACGGCTTATAGCCGAGATGTCTGATGTCGCAAGAACCGCGAGGAAACTTTGTCTTCTGGAGCAGCAAGGACATGATAAACGGAGCATAGTAGAGATTCGGCAGAGTGGTCGCCGAGACATCCTCAATTGTCTTCAATATAAAAGAGACAATGTTGATTCGATGACTCTTGAGGATGTGGTCGATGAAGTTCCAATAGTAATCCCGGACCGCTTCTCGGTTTCCACTCTTTGGATGGATCGTGGCTCCTACGATCTTGTTGACTACAGCAGGGAGGACTTTGAGACCTGTAACTGTGCCAGGTACAATCCGCTGTCCACCTCCCGGCTGCTCATAAAACTGGAGCCAGTCGTCCTCATGGAGGTAATCCTCATCCTCCATATCGATCCCCTCCTTCATCTCCTCATAGTTTAACTTGTTTGCCGCAGCAAACTCCTCAAAGGTGGCCTTGTAACGCCTGGAACCTGTCATCCACAAGATCTGCTGGTCCGCCCATTTGATCTCAACTATAGCGTAGAACTGTCTGATGGCAGTGGCATTCCATGGGCACTTGTGCTCCACAAAGTCATACAGCCCTATATCTTTGAAGATCTGCACCAAGGGAGCCATGATGGGCTGATTCACAACATAAGCCCATTCAATCCATTTGTGTTCGAAGATATTCTTGTGGATCAAATGACCGTAGAAGGCATTCTGCTGTGTCATCGTGTGGAAATGAGGAGTAGAGGCGTCATTCTCGTGATTGTAGGCGTAGATGGTCCTAGCCTTTGTATAGTCACTTGAAGTCCAATTCCTCTTCGGGCCTTGATAAGCGTGGACGTTTATTTCATCGTCCTCGCTCTCGATGTCCATGCCCCTATGAGATGATCGACCACGATGAGATGACTGTTCTATTTCTGAATCTCCGGCCGAGGGCACCCAATCGTCATCGTGACTGTCGCTGCTACTCGAGGGTAGAGCCCTTTTTGGCCGCTTTGCCTATTTCTTTTTATTTGTCCGGACGGAGACATTTCCTTGAGGACCATGACCACTAGAAGATTTGCAAGAGATAAAGCAGATTAGATACTCAGAGGTAAGAGAGATTGAATTGATAAGATAACAGATTAGCAAACTCTGTCTCTGCTGTTGCAGTCGGTCAGACCGAAAATGGGGTGGTCAGACCGGCGCAACCGTAGAGTTAGGGTTTGGCATGATTTCTGAGATTTAGGGAAATTAAGATGCAATGTGGACAATTATATGAGAGAGAATACTCATTGCATCAGGGGGATGAATCAATTTCAGGATAATGAAAGAATTTAAACAAGATTCACCACATTAGCCCTAAACCTCAAGATGAACAGGAGACTAATTCGATAATGAAGAAGAATCCGAGAAATGTACCTAGAAGACATTGTTTGGAGGAGATCTTGAACCACGGTTCGTCCGAGCTTTGCGAGAGTTTGACCGGAGAGGAAGAATCCAAAGATTTGAGGTGCACGTGAAAGAGACAGGAGTGGGGAAGAAAGTGAAAAAGGACAAGAGATTCGGGTTAAAAAGTCTCTGGTCATGAAATTTCGGTCAGACCGTAGAAAAGATACAGGTCAGACCGCTGGAAGCAGAAATTTAGGATGCTCTCTGAAGATGCATTCGGTCAGACCGCAATTGGTTCGGTCAGACCACTGGAAGGACTAAAATTCTTGGAGGATTTTGATTGATTTGAAGCTCAAGAGATTTGGATAGGGAGATATATAAATATAAGATAATTATAAGTAAGATATAGGCAATATCACCAAAGGGGAAGTATTTATCTTACAACTTAACATATTTTTGGTTCATTTTACTCAATTGCCGATAAAGGAGCCTAAAAAGCTCTAAAAGAGGAAGTTCAAGCAATTAAGTGAAACTTTAAGCACAATCAATATGAGTTCAACATTTCAAGCCACATTTGATATATCAATGACGTTAAGCTCATTTCGAAGTTTGCAAAAACGACTTTCATCTAAAGGCTTAGTGAATATATCCGCTAATTGATCTTCGGTTCTCACATTATCCACCACCACATCACCTTTGCTAACATGATCTCTAAGGAAGTGGTGTCGGATATCTATATGCTTGGTCCGAGAGTGTTGAACTGGATTTGTGGCTATTTTCACCGCACTCTCATTATCACACAAAAGAGGCACTTTTTCAAATTTTATTCCATAATCCAACAATGTTTGCCTCATCCAAAGCAATTGTGCACAACAACTACCCGCGGAAACATATTCCGCTTCGGCGGTTGATAAAGCTACAAAGTTTTGTTTCTTAGAGGACCAAGATGCTAAAAATCTTCCTAACAGTTGACAACTGCCAGAGGTGCTTTTTCTATCCACTTTACATCCCGCATAATCCGAATCAGAATATCCAATTAATTCGAATTTTGCATCTTTAGGATACCACAACCCTATGCTAGATGAATATTTTAGATACCTCAAAATGCGCTTAACGGCCATTAAATGACTTTCTTTAGGAGAGGCTTGAAATCTTGCACACATGCAAACACTAAACATAATATCGGGCCTAGAAGCAGTAAGATATAATAAACTACCAATCATAGATCTATAAAGCTTTGAGTCTACCGGTTTACCTCCTTCGTCAGAGACAAGGTGACTGTTTGTGGCCATTGGTGTCTTGATTGGCTTTGCTTCTTCAAGTCCGAACTTCTTGAATAAGTCCTTCACATATTTGCTTTGACTGATGAAAGTTCCTTCCTTGAGGTGTTTAACTTGTAGTCCGAGGAAGAAACTTAGTTCACCTATCAAAGACATCTCAAATTCCCTGGACATCATATTACCAAATTCCTCGCAAAAATCTTGGTTAGTAGATCCAAATATGATGTCATCAACATAAATTTGACATACAAAGAAATCATTTCCAATTTTCTTAGTAAACAATGTAGTATCAACTTTCCCAATTTTAAAGCCTTTTGAAATTAAGAAGTCTCTAAGTCTTTCATACCAAGCACGAGGTGCTTGTTTAAGACCGTAAAGAGCCTTGGAGAGTTTATACACATGATTTGGCTTTGTAGGATCTTCAAATCCGGGAGGTTGTTTAACAAATACTAATTCATTAATTTTTCCATTTAAAAATGCACTTTTGACATCCATTTGATAAAGTCTAATATTATGAGATGAAGCAAAAGCAAGCAAGATTCTAATAGCCTCAAGTCTAGCTACGGGAGCAAAGGTTTCACCGAAGTCCAAACCTTCAACTTGAGTGTATCCTTGAGCCACCAATCTTGCCTTGTTTCTTACTACCACTCCGTTTGTATCTTGTTTATTCTTGAAAATCCATTTGGTTCCAATGACATTATGCTCATCCGGATTTGGTTCTTCTACTAATTCCCAAACATTGTTGCGGGTGAAGTTGTTTAATTCTTCGTGCATAGCATTCACCCAATCCGGATCTTTTAATGCTTCATCTACAAGTGTGGGCTCAAAAGAGGAGACAAAAGAGTAATTTCCACAAAATGAGGCAAGACGAGAACGAGTATGGACACCCTTACGCAAGTCACCAACAATTTGATCGACGGGGTGATCTTTGGAAATTGAGTGATGAATTCTTGGATGATCAATGTCGCGTCTGCCACGACTGTGACATCACCTGTGAGGGGCCCAGCTCGGTGCAGCTGGTCCCATAAACCACTTGACTTCCCAGGATGAGTCAATCACAGGATTACATTGCAGCAGCAAAATAGTACAATAGTCATAATTGTATGGCCATCAGGCCTTAGTACAAAACGAGGTACAGTGCCGTACAAGGCACAAGGGTCTAACAAAATAACACATCTAGTCGGCGGAAGCTAGGCCCAAAAGCAATCCACAGGAATAGAGGTTGACAGCAGACAACACCACATCAGGGCTCCGGAGGAAACTGCTCATCATCTCCTGGGTCCGCAGCATCTTCTGGGTATCCTCCAAGGTCGTAGAACGCTCCATCTATTGATGAGTTGTTGCAAGGGTGAGTACTTACGTACTCAGCAAGTCATAGGGGAGGTAGAGATACATATATATATATATATATGATATGAACCTATGCTATTGGGGAAAGAGCGAAAGGTTTTTCAAAATACATTTCTTTCTCTTTTCTTATGCAAATCCCGATCATACCCATGGCAGTAAAGAAATCATATTGATGGTGATACATATATCCCATATCCAAGGCGATATATCCTCATATCACATTATTTTTATTCAAGCCTTTCAATCTCATACTCATAACAGTATTTCATAACTTAGGGCATAAACCACATGCCTATTAATTAGTATATGATCTCTATATTATGGTATTACCGCGACACATCAACACATGACAGTCCACGGCAACGCCCCTTATCGTGACAACACATGACACTTGGGCAATCTTGAACTAACAAATTTTAGTTTATAAAACAATACTTGTGTCACACCCCATGGATTTAATCCACCGCGGCATACTCCTAAAACTCGGGAGCACGAAGTATTCGAATACATTTTTAAACTCTGCAGAGATGTACCTCTTTTTAAATCCACTTTTTCACTCGACTTCCAAGTCGGGCCAACTCCATGCGACTTATACGCATGTGACAAGGCCGAGATCACACAACGTTTTTGCAGTCTAGTATTAACAGTATCCCTGCCCGGTAGATGGACAATACCGTCCCAAGTACCGTTGTGGGTCCTCCCCACTGCCTTACTTCCTAGCCTGGGTCTATGTTCCCGCAGGACACACAACCTCTTTTGATTACAGTCGCACACGACTTAATCTGGCGTAGGGCGTCTTCCTTCTTTACACCTTATCCTCTCATAATTTTTCTGATCTCACACCACTCATGGACGAACTGCGTCCCACCAGTTTCCACGCGAGAAACCGGATCGACAAGCCATGCAGGGAACTGATAATACTAAGAAAGCTACTAGGTTGCGCCTGTCCCATACCAGGTAAGTGGTTGGTACGTTTTTCATGCCACTAGACGCATAACACAAGGTTCTAGTCCTTACATGCCAGTGACCAGATCATACCACAAACCATGCACCTTCAGTGCCTACACATTCAGTGCAGCCAAGCACCTCCAGTGCTTCCACCACTCCATACCAAAATACTGGTCACGGCTAGGGGTTCTATTTCATGAATATAAATGTACATGTTTATACTTTTATTAGTTCGTGGCTTGCTATCTTATCAAGTTCACATTTCTCAAGTATTCAATCTATCACTGCCATAATATCATTGATCTCAACACATGCAATATTAATGAGATATCTATTCATGGAATAGCATAGCAATTCATAAAATATGGGTTTCAATATGATCAAAGTATGACTTGCCTTCCGCGTCGTAAGTATCAGCAGTCGATGACGGTTCAGCGACAGGATCTTCAACCCCGGACTCTTGCTCTGAACAAGATCAAACAAGCAAACAGGCATTACAATCAATCCTATTCTTACTAATCCACTACATGCAGAGATGCAAGGAGAAAATACTCTGGTGATACAAGGTTTTGGAGCGATTTGAGTTTAACTACGGTAACTAGGGTTAAGATTAGTTGTTAAGGTTTACAAGGTTCCAAAATATCAGGGTGATATCAAGGTGGTGACTGGTTCGCCCAAAAACAGCGAATGTCCTTAGGTTGGCATTCGTTTCAAGGCATCGACATAAGGTCGATGGGTGATAGGGGGCTCAACTCAAGTTGTGACAGTAGAGAAAAGTGTAGATCACAACATCAGGAGTCTAAGGGACAAGGTTATTTTCAAAGTGCATGGCTGGAAGTGGGTGAAAAGGCTCAATGCCACTGGCTGACATAGGCTGACAGTGCTCTAGATTGGCATTGGCATGGTTTGAGCAATTTCCAGTGGCCAAAGTAGGTTTTGATTCAAGCATATGGTGCACAAGGTAGTGAGGCAGCTATTTGACAAAGTAATTTCTGTTTTACATGACCAGAGGTGGGTGAACAGGGCTAATGCCACTGGCTGACATAGCCTGGCATAGTCTTGACATGGCCAGAAACTAGGGTTAACCATATCTTTTGATTCAGGGCTCCAAATGATGCACCACTTTGTCTGGTGGTTAGGCATTTGTAACAGGAACAGATGTCTCAACAGGACCTAGGGCAGGAGATGGCCGGAAAGCGATGAAAACCGGCGAAGAACACGGTGGCCGAGCTGTTCTCAACAGTTTCTGGACAAAACTTTGGCATGGCGATACCTCTTCATCTGGGCCGATCCAGGTGTCGAGCTAGAAGGCAAAAATACTCCTGGGGTCGAGGCACAACTACTAGACCAGGTGGCTGGGGTTGAAACGGCCGGAAACGAAATCCGGCGACCGGAGCTAGGGAAGAAGACACCAAAATTGGGCATTTCTGTTCTAGGGCAAATAAACTTAATTCCTTGCTTGAGGATGGTCTCTGGGGCATAAGTAAGCTAGGTGTGAAGCTAGATTGGCTGGGGAAACACCAGAGAAGCTTAACAGCGAGCCCCAGTTCACATGCAAGGTGCAAAGTTGGGGTTTTCCATATTTTAGCAAATTCTTCGATTCTGGTTGCTTAGATGTGTTCTAAACAGTCCACTGATCATGTTTGATTACAGGCTCGAGAGCTAATTTGACTTAGTTAAGGATTAATTGCTCGCCGGAGTTGCTGGAGAGGAAAGGAAATTGCCGGCGACTGGAGAGGTTTGAAGTCAATTACATGCTCGAGTATGATGAGGGAGGTAAGAGGAGCTTACTGAAGTAGCTGGAATCAAGGAGGAAGCAGTGTAGAGGCTTGGCACCGTGAGCCTCTTCTCGAGCTCGCCGGGGAAGACAATGAAGGTGGCGAGATTGAAGACTGAGGTGAGTTCTGGTGTGTGTGTGTGCAGGCAAAGGCCAGGGCAAGCTTAAATAAGCGAAGTGAGCAGCAACGGTTGAAAATGCCTGGAGACTTGGAGCTGTGAATCGACGGCGAATTGACTGGCCGGGCGGGACAGCAGCGAGGTGACGCGCTCCAGCGGCCGTGCCGGCTTTGCAGGCTGGCGTGCGCTGTCCCGGGTGATGCAACGGCGAACTGACGGGCTCCTCCGGCATGCTTGCAACGTGGCACCGAGCTTCTGCAGTGGCTGCAGCGATGGCGTGCGCGCGCGGGCAAAATTGGAGACGCTGGTGCGGCCGCGGTGGCTCCACGGTGGCGAACGACGTGCGCACACGTGGCAGGAACGCGGTGGCAGGGGTGGCGACCACGGGGCTTTACCGGCGACGAAGCTCCTGGCGTGGCAGCGCGGTGGTCGCGGTCGTGCACAGCTGCTGGTCGTGCACAGTGTCTCTGTTCGAACCAGGGACCAAATTGCAAGGATTCTTATTTGAAATCTGGACTGATTTGCAATTTCTGTCTTAGAGATGGTTAATTTGAGGATTGATTTCATGGCTGAGTATAACATTTCTATTAGTGCTCATTTAGCTCAAATTTGGAGAAAGTTTGATAAGATTTGAGGGATTTCACCTATTTTCGAAAATAGGGTAAAATTAGGGTAAACTAAATCTAGATTTTGTCGATTTCGAATTCTGGTGATTGGAGAGAGATTTTGAAGTCTGATCAAAAGGGAGATCTGTATCAAATAGTATTTGGAAGGTGTTTCCTGAAGCAATTCTGGAGTTTGAGTTGATTCGTGGATTTTAGCCTTTTCAGGCTTCCAGGTAAACAGAAAAGGACTTATTCGCAGTAAACTTTGGACTAAACTGCGAAAAGTGTTTAGATGAATTAATCTGGCTCCCAACTTTTTGAAGTGAGTTGAGGATGAACCTAGGAACATATTCCAGGGGTTACTTGAGTCTGAATAGGGTTAAATCAAGATAACTCAATCATCTGGAAACTGGGGTACTTAGGGTAAATCTGAATTTTCCTGTTTTCGAAAACAGAGAGAGGCTTAGGTACTGGGAGTTGGGGTCAGAATTTGATCTGGCTCCTGAAGACTTTTATCCTCAGGGTAACTGGTAGGTTAAATCTGAATGGTCAGATCTTGATCTGGATCTACAGGATAGATTTGGAGATTTTTAGGGTTTGGGAGAGATTAGAGTTCAGCTGATCTGGCTACTACTACAGAGATACATGCATGCAGGGTTTTTATGCAAAACTTTTCACCCCCAAAACTAGGGTGTTACAATCAACCAGGATTTGTGGGATAGAGGTAGCAGGTACTTCCGATTGTTGTTGAGAGGAGTCTTCCACATTGACCACTTCAACTATTTGATCTTCATGTTGAGGAGTTGATGAAGAGGGGATAGCTTGAGTGGATGGATCTTCATCTTGATCACTATCTTCTTTCGGCTTGATATCCCCAATGGTCATGTTCTTCATTGCCACTCTCAACCCTTCATTACCTACATCATCCAAATTGTCTTGCTCCTCTTGAGAGCCGTTAGTCTCATCAAATTCAACATCATGTGTCTCCTCAACCAAACCGGAGTTTTGGTTGTAGACACGATATGCTTTGCTATTTGATGAGTATCCTAATAGAAATCCTACATCACATTTACTTTGAAATTTAGATAAGCGTGTACCTTTCCGCAAGATATAGCACTTACATCCAAATACTCGGAAGTAGGAAATGTTTGGCTTCCTTCCAATGAGAAGCTCATAAGGAGTTTTCTTTAGTAGTCGATGACAATAAAGACGATTTGATGCATGGCACGCGGTGTTGATTGCTTCGGCCCAAAAGGTGTCCGAAACATTGTACTCCGAAAGCATAGACCTTGCCATGTCTATCAATGTCCGGTTCTTTCGTTCGACTACTCCATTTTGCTCCGGTGTATACTTGGCCGAAAACTCATGTTTGATACCTTTATCATCACACCAATTTTCAACCTTGGTATTCTTGAATTTGGAGCCATTGTCACTTCTCACTTTCTTGATCTTGAAGCTAAATTCATTTTCGGCCCTTTGAGCAAAGCTTTTGAAAGTGTTAAACACAATTGACTTATCATGTAAAAAGAATATCCATGTATATCTAGAAAAATCATCTACAACGACAAGACAATAACTATTGCCACCAATGCTCACAAAAGTAGTTGGTCCAAATAAATCCATATGCAATAATTCAAGTGGACTAGAAGTTGACATTGTGCTTTTAGTTGGATGTGAGTTTGCAACTTGTTTTCCGGCTTGACAAGCACTACATAATTTATCTTTTTCAAACTTTACATCTTTTAATCCAACTACTAAATCATGTTTAACTAGTCTATTTAGTTGTTTCATTCCAACATGCCCAAGCCTTCTATGCCATAGCCAACCTTTAGAAGATTTAGTAAACAAGCATGTACCAAGATTAGCATCATTTGAATTGAAATCAACTGAATAGAGGTTTCCATGTCTAAAACCTTTGAAAATCAACCTATTATCATCAATACTAGTGATAATCACTTCTTTTGGATAAAATGCACATATAAATCCAAGATCACAAAGTTGAGCTACGGATAAGAGGTTGAAATTTAGAGATTCAACAAGCAATACATTAGATATGGAGAGGTCGTTTGAGATGGCAATTTTACCTAAACCTTTTACCTTTCCTTTGCTATTGTCTCCAAACGTGATCTTGTCATATTCCGCACCTTCGTTATTTAGAGAGGAGAACATGTTGTGATTACCAGTCATATGTTGAGTGCATCCACTATCGAGCACCCAATGTTGTCCTCCGGCCTTGTAATTTACCTACAAAACAAAGTTAGGTCCTTTTAGGTACCCAAATCTTTTTGGGTCCTTGGAGGTTAGTTACCAAGGATTTTGGGACCCAAATGGCTTTCTTTTTGGCATCAATGATCGGGGTTCCAACAAATTTGGCTTTAACATGGCCATTGTTCATTTTCTTTAAAACATAGCAAGAATTGAATACAAGAGATGAATTACTTTTGCTATCATGGCAATTCTTTTCAATGTGACCTAAACTTTTACATTTGTTGCAATATCCCTTTTCTTTTACAAATACGGTTTTAGATGGGACAAAAGCATGTTTTCCCTTTTTAGGAATGTACCCTAGTCCTTCTTTTCTTAAGGAAAACCTTTGACTATCTAGAAGATGTCTTAATTTTGATTCTCCTACATAGCATTTAGCTAGATCATTGGTTAGTTTCAATTTTGTCCTTAAGTTCATTGTTCTCAAGACTAAGCACATTATCATCAATTTTAGGTCTAGAAGGAAATTCAATTAAATCTTCACAAGATGTAGATATGCTAGAAGTAGACATCATGGGCAAGTCATTCAAAATATTGCAAGTGATGCCTATTTCATTACCCGTTTTGTTGGCTTTATGAGTAAGTAGTGAGTCATGAGCTTCCTTAAGCATCTCATGAGTTTCCTTGAGACTCTCATGAGATGTGTTTAGCTCCTCATAGGAATTTTGAAGAGTTTTGTATCTCTTCTTCAATTCCTTGAATTTTTCTTTCTCTTTACTCACATAGTCATCAAAACCGGTGATCATCTCAACTAGGTCATCATAAGTGTATTCATCTTCATCACATGATACCTTCGATTCTCCTTTAGCTATGAGTCAATGAGGAGTGGAGAATAGAGATGGAGCTTCCTTGATAGCTACCCCGGTGAGTCCTTTGGGTGATGCTTCATCTTCATCATCGGAATCAGAACTTGAAGCATCCGAATCCCATTCAATGAAGCAAGCTTGTCCATCCTTCTTCTTCTTATAATATTTCTTGAAAACCTTCTTCTTGCTTTCTCCTTCTTTTTCGTACTTCTTCTTCTTCATTGATTTTTCTTCTTCCTTGTTTTTGCATTATGTGGAGATGTGACCCTTTTCACCGCAATCAAAGCATCTTCTCTCTTCAAATGGGTTCCTCTTGGATGATTGTCCTTTCTTGAAGGACTTTCCTTGATATCTCTTCTTCATGAACCGCTTGAACCTTCTCACAAAGAGAGCCATTTCCTCATCGGTGTCTCTCTCATCGCTTTCTTCTTCATTGTCTTCCCTTTTGGAAGCTTGAGCTTTTAGTGCTATGTTCTTCTTCTTGGAGTCGGAAGCCTCATCTTTCACTTCTTCTTGAGATTTCTTGAATATGTCATGAGTGAGAATCTCACTTAAGACTTCCAACGGAGTCACACTCTTCAAGTTTGAACGCACAAGTAAGGTTACAATTGTGTCATATTTTGAAGGTAAAGCTCTAAGAAACTTATGACAAAATTCCACATTTGTGACATCCATACCAAGCCCTTTTAACTCATTTACAATGTTATTTAAACAGTTAAACATCTCCGATACATCTTCATTGGGCAACATAGCAAACTTTTCAAATTGGCCCTTATGGATAAATAATTTAGCATCCTTGACCATCGAGGTTCCTTCATGAATATCCATAAGATTTCTCCAAATATCATGGGCCGTTTCAAGTTTACAAATTCTATTAAATTCACCTAGATTTAGAGCACTAGAAAGAACATTCATGGCTTGAGCATTAGCTAAGGCATTATCTCTATCTAGGTTGGTCATATCATCATCATCAAGAATTGCAAAACCCTCATCCACCACTTTCCAAATCTTTCCACCCATGGCTTTAAGATAAACCATCATTCTAGTTTTCCAATAAGTATAGTTAGATCCATCAAAGAGTGGTGGTTTGCCAATATTGATCCGACCCTCACTAGCCATCTTTATCCTACTCCGGGATGGTTAAATCCACTAAAAAGGAGTCCTTGCTCTGATACCAATTGAAAGGGATCTAGGATAACGACTAGAGGGGGGTGAATAGGCGATTTTAACAATTTAGCAATTAAAAAACAATTTATAGAAAATGAGAGCAAATAAATAACACAATATGAACAAAGCACAATTCCAACACAAGGATATATCCCGTGGTCTCGGTGATTTGCCGATCACCTCTAATCCACGTTGAGGCAAACTCAAATCTCTAACCGCTCCTCTATCTAGTCAACCTTCTCTCGAGAAGTGACCTAGATCTTGAGCCGGATTAGTGTGATGAGTTATCCAAACCTCGATTTCACTAAGGATGCACTTTACCGCTCCGGCAAGGTGTGCTCAACCCTTTCACAAGACGTTTTGAGGCTTCTTCACAATCTTCCTTGAAGAGCTCTCAAAAACCTTTCTCCTAGCCGCCTAGGAGCCGGCAAACTCCAAGAGTAACAAGCCGGTGATGATCACTTAGCCTTCTTCTAGTGCCACGAGGTTGTTTTAATGATCTAGATGCAATGCACTAGAAGATCTCAAATGCACACTCTCACAAATTCGAGAATTTGAACCCTAGAGTGTATGAAATGTGCTAAAGCTCTCAAGGATGATGACAATGCTCAAATTATGCCAAGAGTTATGAACAGGGTCGTGCATGGGAGTATATATACCCCTCACAATAAATATAGCCGTTACAGGCCGTTGGGAGAAAAAGCTCACTTGGCGGTCAGACCGCAGGTATAAGCTCGGTCAGACCGCCGCAATTGCAATGGCATTAAACAAGCGCAATAAATGCTCCACTGCCCTTGTCAGGCACACACACGATCAGACCGGAGCCTATTTCGGTCAGACCATGAAGATGTCCAGAGACGACATAGTTTCTGGACACCTTATACGGTCAGGCCGAAAAATACGGACAGACCGGCCATACGGTCAGACCGTAGTACAAAAACACGGTCAGACCGATTGGCCGGTCAGACCGGTCTAATAAAATGGTCAGACCGTCAAAGCTCAAAAACAACAGAAGGATAGGTCATGAAGTTCCGGGAGACTGACCTAGGTTTTAACTACGGACAGACCAACCTTATGAAGGTATATACAATACTAAGACATAATTTCGGTCAGTCCGAAATCCTATTCGGTCAGTCCGTGAATTCGGTCAGACCAAATGAGACAGAGCTGAGCAGGAATGAGCTGAAACAAGCATTTTCAAAGTATATGACCTTCTAGTATGCAATGCAAGTTGCTTTTGTGATGTGTGGCACATAGATGAAGTATTTTGTGATATACCACATGCTCCTCTTAATAGTACGGGAACTATCCTAAAATCCGGTTAAAATTCTTCTCTAATCACTTTAGACCGGTAAAAATGGAAAAGGCCCTATTTCGTACCTTTGCCCTTTTGATCAATGCCCTTTCTTCGCCTTTCATTAACCTGTCTTTAAAGTTTCTTCTTTACACAACTAGGCAGGTAACGTTAGTGTAGCATTTGTAGTTGTCATTAATTATTAAAACACTCTTTAGGGGCCTAGAAGCTACAGGCTCACGCTGCCAGCTCCAATCACTGAACCTCTTGCCAAATTGAAGACACCAGTGTGTGTCTCTCATCCTCCTGATCGTTCCGTTGCATCCAATTGCTCTCCGGTGGACCCTAACGCAGGTGATCGCCGGAAATGCCAAACGCCCTGTTCCGGCAATGCAGCCCAATTTACCCCAAATTAGCTTTCAATTCTGTAGAAAAAAATGATCAGTGATCTATTTGAAGCAAGCCTGTGCATCCAGATTTCAGAATTGAACCCCAATTGATGTTTTCCCCAAATTTGAACTTCACCAGTCGCCGGTGATCGTCGCCAGTCTTCTTCGGTGATTCTCTGATCAAATTAACTGTGCCAACAGCTTTATTATACTTCTTAGATACTCCCTGAGCTTGGAATTGAGTTCAATTGACCTGTATCAAAGACCCCCAATTGCAGTGCCATCTTCTCCGGCATCGGCCACCGGAAATCTATTCCCGGCCAATCCAGCTTCAGCCACCTTGTCCACCAGATGTGCCTCAATCTCCTGAACTTTTTTGTCTTCTAGCCCGATCTCTGAAACCGTCCAGATTGCAAGATATAGCTATGCCAAAGACCATGTCCAGTGGCTTCACTGTGCCGTGTCGCCACCACATTTGTTCACTGATTTTCATCACCATCCAGCCATCTTCAACCTTGGAACCTATTGAATCATTTGTTTCTGTTATCAAGGCCTACCTCCCAGATAAAGTGGTGCATCAATTGGAGCCCTAGATCAAAAGTTATGGCAAGCCCTAGTTTCTGGCCATGTCAGGTCAATGCCAGGCTATGTCAGCCAGTGGCATTAGCCCTTTTCACTTCTTTCCAGATGTGTATTTTGAGCATAACTTTGTCCCTTAGATTTCTGAGGTTGTGATCTACAATTTCTTCTTCTATCACAACTTGATTTGAACCCTTGAACTGCATTTTTTGCTTAACCCTAGATTTTGACATTGTCAGCCCTATGCCCGAGCATGTCAGCCAGTGGCATTAGCTCTTTTCATCTCTTTCCATTTGTGTAAATTGAAAATAACCTTGTCCCTTAGACTTGTGGAGTTATGCTCTACATTTTATTCTACTGCCACAAGTTGAGATAATCCTTCTATCATCCATCGACCTTAGGTCGATGCCTTGAACCGAATGTCGACCTAAAGACGTTCGCTGTTTTTGAGCGAACCAGTCGCAACCTTGATATCATTCTAATATTTTGAGACATTTGGAACCTTGTAATCCTTTGACAGCTAATCTTAACCCTGGTTTCCATAACTTAACCATAATCAGCTTCTGAATCAATAATTTCAGAATCATCGAGACATCCATCTTTGCATTATTGCATATAGTATGATAATGTATTGAAAAGATTGTGATTCTTGGTTGCTTGTTTGATTGGAGAGCAGATCAAGAGCCCGAGTTCGAGGACTTCACTACCGATCCAACATCAACTGCTGTATTTTACGACGTGGAAGGCAAGTCATATTCTTGGTCATCTTGAACCTATATTTTAAGAGTTGCTATAACATAACCTTGAATATAGATAATATTGCATGTGAAAGATTGAGAATGGTTGATTTATGAATTGGCAATACTAGACTGGTTATCTGTGAAATGTGAAATAAACAAGTTTTGAGCCATGAACTATTATATGTATTTATATATATTCATGAAATAAAACCCCTAGCCGTGACCAGAAAAATGGTATGGAATGGTGGTAGCACTGGAGGTGCTAAACTGCAAAGGATGTGCAGGCACTGAAGGTGCAGGGTTGTTGTTGGTCTGGTCACTGGCATATAAGGACTAGAACCTTGTGTTGTGCGTCTAGTGGCATGAAACACGTACTAACCGCAAGCCTGGTATGGGATAGGCCTGAACAAGTACTTATGTCGATTGCACAAGAAACCCCTGCATGAGATGGAAAACAATACACTAAACTCACGGGGTTCAGCCTGTCCACGTATTATAATCATGCATGTTGACTCAGTAATGAGAAGAGGCTTAGGGGTGGGGGTATATCCCACCACAACTGCGGTTTGTGTGAAGAAAACTGCAGGGTCAGGGGTGAATTGTGAGTGATACATAACAAAAGTTCTTGTTATCTCCACCTTACCGCTCACAATATGAAGTGAGTCAGGGATCCAATCATTTTCATAGGAAAGGGTTGAAAGTGGAATATCTTGCGGGTAAATTGGTACCTCTCTGCAGAGTTAAAAATGTATTCGAATACTTCGTGCTTCCGAGTTTTAGGAGTATGCTGCGGTGGATTAAATCCACGGGGTGTGACACAAGTATATTTTCTAAATAAAATTTGTTAAATCAAGATTACCCAAATGACATGTGTTGTCATGATAAGAAGTGCTGCCGTGGGCTGTCGTGTGTCGACGTGTCGTGGTAGTACTATAATCTAGTGAACATGAATAGCAATGCTATATTATGAAAAGTGCTGCCATGAGATAAGAAGAGATGAGATATGAAAGAAATGATTATTTTACAAACATCCATAATTCTTGACTAGTCTAGGTTCATATCATCACTACTATATGTATCTACTCTTAGCTATGACTTGCTGAGTACGTAAGTGCTCACTCTTGCAACCGGCAAATCAGTAGATGGAGCATTCAATAATCAAGATGAAGGCGTGGAGAGCTTTGTGGATCCAAAAGGAGGAGTGTCAGTTCCGTCAGTGCCCTGATGTGTGTTGTTCTGCCGTCCACTTCTCATTGTGGGTGGGTCACCTATCTTCTGCTATGTAGATGTTATTTTACTAAACCATGTATGCCGCGAAGGCGTTGTAATCTCTTTATGTAATATTAAGGCCAGCAGGCCACACTGCTTAAATATTTTGTAAGTTACTCTGTTGCAATGTAATATACTCCTGTGCTTGACTTATCCTGGGAAGTCAAGGGTATGTATGTATGGGACTAGCTGCAGCGAGCTAGGTCTCTACAGGAGTAGTCGTAGTCCCAGTTTTGGGGCGCGACACCCGGGAAGCCTGGACCTGGTACTCGTCTGTTCGGTCGGGCATGAGCTGAATCATGACTGAGCGGAAGGCGGACTTGGGACCGCCCTTTGTCACCAACGGAGGAGCTGGAGGGTGGGCTTCTCCCCGGTGGCTGTTTCACACAGCCACACTAACAGCGCCATCGGGATGAGGGTGTTCGGGGTGAGGTGGTTGAGCAAGTGGCGGTAATCCCAGAGAAACTCCCAGAGAAACTTCTGGAGCAGTGGATGCACTGGGAGCCAGAGCCCCACCTCCACAAAGGACTCAAAGGCCACCACTTCCCCCTCCCAGAGGCTCGGCACCAGCTCCTTCAGCTCGGGGATCTTGATGTCCCTGGTCGCGAAGAACTTTTGATCCAAGAAGATCTCAAGGTCTCGGGGGGAGAACTTTGTGGCCCCTAGAAACTCAGAGGTCACCTCCTCTAGGGGCAATTCGAACGCCTTGGTGCGATCATTCGGTGCCATCACCGGGGAGTGGAAGCATCCGGAAGAAATGAGCAGGAAAGGAAGCTACCGGCATATCAAACTACCGGGAGAGCAAAGTCTTTAGAGCTAGGAGTTGTGTCTCGGGCCAGGGTCCCCCCTCTTATTTATAAGCGACGGAGGGGGCCTCGAATAGGCGCCACGTGTCCAGGCCCATTTGGGCCGTTGATTTGAACCGTTGCGCAGATATCAAAGAGTTGCACGAAGATCGGAGCGCCGAACGACGCGCGTGCGAGAAACGAGGGTTCGTGTGAGAAATTGGCCTGGGAGCCAAAGCATCGTGAGCAGCCCGGGGCATACCCCAGAAGGCGAAGTGTCATCCGAGGCAAGTCCTCCGCACACCCTCCCAGGGAAAGTCCCGGACACCTCCTGGGGATGGCCACGAAGGCCTCCCGTGGAAAGTCCTGCAGAGCTACCAGGAAAACTCCCGGACGCCCCTCGTGGAATGTCTCGGAGGGCTACCGGAAAAAGTCCCAGAGGGCTGCCAAGAAAAATCCCGAATACCTCCCTTGGAAAGTCCCGGAAGGCTACTGGAAAAAGTCCCGCAGGGCTGCCGGGAAAAATCCCAAACACCTCCCTTGGAAAGTCCCAGAGGGCTACCGGAAAAAATCCCAGAGGGCTACCAAGTGATGTCGCGGATGCCTACCGTGGCAAACCCCGGACGCCTCCCATAAAATGTCACGAATGCCACCCGGGAAAAGCCACGGAGGCCTCCCGTAGATGGCCACAGGCATCTCTCTGAGCCCTAGACGCCTCCCGTGGAGAACCTCGAACGCCTCCCGTGAAATGTCACAGAGGCCTCCCGATAAAAACCACGGAGGCCTCATTAAGAAGGCCGTGGGCTCCTCTCTGAGCCCCGGGCGCCTCCCGTGGCAAACCCCGGACGCCTCCCATGAAATGTCACAGAGGTCTCCTAGGAAAATTTACAAAGGTCTCCAGTGCAAGGTCACGTGTGGGTGACGTCAAGGACTCCTCGGGAACTAGCGAGGACACTTGTCAAGCATCCGATCCCTTCGGCCGATGGAATGGCGCCAATGCGCCTCGATCCGATGGCCATACCTAGGACTCTTTGGACTTTTTGCTTCTTTTGGGGTCTATATATACCCCCTTGTACCCCACTTGTAATAGATTTTCCAATTCATTTTTTTGCACATACAAATAATAGGCATCCTTTGGAGACCTCTCTCCCCGAGAGAGCACCTCCTTGGCGGACTCAGGTCTGGAGGGTGCCGACAAGACTAGGGTCCCCCTCCGGGACCCGAACCTGTATAAAAATGCCTGTGTCTATCTCCGTGTTGCCCGGCAGGAGGTGACCGGTCGCTCAGTCAGCTCGTGCCGCTGTATGCGTGTTACGCACGTCTGAGAAATCTACCGGTGGTATCTTTTATACCACGGCAATTTCATCAACTAGAGAGATCTTATGCATGCAAATTTCAGGGCTAATCCCTTTGATATCATAATTTTAATAACCAGCATTGCAATGCAGACGAAGTAAAGAAATCAATTTTTCTCGTTGCGGATTGGTCAAGTTTGCATTAAGAATGACATGTTGCATCTCATCATCATCCAAGAACAAATATTTTATCAAGGAAGGAAAAGTTTTTAAGTGTAGGTTTAGTTACCTTTTCCTTACGTGTGGCGTTGGAATCTGAGATGTCCTCGTCGGATGGTTCTTTTGTTGGTTCATCTTCGTTTTGTTCGTTTTCTTCTCTGCGGTCTGTTTTTTCAGTTTCAAGATGTAACATCCCAAAAATAGGGTGTAAAAATTTCGTTTTACAAAAATCCGAACCTGAAAAATTCCATTTTGTCTTCACCCTAAAAATGCCTTTAAAAGTACTCTCTAGGAAGTCTCAGCAAAAACCTACATTAATTTTGTAAAGTTTTAAAGATGTTTTCATCACATATTGTACACATGTAAATATATATATTTGTGTATGTATGTATGTGTCGTGGTATTGCGAATACCCCGGCAGGTTTTGTGGAAGATCCTAGCGAAGAAAATAGACACGAGCTGACCGAGTGACCGGTCCTCTCCTGTCGGGCAAACACAGCGAATGATACAAAAATTTATATAGGTTCGGGCCTCAATGGAGACCCTAGTCCTGTCAGCGTGCTCCCAACTGGAGTTGGCCAGGGGAGCTCTCTCGGGGGAGAGATGGCTCCGGAGCACACCTGTGAGATTGTCTATTCCAAGTCATAATAAATCCTCTCCTTACATGAGGTGTTACAAGGGATTATATAGCCCCAAAAGACGCAAAAAGACTAAACTACCCCGCCTGCCACCGTTGGATCGAGGGGTAGCAACGTCCTTCTTCCGGTCAGGGACCTTAGATGCTTGACAGGTGTCCGCCGGTCCGCGAGGTGCTTCCCGCGTGACCCTCATGTGACCCGGGACCCGAGACCCCTATCTCCGGAAGGATGGCAACGCTCGGGACAAGCCACCGGGGTCCTTGTCCCTAGGCAAAAGGCGGCGCCCAGGACAAGCCACCGGGGGCCTTGTCCCCAGGCAAATGGCGGCGCCCAGGACAAGCCACCGGGGGGCTTTGTCCCCTGGCAAATGGTGGCACCCGGGACAAGCCAACGGGGGCCTTGTCCCCGGGCAAAAGGCGGGCCCCGAGACAAGCCACCGGGGGCCTTTGTCCCTGGGCAAATGGGGCGCCCGGGACAAGCCACCGGGGGGCTTTGTTACCGGGCAAAAGGCGGCGCCTGGGACAAGCCACCGGGGGCCTTGTCCCCGGGCAAAAGGCGGCGCCCAGGACAAGCCACCAGGGGGCTTTGTCCCAGGGCAAAAGGCGGGGCCCAGGACAAGCCACTGGGGCCCTTGTCCCTGGGCAAAAGGCGCCGCCCGGGACAAGCCACCGAGGGCCTTGTCCCCGGGCAAAAGGCGGCGCCCGAGACAAGCCACCGTGGGCCTTGTCCCCGGGCAAAAGGTGGCGCTCAGGAAAAGCCACCGGGGGCCTTTGTGCCCGGGCAAATGGCAGCACCCGGGACAAGCCACTGGGAGCCTTTGTCCCAGGGAAAAAATGCGGTGCCCGGGACAAGCCACCGGGGGCCTTTGTCCCCGTGCAAATGGCGGCGCCCGGGACAAGCCACCGGGGGCCCTGTCCCAGGGCAAAAGGCAGCGCTCGGGACAAGCCACCAGGGTCCTTTGTCCCCGGGCAAATGGTGGCGCCTGGGACAAGCCACCGGGGGCCTTGTCCCCAGGCAAATCGAACATCCTCTTACCTGGACTTTATCTCGTGGAGATTTCCCCCAACATCAGCCCCCCATGACCTCCGGGGATGATGCTCGAGTCACTAGAGGGGGATGGTCCATGTCACCGGGAAAAACTCCGGGACAAGCCACCGGAGCCATGACGCTTCAATTCCCGCGCCGCACCTTTATTATCACGCCGTCGTTCATTAAGGTCTTGTCTCGATGGGAGCGTGCCGTTCGGACATAATGGTCGCCCGCGGTTCGAATCAAGGACGCCTCGTTTCCCGCGCGCTATTTGAATTGAACGGCGCGGATGCACCACGAAGGGCCACGTGGCACCCATCGGGGCCGCGTTTGGCCCCTATAAATAGGGCCTCGGGGGGCCCAGAGAAACCATTCCAAACTTCGAACCTTCAAACTCCCTTAGCGCCCTCAGCTCTTCTGGTAGCCCTCTCCCGGAAGCTCACTCCCGGAATTTTGGCCTCCGGAATCCCTAAGCCCCCCTTTTTCCTAGAGCCTAAGCCAACGGAAAAATTAGATGGCACGCAAGGGTCGTGCTAAGGCCGCTGAGGTGCCCCCCGTGGAAGTCACCGTGGACTTCCTCTGGCCCTCCGAGTTCACATCTGGGGACTTCAAGTCCTTGGTGGACTGGGGGGTGGTTGCGGACGGGGACGTCTGGATCCCCGCGAAGAAGGACGGAGCCCCCCGCCCTAGGCCCGAGGAAGTGGTGGCCTTCGAGGCTTTCCTCGAGGTCGGGCTCCGGCTCCCTGTGCATCCACTCTCCGGGAGTTTTTGAAGGAGTACTGGGTGGCCTTGAACCACCTGACGCTGAACGCATCGTCCGTATGGGCCTCTTCATTTGGCTCTTCGAGACGGCTACCGGACGGGAGCCAACGCTTAGGCTGTTCCAGTATTTCTACGAGTCGGCGGCGAGGAGCTCCCACCTGGTGAAGGGAGGGCCGAAGTCTCCATTCGGCTCGGTGATGATTCAGTTGCTGCCATCTCGGGTAGCGGAGTACCCGGTAGCGGCCTCTCGGGACCACTGGGGGGATTGGATCCGGAGGTGGTTCTACCTGCGGGTCCGGGATGACGAGGTGGTGTACTCCCCGGAGGCTCCCTCCGACAGCTGGTCATCCTCTCCCATGCCCTCGGTGTGGACCGAGGAGGAGCTGAAACTTCTCAGCAAGGTCATGGGCTCCTGGGGCGTCTGTCCTATGAGGGACGCCGCCGAGGAGTTGACGCTGCTGAAGATCTCCCCCTTCTCGCACGGGAGGAGGGGGATTGGTATGTACCCAGCCAAGGGGCCCCTACAGAAGACGGTGACCCAACGTAAGCTCCCGATCACTTTGCTTGTTTCTTTCATGAAATTGTCTAACTCTTACCTTTTGCAGTCCGGCCGTACCCGGCCGCCCGGGAGAAGGCGGAAAACCTCCTCGGGAGGTACTACGCCGATGAGCACGAGCGCATCGTGCGCGTCATGGGGGAGGGCCCTCCCCAAAACCTAGTGGCCGAGGCCTTCGGGCTGAGGCTACGGGTGAGAACGACCCTCCCCACCCCCGGTTCCCACAAGAGGGGGAAGCAGGCCACCGGGGGCTCTGAGCCAAAGCAGGCCAAGGCTCAGAAAGCCCCCGGTCCCTCGACGACACCGGGCTCCATGCCCGTGAAGGCCCGGGACGCAGCCCCCGGGTCAGGGCGTTCACAGGCGCCTCCCTGGTAGGAAGCAACGCCGCCTCCCCTAGAGAACCCCGGAGAGGCTTGAGGGAAGGAACCAGCCAACGACGGGGTGGCGTTTGATTCGGCAAACTACGCCCCCTCTCCCCCTTCGGCGATTGTGGTCCTAGCGGCCCCGGTGCCACCGGAGCCGGAGAGGCCAGAGGTCCGATTCGCGGAGGCCTCCCCTCCGCGCGTTGAATGGCTGGTAGATGAGGGGGGGAGCCCCTCAGTCTATGAGGCTCCCCCGGTGACGGAGGTCCCGGGGGCCCCACGGTCTGGAAAGGGGAAGGGGCTCCTTATCCCTCCCTAGGGGGGACCCCCTCCGAAAGCTCATCACCCTCCTCATCTTCAGCGGCCACTTCCTCGGCGGCAAGGACGCCAGCCACTGCCACCCCGGTCCACATCGCCCCCGCATCTTTTGTGAGGGGGCCCACCATCGGTCGCAACGGGTCTGGCACCGGGAGGGAGACCCCCCTGCTGTCCACGGGGGAGGTCGACCGGTACGCGGAGAGATTGCAGACCCGAAAGGTCTAGGACTATGTCTCACAAGGGATGCTCCGCAAGCGCTTCGGGGAGCTCCAATCCCTCCAGATCCAGGTTCTTTCTCGAGTCGATGGATGGTTTCCTTCAGCGCTCCCGACTCAAATTTTTTCTAACTCTTGCGCTTGTAGGGGGCGGCCATCACCTGGGGGATTGAAGTGTGCTTCAGCTGGGTACTGAAGGACTCGGAGGAGAAGGCCGCCGCCTATCTAGAGCAGCAGGATGATGCCCTCCGGGAGCTAGCCCGGGTCAGGGCCCAAATCCATGTCTCCGAGACCACCAACGACCGGCTCCGGAGGGAGGCGAAGGCGAAGGAGGACACCCTCTAGGAGCTCGAGGGCTCCAATGTCCGGGCCGTAATGGACGCAGGACGCTCTGTTCGCTCAGCCCTCGAGGGGCGTGGAGTGACCCTCGGCTCGGGAGGTAGCTCCGAGGTGGCGCTGGCGATGCTCGCGGAGGCTGTGTGTTTTCTTAACGCACAAGTCTCCGTGATTCTGGAGGCTGCCGATGCTCGGGCCCGGGGCTGGGCTATCCCGGTCGTGGCTGCCGCGGCTGGGCTCGTAGAGCACCGGGGGGTTGGCGCCAGGGCAATTGGGGGCCGGATTCCCCAGAGCTTTCCGGAATTCTTCGAGCCATCTAGGCGAGAAGTGGAGCAGCTCGCCGGCGGCTTCTACCACCGGATAATCTGGGTGCGATTCCCGGCGCCGGCGCCTCCGAGAGCGGACGCTACGACTCCGGAGGGAGCGCCCCGGGGGGAGGACACCAATGATCAAGTATGAGCCTCCCCCCGGGTCCCTAGATAGGACCCTTTTTGTTTTTAGGTCTTTTGCTCTCGGTAGCTTCTTAGAGGAAGCCCCGGACACTTGTACAAAGATATTTCTGATGCAATAGAAATTGGATTTTTTGCTAAGTCTTCAAATCATATTTACTAGGTTACCCTGGAGGTTACTCCTGGGCGAGGGTCCCGAAGAAAATCTCCGGGGGTGAGGCCTTTGAGCCCCGGCGGGTGTCACCCGGGGGATGTCCAGGCCGCCTTTATTTTGTTAAGTCTCTTCTCCGGGGACGCAACGGTGGCGTCTCCAGGGAGCCGATCCGGTTGCGGTGGCATCCGGAGTGGCACCTGGACAACTTCGACAATCACCGCGCTGAACTATCCCCTCCGCGATCGGGGTCCAGGAGGGTTCCCCCGCTTCGAATACTTCCACCGGCGGGCTACGAATATTAGCCCGAAGACCTGCTCCGGGAGGCCCAGCAACGCATACGCAGCTTGTACCGGGACCTGGTCCGGGAGATATCGGAAGGCCTCCAGGATTATTAGGTGTAGGATCTTTCCGGGCTGTATCCCGGGTTGTATCGTATCTGATGTAATGATGCCCACCGGAGGGGGAAGATGTCCTCCGACTAAATGATCTTCAATAAAGCTAAGTTTGCTTGTGTACTTTGGTTTCTTTAATAGAGCTAAGTTTGCTCATGTACTTATCTTAGATGGTCTGGAATGGGGTGGTTCCTGGGTGATCCTTATCCCCCCCTCCACAGCGGGCCGGAGGGTAGCTTCGTGTGCTGTGGGGCTGACAAAGCTCCTGGGAGAACGACCCTCCGCGTAAGAATTCTTCAAGTTTTCCCAAGGTTATAAGAATTTCCGGGAACGATTTTTCGAAACCCCCGGTTCCTCCAGTCGCCGTAAGAACGGGGAGCCGGGGATGAGGTTTCCGGGGAAAGAACGTCCAAGACAATGCGTGAAATTCCTAGGGATAATTTTTTCGGGTGGCAACCCTTTGGTCGCCGTGAAGACGGGGAGCCGGGAACGAGATCTCTGAGAAAAATATCCAGGAATTCTGAAATTCCAAGATTCTCTCCGGGGTAAAAACCCTCCGGTCACAGTGAGAACGGGGAACCGAGTGAGTCTTCCGGGAGGCCCAATATCTCCGGGAATTTTCCCGGGGCAGAACCCTCCGGTCACCGTAAAAACGGGGAGCCGAGAACGAGATCTCCGGGAAAAACATCCGAGAAAATCCAAGGCGAAATTCCCAGGGATAATTTTTCTAGGAGACGACCCTTCGGTCGCAGTGGAAACTGGGAGTCGGGAACGAGATCTCCAAGAAAGAATATCCGAGAATTCCATCTCACTAAGGAGATAACTGACTCCCGGAGGAGGATGTGCCTGATGATGGGTCTAAGTGTTTGGGTAGGAGACTAGGCTCCCAAATTGACTCATTACCGCGGTCCTTGAGGACCGGGTTGCCGGTTACACCCTCAGTCCACGAGGGGTGATCGTAAGCCGCCCTACGGGAGTGGGACTCCCGTTGTAGGGACTTGTTGGGTCGTGATACCCCACTTCCTCGTGGGGAGGGCATCCTCATGGGGAGGGCATCGCCGTGAGAGACAGTAATGTAAAAAACTGTATTGAGCTAGAGCTGAAGAAAAAACTAGTTGTATTGATAATGAACTGAAGTACAATGCCTCCCCCCGCGAAATAGCGACCTGGGAGGAAAATGTGAGTGCAATGTCCCCCCTCCCCCTCCAGCGCAATCTCTTCGGGGGAGGGGATGAGCCCGTAGGCTGGACGTAGAACTTGCGAAGTAAATGCACGTTCCACGTGTGCTTCAGCTCCTGCTCTTGAAGGTTGGAGAGCTTGTAAGCCCCCGAGCCCAGGACTACCGAGATCTTGTAGGGGCCGTCCCACTTGGGGGAGAGCTTGCCCAGGGATTGGGGGTCTGTGATGCGCTTGAGGATAAGGTCCCCGAGTCGGAAAGCCCTCTCGTGCACTCGCTGGTTGTATGTCCGCGCCATTTTGCACTAGTAGATGGCTTGGCGGAGGAGCGCTCGGTCATGTTCCTCCTCCACGAGATCGACCTCCAGTCGTTGATTTGCCTCTTTGGCTTGGTACGTCGCGGTCATAGCTCCGTCTAGGAGCTCGACCCGCAGCGACAGGAAGCCAATCTCCGGGGGGAGGACTGCCTCAGCCCCGTATATGAGGGAGAAGGGAGTACGTCTCGTCGCCCGGCTCGGAGTCGTGTGCATGGAACAGAGGATGCTGGGGAGCTCCTCTACCCATGCACCCCGCTTGGAGGTGGCTTGCTCGAGCCGTCGACGTAATCTTTGTAGGATCACGCCATTGACCCTTTCAACGGCCCCGTTACTCTGGGGATGAGCTACCGAAGCGAAGTGGATGGTGAGCCCCAAGCCTTCGCAGAATTCCCGAAAATATACCGAGTCAAATTGCGTCTCGTTTTCGACGGTGATTTCTTGGGAGACGCCGAAACAACATATGATATTTTTTCAGAAAAACCGCTATACTGCCCGGGGCGTGATGCTGGCCAAAGGTTCAGCCTCTACCCACTAAGTAAAGTAGTCGACCGTGACCGCCGCATACTTGTAGCCCCCGGGCGCTGGGGGGAAGGGGCCCAGGATGTCCATCCCCTAGCACGCGAAGGGCCATGTGATGGGGATAGTCTGCAGTGCTCAGGGGGGGGAGGTTCAAACCCTTGGCAATCTTCTGACAGGCCTCGCACGCGGAGACAAGGTCTCGCGCGTCACGGATCACCGTGGGCCAATAGAAACCCTGGCGAAGGGCCTTGACCGCGATGGCATGCGGAGCCAGGTGAGACCCATAGCTTCCCGCGTGAATATCCTCGAGAAGCCGGAGCCCCTCTGGTCGTGGAAGGCAACGGAGCAAGGCGGAAGCCCCCTGCTTGTAGAGCTTCCCCTCCAAGGGGAGGTATGCCCAAGCTTTGGCCCGGAGGTGCCTAGCCTCGGTCTCGTTGGGAGGGTCCCCCTCTCCCTAGATGAAGGAGGCAAGGGGGTCCATCCAAGACGAAGTCCAAGTGATTTCGGCGGCTCTCGGGACGCAAGATTCAATACCCGCGTCCAGGGAGGTCACCCAGGGCTTCGCAATAATCTCCAAGAAGGCCCCTTTGGGGAGCGGTTCCCGGGCGCTGGCTGCCTAGGCTAGGGCGTCGGCCCAGTCGTTGTCCCTTCGTAGGATGTGTCGGGCCTCGAGGCCATCAAAGTGTTTCTCCATCTTGCGCACTTCCTGCAAGTAAAGGCTCAAATTTGCGTCATGGCACAAGTAGGACTTGTCCATTTGGAAAACTACGAGCTGGGAGTCTCCTTTTACTAGGAGGCGTCGAATCCACAGGGAGTGCGCAAGGCGCAACCCGAGGAGCAAGGCCTCGTATTCGTCGATGTTGTTCGTAGCAGGGAACTCGAGCCGCGCCGCATACTCCAGTTCCCTCCCCTTAGTGCTCCGGAGGACTATTCCTGCACCAGCCCCGGTGAGACATAGGGAGCCATCGAACATGAGTGTCCAATGGTCATTGCGTCGGGGCAGCGCGCGGCGGTCCTCGTCCCCGGGTCCGGAGGCAGGAGTCCATTCCGCCACGAAGTCGGCGGGGACTTGTGACTTGATGGCGGAGCGCCCCGTGAGGGAAAGGGAAACGAGGGCGAGCTCGGCCCCCCACTTCCCTATCGGGCCGGTGGCTTCTTTATTTCGGAGTACCTCCCCCAAGGGGAGGGATGACGGGACGATGATGGGGTGCCTCATAAAGTAATGGCGAAGCTTCCGGGAAGCCATCAGGAGGGCGTAGCAGATCTTCTCCATCTCCGTGTACCGAGTTTTGGCCCCTTGGAGGGATTCGCTCACGTAGTACACGGGACGCTGCTGCCCGTCTTGCTCCTTTACCAATACCGCTCTTACGGCGACCGGGGTCGCGGCGAGGTTAAGGTGCAAGGGCTCCTTCGGAGATGGGCTCACGAGCATTGGGGGGATCGTGAGATATCTCTTCAAATCGTCGAAGGCCTCTTGGGCTTCGGGGGTCCACCGGAACCCCTCGCACTAGTACAGAAATGCAGTCTTCTATCGGTAAAAAACATCCTTCTACTATCGGTTTTTGTACCGATAGAGATAGACATGATAGAACAAGACTGGACATTTTCTATCGGTAAATAACCGACAGAAGAAGTTCACTATTCTATCGGCATATTATGAATCTACCGATAGAAAACCCGTCGTAGTCTTACGTCCAGCGGCAGGGAAAGTACCATTATTCCAACGGTTAATTACAAGATTACCGACAGAAAAAATCATAATATTCTATCGGCATATTAGGAGTGTACCGATAGAAAACTCGTCGTCAGCGGTTGGAAAAGTACCACTATTCTAACGGTTAATTACAAGTTTACCGATAGAAAAAGCATACTATTCTATCGGTATATTTGGAGTGTACCGATAGAAAACTCGTCGTCAGCGGTTGGAAAAGTAACACTATTCTAACGGCTAATTATAAGTTTACCGATAGGAAAAATCATACTATTCTATCGGCATCTTACAAGTTTACCGATAGAAAACTCGTCGCTAGCGGTTTGAAAAGTACCACTATTCTAATGGTTAACTACAAGATTACCGACAGAAAAAAGCTTAGTACTCTATCGGATATGTATGAGTTCACCGGCAGGAAAGGTCACACTCTTCTAACGGTTAATTTTGATTGTACCGATAGAAAAAAGTACAGTAGTCTCTCGGTTGTTGATGAATTTACCGATAGAGCATTCACATATACAGTACTTTATTTGCATTCACAATACAGTACATTCACATATACAGTACAGATGCAATACAGTATAGATTGGATACACAATACAGTACAGATGCAAGGTAAATTCACAGAACAAATTGACACATTAGGCAGTTATTCACATTTATTCACATATGTATGGACAAATACAGATTGCAATCCAATGTGGACATTTATTGACATATATATATTTATTCACATGTATATAAACAGTCTATGCAGAGTACACGAAAAGGAGAAAATTGTCATGCTGGATGGTTGGGCGCTACTTCCTCCATGACATATTGTGCCCAGATTTGTCGAAGATATATAATCTTTGCATTTTCATATTGGTCTTTCGACATGGCGATCTGCAAGCATGTGTGCATACTGAGTAACTAACTTCGATCCTAATTTAGAATGTGACACCCATTTTTGAAATTTGAGTTAGCTATCGATGCTTACCTGGGGGAATCGGGAAAAGTTTGTCCGCACTAGGTCGTACATGTAGCGCAGCACATAAAACCCGCATTCCCACGATTGCGGCTGCTGATGGCACTGAGATAATTGCATATGCGAAGACATGTTAGCAATATATTGTTTCCATAAACTAATTAAGCATAAACAAAAAGTCTCGTGAGTACCTCATATTCTTTCCAAGCTAGTACGGAGCCCTGCGGTGCGGCATGCCTCCCTCCAGCGGACACATATTTATCAAAAGCCCTGCATTTCAGTTAGTATTGCCAGTTAATGTATTATCATTAGCTAGTGAGGTCAAAATTTAAATCAAACATATAAGTTACTTACGCCTCCATATTCCCCTTGAGCACATATTCCATCGATAATCTGTCACGCATCGAATCGAGGTAGTACACCTCGTTCCTCGGCGGACAGATCACGATGAGGATCCAGTGGCCCCTGCATTGTACGTAAAAGAGGACCGCTAGCTCAGAGTACATCTCAGGTGTAACATACAAGATTGAGTTAAATTAGTACGAAATGCACTAACCTTTGGTGGTACGGCACCAGAATGAAGTCCCTGTCCTGCTGCGCCATCAGCGCGCTGGATATGTACTGCTCAGCGTGCGCGGCGTCCTGCTCTAGCATTGTGAGGCTTATTTTCTCTGGGTCGAGGAAACCCACCTTGTCACACGCAACCTCCGATGCTAGCCTGTACATGCACCTGCATGTGAAGGACGAGATTAATATTAATTTCACAAAAAGTTACTCAGTATTCAAATGAACTGCAACATTAATGCAGAGTTAGCAAACAGAGTTAGAAAACAGCAATACATAGCATCAGCAAACTCACAGGACTCCAGTCCGTATGATGGACATATCGAGCTCCCGCCAGTTGTAGAGGTCGAACAGATCCTCGTGTGCCACGGATATAGTCCCGGGCTCACGGTGGAACTGCCCAGGCCTGTAGGGAACTAAGAAGTTCAGGCTGCGCCGAGCTCGATGTAGGTACCACTCGTGGAGGTCTCTGGTTGATCGATCCAATTTCCGCAAAGATGCCTCCGACATGAGTGGGAGCGCGTTCGTGAACATCCGCGGCAGTCCCTGTCGCCCTTTGCCCTTGCCTTTGCCGCCCTTGCCTTTTGCCGGGGACTGAGCGCGTACCTTCGAAGGCAAGGGCGAGCTGATGGTGGCTTTCTTCCGAGGTGGAGGCGTGGATGCGCTGGGTGGGGTCGAGGCCGTCTTTGATGTGTCCAGGTTCGCACGAGATCGGCCCTCATGCCCCGAGCTGGGGGCGCAGTCCCCTGGTAGCCCCGCGGCAGGCCACTTCAATTAATGAGCACGTATGTTAGATTATGCAAGTTGAGTGTACTGAGTAGGATGTAATCTAAAATGTGTAGGATTTACCGGTTGTATTACAAGACACTTCTTGGGCCACTGTACGTAGGAGCCCACTGCCTCAGCAAGTGTCTGCAGTTCCTCTGTTGGGACTGGCAACGGAGAATCGTTGTAGCTCGGCATGGCCATGTCCACCTGTACCTTTGCGAAACCCAACCGCAGAGGTACACAGTGGACCCGGACATCCGGCCCAGACGGATATACGAAGCCGTGTCCAACCACTTCCTGCCCGGCGCCTACGTGATTCTGTAGGATGCAGCCCTCCGGCCCCTGCAAATTTGTAACAATTAAGTGCACAGATGAAGGCTTGCATCAACTTAAGTGCACAGATGAAGGCTTGCAGTACCTCAAGTAGATCCACTGGATCCGCGAGTACCTTCGAAGCGCAACTGCTTATCCGACCCCGCGGGGTACCGTCGTCCTGGGGATCCGCATCTGCACTCTTGGACAGCAATGCTTCTCTCAACCGTGCAAACTCTTCCCTCATTTGTGCGACCTCGGTCTGCACCTCAGACTGTACCTCAGCCCGTATCTCAGCCCGCATCTCCGCCTGTATCTCCTCCCGTACCTCAGCCCGTATCTTATCGGAGAGATCAGTTTCCTTTTCCTTCCAGGTGCGGGCCTTCTTCCTCGGTGGAGCCGGATCTACGAAACCGGCCTTCCACGACACAATGGCTCCCACGGCCCGTGTCCGCCCGGGATGCTCCTTATTTCCTAGAGGCCGGGTGAGGATGTCGTTCTCCCTCTGCGGGGTAAACAATCCCTCCGCTACCTCCTTCTCAAAAGAGATCTGTTACATTTGAAGGTACCTTGTGAGACAAATTGCCTTATATACACTTGTACGCACACAGTTTTCGAGGTTAGCCAACTTACCATTCGCCTCACAACGTCGGCGTCCCCAGGGGTTGCGAACTGCACAGACCCCGTGGACGACACGGACCCCCTCCCCCTCCACCATCCCTTGCACCTCTCATCCCGGATCTCGGAGAGCGGCAACTCAGGGGTGTCGATGACAGGATTTTGCTCGTCTTCCTTTTTCCACTGCTACTCCTTCCCCGCATAGCCCCGGGATCCGAGCCGATGCGGGTGGTCGTTCCTCTTCTGGATCGCCCTATTCTTCTCGCTAAGGGCCTTGAACTCCTCAGTCCCCTTCTGCTTGGTGAATTCCTCCCATACCTCCTCCGATATGAAGGGGTACTTCTCGCAAGGAGATTTGCCCGTAGCGAGGAAGTTACTGACGAGCCAGCTCTTAAAGGTTTTCCATGTTCCGTTCATGTCCTTCAAGCAGGCAGTCCTAGGTGTATCGTCGGGGATGTTCCACTTAGCCTGTTTCTGAAAAATGCATACAATTAATCACGAGTTAGTTAAACTTTAGTATAAGCCAAGAGAACGTGATTACGAAAGAGTTCAGCGATTTCAGTTCATTTAACCTTCACTTCCGCCCACAACCTATCCCTCTCGTCCGCCGTCACGTCCTTCCAGCTCTGGACGGTGATCTTCACCCTTTCTTTCGCCAACAGCCCAACGTAGGCCGCATACCTCCCAGCATTCTTTCCAATCGGCCTCCCAAATTGGTTGAACTCACAAGAAAGATCCGTGCGTTTGGCCAAACGCCCCAACGTCATCGCGCCTCGCCCCACCCTCTTCCGCTGGGATGTAACAGCTGCATCTTCAGTAGTTACGATGGGGTTGGCCCTAGTCGAACCACTAGTACCATCCGATGAAGACGATGACATGTCTTCCCCTACAAAACCTTCAACAAACCATATATATGGCAATTAATTCGCCTTGGAGTTCCATAACTCAGCCCAGGACTGGAGACTAACTAGGGCGGCAAAAGGGAAAATAATACAAAAAGAAAGACATGCATAAATTACTTCCTGAACTGTTCAGAAATATTTTCTATCGGTAAACACATGAGCTGCCGATAGACCATAACAATTACCTCCACAGAAGACAATTTTTCTATCGGCAAACACGTGAGATACCGATAGAACATAACAATGTTCTCTACATATGGAATTTTGTTGACAAGCCACCATTCACTGTCATCACATAACATTCTCGATGATTTGCTACACTAATATTCATGGGCCAGCATTATTATTTCACACGTAAATATGCACACAAGCATCTAAGTGCCACTGTGCATAATCTTTAGCCTAGCCTGTATGTGAGTCATCAGGACTTCACATCTATTAGGTTGGGAAAATTCATGTATATAGGCATTTGAAACATATACATTGAAGACCCATCCACATTGCCATATATTCATACGAAGTGAGTAAAAATTCCCAACCAAACTAGTACATTGCATGGCTCATGTCCTTCCAGATCCAAATTAAGTTTTACTATTTGTGCAGAAAAATTTTCTATCGGTAAACACATGAGCTGCCGATAGAATATGTGTAAAACACCTCCAACATATAATCTGCATTACATGGCAGTTGGATACAATTGATCACACATACAGCAGTATAGATAAGTTAAAATCTCAAAACAGCTTCATTACAGCACTGGAACATATTATGTAAACCGTAATTAAAATCAACATTGCCTGCGGAATGTACATAAGCCAACACAATAGGGAACCCTAGTGTAATTGCAAAACTCAAAGAATTAGTACGTGCAAAACACTAGGATCAAATAAAGAAGATGCTGGAAATAGAACGACGAATTAGGGTATTTATGGCGGCGATCAGTTCTGGTGATGGAGAGGCGGTGTAGAACGCAGCGGCGGCCGGCGAAGGACGAAAATAAGAACCGGTGGCAGTGGCGAACCAGTGTCCAGCCGGCGATCGTCGTGTGGGAGAGAGGAAGTCAGTGGTCACGGCGGAGGTTGGGGTTTTCTTCGCTCTCGAAGAGACGCAGTGCTCTAAGGTGGAACTGTTCGAGTGGAGGGAAACTAAAGGGCTGTGTACGAGTAATAAAGTAGCGGAGGAACTTTTCTATCGGTATAACAAAATGATACCGATAGACTTATGTACTTTTCTATTGAAACAACAAAATAATACTGATAGAACAAGTAAATTTTCCGGAAAAATATTTGAAGTAGTGGATGCCTTTTTCTATCGGTATAAACAATAAAATCCCGTGAGGCCAATTTTCCACAGAAAAATTTTTTAAAGTGCTTGAGATTATAGTATTGGGTGCCATTTTTCTATCGGTAAAAACAACAAAATACCGTGAGAGTAATGAAAAGGTGCCTTTTTCTATCGGTATAAACAAAAAAAATCCCGTGAGACCAATTTTCCCCAGAAAATTTTTTTGAAGTGCTTGAGATTATAGTTTCTATCGGTAAAAACAACAAAATACCGTGAGAGTAGTGGATTCCTTTTTTCTATCGGTATAAACAATAAAATCCCGTGAGACCAATTTTCCCCAGAAAAATTTTTTGATTAAGTGCTTGAGATATAGTATTGTGTGCCCTTTTTCTATCGGTAAAAACAACAAAATACCGTCAGAGTAATGGAAAGGTACACAATTTAACATCAAACAGACCGTGGTTGAAAGCTGCAGAATGTTAAAGAAAGAGGGAAGATAGCCGGAAAATTGGAAAATTGACATAAAAAGAAATTGTTCATTCATTGTTGTTTTATCACTTACAAAAAAAAATAAAACCCAAAATGCTAGGTCAAGGGGTGGTCGTAGCCCTGGCTGCATGTAGAATAGAGTCAGTTAGACTTGCAGCCAGGACGCAGGACTCCTCTAGCCACAAGTTGTCCCTAGGATCAACTACTACCGCGTTGAGAAGGCCTGCGACCTCCCTCAGCTTCGCTATGGTATCCTTCATAGTCAAACCGCAGCCAGCGATGGTCATATCCGCGGCTTTCTTCTCCTCGCGAAGACGCCTCGTCCTCGCCCTAGCATTGTCACCATCCGTCTTCATGCGCTTAATGCGCTGGAAGAGATCGTCAAGGTCAAGCCGTAGCTGAGTGTGCTTGTCTGTAAGGAGCTTGTGCTCCTCCTGGAGGGCCCTCAGGTCAGCCTTCACTTTGGCAGTGTCTTCCACGGCTACCATTCCCTGTGCAAATCAACAGGTCAAGAATGAACTGAACATGGATTAACAATATAGGGGTAAACCGAGGAGATTTAGAGTTCTTACCGGGGAGGGCGTGGATGACGATCCCATGGTGGTTGCCATTGTGAAAGAGAAGATGAGGAGTCGAACCGTTCGAGAATTAGAAAAACAACAAAATACCGCGACGCATGGCGAGGTACTTATAGAGTTTCCAAGGAGACGCATGGCGACACGGTTGAGAATTCAAAGCGGCAGAGTATTCTTCTATCGGTAAAAACAGGAAAAAACCGTCAGACAACAAATACCGTGAGACTAACGAATTTATTCTAACGGTAAAATAGAACAATACCGATAGAAAACGTTTTGAAGTGCCTGAGAGAAGATGTCCTTCTCTATCGGTATAAATAACAAAATACCATCAGAAAAAAGGGATTTTTGCAGAACTTAATTTGAAGAGGCTGCGATGAGATTTTTGCAAGTGCTATTTGAAGGGAAGAATTAAATATTTACAGGATAAAGGTACTGTACATGTTAGAACTCATGCTGTGGAGTAAAATTGAGATGTATTACTGCTGTGAACTAGCTTATCATTAAATTCTAAAAAAAAATGTACTGCCTGATGTATTAATGATAAGTTCCTCACCTTGCTGCAGAACTTGTGGGCTGTTTGCTTGGCATTTATCCCTGAAATAGAAATTAATCATCAATGGTTCTCAACCCATAATCCTTCTTCGTGGTCATCTCGCAGATACGTTGTTTCGTCGATATCTTCAGTACGGATAGATTGAATGTCCTCTAAAAATGGAGGTATTTCATCGAATTGGTTATACTCCACTTCGTCGACAACATCTTCGACCCCAACAATACGTCTCTTGCTGTGGAGGACAACATGCAAGTTTGGATTGGCCGGGTCAACGATGTAGAATACCTGTGTGGCTTGCTTTGCAAGTATGAATGGATCGTCTTGGTGTCCGACTCTACCAAGATCGACGAGAGTAAACCCGTAACTGTCAACTTGAACACCTCGAGGGATTTCGACCCATTGGCATCGAAACAGGAGAATCTTAAGTAATCCGTAATCGAGCTCCCATATTTCGTCAATAACACCGTAATATGAGTTCAGCGCCCTTACTGACCTGGCATCCTCGGAAATAGCAAACAGTGTCACTCCGCTACATTGCGTGCTACTCTTGGCGTCTTGAGCTCTTGTGTAAAATGAATACCCATTGATGTCGTACCCCTGCCAAGTCCCTACAGTGAATCTTGGGCCTCTAGCCAACCATGTCACAGTTTCACTTACGGAGCCCTCGGCAGCTCGCATGACTCTTTCTTGGATCCACTCAGCAAATTTCCTGTTATGTTCTCTGCTTACCCAAACGTCTGACTTCGAGGGATTCTGTGACCGTAACATTACCTTGTGCTCGTGTATGTATGGCTCGACCTCCGTCATGTGTTGTAAGACCCAAAAATGTGATTTTGCGTACACATCACGAGCGGGGACGATAGCTTTGAATCCAATCGTTCTGATTCCCTCAAGCCTACCCTCATGTTGGGACCTAGGAACACCAATTGGGTCAACCCCGGCCATATAATCTGTGCAAAATTCAATCACCTCCTCGGCGGCATAACCTTCCATGATACTCCCCTCGGGTCGACGACGAGTCCTTACGAATCCCTTCAATACACCCATAAATCTCTCAAATGGATACATGTAGCGCAGGCACACGGGTCCACAAAACTTAATTTCTCTGATAAGGTGAACAATCAGATGGACCATAACATCAAAAAAGGATGGAGGGAAATACATCTCATGCTGACAAAGAGTTGTAACCACGTCGCGTTGCAAAGCGTCCAGTCCATCGGGATCAATTACCTACGAGGACACAGTTGCGCCAAATATTCATATCAGAAAAATCTTCTAATTAAGCTCCACAAATAGATGTAGTGAACTTATAGTACGAGTGCACGTACTTACCTTGCAAGATATTGCGTTGAAGAAATAACATAGGTTTGTGATTGTCTCTCTGACTTTAACTGGGAAAATGCCTCTGATAGCAATGGGAAGCATCTGTGACATCAAGACATGACAGTCGTGGGACTTCATGCCAACCAGTCTTAGGTCCTTCATAGACACAAGTTTTTTCAAGTTCGCGGAGTACCCACATGGAACTTTAACACTGTGCAGGCACCGACATAGTTCTGTTTTTTCGCTCTTGGACAATGTATAGCAGGCCGGGGGGAGGTATGTACGCTTTCCATTCTCTAAAGGTGCAAGCTCAGTCCTTATCCCCATTTCCACCATGTCACGACGATCTTTCACACCATCCTTTGTCTTTCCCGGAATGTTCAACAACAAACCAATCAAACTGTCACAGACATTTTTCTCTACATGTATGACGTCAATGCAATGTCGAACTTGTAAGTGCTCCCAGTACGGTAGATCCCAGAGAATCGATCTCTTCTTCCAAACATTTTTTTCTCGAGGTTTAGAATGCTTACCGAACTCAACTTTGATGTCGTTCACGCGCGAGTAAATCTCCTTACCGGTCAGAAACACTGGAGCTGATCCCTTCTCAGGCTTCCCGTTAAATGATTTCCTCTTCTTACGGTACGTGTGATGCACCGGAAGAAACCTGCGGTGACCCATGTACACTGTTTTCCGCCAGTTTCACAGCCACATGCTCTCAGTTTCATCTAGGCAAATAGGGCAAGCCTTGACTCCTTTCGTACTATACCCCGACAAATTGCCGCAGGCAGGAAAATCATTTATGGTGCAAAATATCAGGGCCCGCAAGATGAAATTCTCTTTCTTGTATGCATCCCACACCTGCACACCCTCGCTCCACAATTTCTGTAAGTCCTCGATTAAAGGCGCTAGAAACACGTCAATATCATTTCCAGGTTGTCTGGGTCCTGAGATTAGTAACGCTATCATGATGTACTTGCGCTTCATGCATAACCAAGGAGGAAGATTGTAGATGCATAAAAGAACCGGCCAAGTGCTGTGCCGGCTGCTCATATTACCATGTGGGTTCATACCATCTGTACTCAGCCCGAACCTTACATTCCTAAGTTCGCCGCCGAACTCAGCAAATGTTCTGTTGATGTTTCTCCATTGAATAGAATCAGCTGGGTGTCTCAGTTTTCCGTCTTGTTTCCGGGCTTCAGCATGCCAACGCAAGTGCTTCACGACTTTCGGATTTGCAAACAGTCGCTTCAATCTAGGTATCACAGGCAAGTAACACACAGTTTTTGCCGGGGGCCCTTTCCTTACCTCGTGACGTTCACTGTCAATCCGGTCCCTACGCGTATACCTCGATGCGCCGCATCTTGGACAAACATGCAAACTGGAGTACTCGTTACGGTACAAGACACAATCATTTGGGCATGCGTGTATTCTTTCGATTTCCATTCCCAACGAACACAACAGTTTTTTGGCTTGGTAAGTAGATCTTGGCAACTCATTTCCCTCTGGAAGCATGTCCGCTAGAAGATCTAATAGTGCCGTGAAACTTTTATCACTCCAATCGTTTCCTGCCTTCAAGTTATATAATCTCAGCACAGAAGACAGTTTTGTAAAAGTTGCACATCCAGGGAACAGAGGCTTCTCAGAGTCAGCAATCAGTTTCTCAAATTCACAGAAGTCATTTTCGTTGTAATCTTCCTCTACATCACGTAACATCTCATCTAGATTGTCATCATCATCATCTACGTGCACATCGGAATGAACATTACCAAAATTGGGATGATCATCTGTAACATCCTGAGTTTTGGGGTGAAAAGTTCTTTCTTAAAAATCATGCATGCATATGTCTCTTCTAGATCAACCAAATCAGCCTCAGCTTTATTTTGTTCTAGCCCTAAATCTCCAAATCTATCCTGTGACCCCAAGTCAAGATCTGACTTGCCAGATTTGATCCATCAGTTATCCTAAACCTAAAAGCCTTCAGAACCCAGATTCAATTCTATCCCTAACTTCCATATTTATCAACTCCTTTCTGTTTTCGAAAACAGAATATCTGTTATTACCTAAATACCCTAAGTTTCAGAAATTCAGATTTAATCCAAATCTTGACCAAGTTCAGACCAAATTATACCTGGAATATGATCAAGGGTATGCCAATACCTTAATCCAAAAAGTTGACAGCCAGATTTCACCATCTGAACCTTTTTCGTAAATCAGTCCAAGAGTATCGCAGATCAGTCCTTTTCCAGATTTTCTAAAAGCCAGAAAAGGCAAAATGTTGCAAATCATCTCCAAATTCGAATCTGATTCAGGGAACATCTCCCAAATGCTTTTCAATACAAATTCTTCTTTTATGAGTATCTCAAAATCAAACCCTAAATCCCAGAATTCGAGATCAATAAGTTTCAGACTTATTTTACCCTAAATTACTCTATTTTCAGTTTGTATCAAAAGCTATCCAAATGTGCCAAGTTTTATTTTCAATCCTTGCCAAATCATCTGTGGAATAAAGATTACCAAAACAGCAGAATCAATTCCAGATCAAACCTTCCAAATCTCCAGATTTACAATTCAGTCCAAATCAAGAATTGGAAATTACAAATCAGCCCTATTCGACCAGGACAGCAGCTGCTGTGCACGACCAGAGATCGCTGTGCATTTTGCCGCGCTTGCTCACCGCCGGCCACGCCTCGCCTCGCCTGAGCTCGTACTCACTTGAGTTGCATGTGCACACGCGTCCACGCCCCAGCCATCGCCGTGGCAACGCCGTGGCAGCGCCGTTGAACAGCATGTGCTCCTGCGCGCGACCAGCAACAGGCTTTTGTCAGCAACATTGCGCCACGTTGCCAGCCCTTGTCGCCACTGCCTTGCACCGCCCGACATTGATGAGACTCGATGTAGCACAGCTTCGCCTTGCCAGTGTACAGTCGCTTCACCGCTCGCCGTTGTTGCAGCTGCGCCCGGCAAATCTTGTCATCTGGCACAAATTCAATGCTGTAAATCCTTGCAAGCATCGCCCTGTGGTCTATATAAGCAGCCATACCCTGTGTCATCTCCCCTTCACCAGGACTTAGCCAAATTTCCAAATCTCCTCGCCGTCGTCTTCTTCTCCGGCGAGTCCAGATTGAGGCCTCACGGTGCCAGCACGCCCTGCTGCACCTCTCACTGAATTAACAGCACCAGAAGGTATAGTTCATCTCCCTCATCATACTGTACCATCTAATTGAATTATATTGCATCCAGTCGCCGGTGATCGCCGGAATTCCCGATTGCCCTGTTCCGGCAATGCAGACCAAATCACTTCGAATTAGCTCTCGAACTTGTGAAGAAAAATGATCAGTGAACCTTTTGAAGCAAGCCTATGCATCAATATCTCCAGATTGAGCTCGAATCGAAGTTTTCCCCAGTTTTGAGCTTCTCCAGAAACCGGCGATCGTCGCCAGGCCACACCGGCCATCCTCCGGCCAAATTGATTGTCCAGATAGCTTTATCTTACCCTTCTTTCACTCTCCAAGCTTGGATTAGAGTTCTTTCGGCCTGTATCAAAAAGCCCCAAATCTCATTTCATCTTCTCCGGCGCAGTTCACCGGAAATCCTTTCCCGGCCGTTTCAGCTTCATCCACTTTGTCATTCAGGTGTGCCCCAACTTCCTGAGCATATTTGTCTTCTAGCTCGATCTCTGAAACTGCCCAGAATTCAAGTTATAGCCATGCCAAGATTTCTGTCCAGTGGCTTCACTGTGCCGTGTCGCCACCACCCTTATCCTTTGATTTTCATCATCTTCCAGTCATCTTCAGCTTTGAATCCTGTTGAATGATTTGTTCCTGTTATCAATGCCTACCTCCCAGACAAAGTGGTGCATCATTTGGAGCTCTAGATCAAAAGTTATGCCAAGCCCTAGTTTCTGGCCATGTCAAGATCAATGCCAGACTATGTCAGTCAGTGGCATTAGCCCTTTTCACTCCCTTCCAGATGTGCATTTTGGGCATAACTTTGTCCCTTAGATTCCTGAGGTTGTGATCAGCATTTTCTTCTTCTATCACAACTTGATTTGAGCCCTTGAAATGCATGTTATGCTAAACCCTAGCTTTTGACACTATTCCAGTGCATGCCAGCCAATGGCATTGGCTTTGTTTACCCACTTCTGATTGTGCATTTTGAAAGCCCCTTGTCCACTGAATTTGTAGAGTTATGATCTACATTTTCTTCTACTGTCATAACTTGAGATAAGCTCTCTAGTTTTCCTTAAAGCTATGTCAAAGTCTTGATCCGAATGTCAATCTGCTGACATTCGCTGTTTTTGATCAAACCAGCTACAAACTGATGTTCTTATTGTAACCTTGAGATCCTAAGAGCATCTAACACCCATCCTCAGCCAATTCCTTGAAACCCTAGATCTCAACTCAGTTCAGCTCGCAATCTCAATTATCTCCAGTATCGTTCGGTCATCCTTGTTAAGCATATCTGCATATAGATCCTAAATCATTCTACTATATAAGTAATATTTGTGTGTATTGTTTGGTTTGTCGTCGAGCAGATCTAGAAGCTGAGATCGAGGACTTCGCTGTTGACCCGTCATCAACTGCTGTTTCTTACGACGCGGAAGGCAAGTCATATCCTTGGTCATCTTGAACCTATATTTTAAATGTTGCTATAATATAACCTTGAATATAGGCAATATTGCATGTGAAAGATTGGAAATGGTTGATTTATGAATTGGCAGTACTAGACTGGTTATCTGTGAAATGTGAAATAAGCAAGTTTTGAGCCATGAACTATTATATGTATTTATATACTTATATTCATGAAATAAAACCCCTAGCCGTGACCAGAAAAATGGTATGGATGGCTGTAGCACTGGAGGTGCTAGACTGCAAAGGAATGCAGGCACTGAAGGTGTAGGGTTGTGGATGGTCTGGTCACTGGCATATAAGGACTAGAACCTTGTGTTGTGCGTCTAGTGGCATGAACAACGTGCTAACCGCAAGCTTGGTATGGGACAGGCCTGAACAAGTACTTATGTGGATCGCACATGAAACCCCTGCATGAGATGTGTTGTGATGATTGATTTGGAGGCTGACTCCCACTATCACTAAAGGTGATCTGACATTAGACCCAGCAATGGGGAAATGAGTAGGGGTGGGGGTATAGCCCGCCACAACTGTGTTTCGCGAGAGATCCACAGGGTCGGGGGTGAAATGTGAGTGAGACATAACAAAAGTTCTTGTTATCTCCACCTTGCCACTCACACATGGTTGTGAGGAGGGGTCTAATCATTTTGATAGGATGGGCTTGAAAGTGGAATATCTTGCGGGTAAATTGGTACCTCTCTGCAGAGTTAAAAACGTATTCGAATACTCCGAGCTCCCGGGTTTTATAGGAGTCTGCTGCGGTGGATTAAATCCACGGGGTGTGACACAAGTATTATTTTCTAAATAAAATATGTTTTAATCAACATTACCCAAATGACATGTGTTGTCATGATAAGGAGTGCTGCCGTGGGCTGTCGTGTGTCGACGTGTCGCGGTAGTGCTATAATCTAGTGAACATGAATGATGATGTTATATTATATAAAAGTGCTGCCATGAGATGAGGTATGAAAGAAAAAGATTATTTTATAAACATCCATAATTCTTGACTAGTCTAGGTTCATATCATCACTACTATATGTATCTACTCTTACCTATGACTTGCTGAGTACGTAAGTGCTCACTCTTGCAACCCACAAATCATTAGATGGAGCCTACTTCAATCAAGATGAAGGCATGGAGTACGTCGTGGATCCAGAAGGAGGAGCGTCAGTCCCGTCATTTCCCTGATGTGTGTTGTTCTGCTGTCCACTTCTCTTTTGTGGGTGGGTCACCTATCTTCTGCTGTGTAGATGTTATTTTGCTAAACCATGTATGCCGTGAAGGCATTGTAATCTCCTTATGTAATATCAAGGCCAGCAGGCCACACTGCTTAACTATTTTGTAAGTTACTCTGTTGCAATGTGATATACTCCTGTGCTTGACTTTTCCTGGGACGTCAAGGGTATGTATATGCTATGCATATATGGGACTAGCTGCAGCGAGCTAAGTCTCTACAGGAGTAGTCGTAGCCCCAGTCTCGGGGCGCGACAGAAAAGTTGGTATCAGAGCAACATGAGAACTTGACTGTAGGACGACACCTTTAGGGATTGGCCGTGCCAGGAAGACGTAATTTATTTAGAAAACTATTTGATGAAAATTGTATTTTGATAAAAACAATGAGCTTAGTAGCTCTTGAAAACTTTTATTTCAAAATTTTATTTGGATTTTCTAAAATTCGGTAAGATTGTGAGAGTGCGTTCTGTTGTTTCAGAGTGTTTAGAGGTTGGTATAGATAGAGCTAGTGATGCTCTTGATAGTTTTGTGATTCGCTGTTGCCTTGCAATGGTTAACTTGTGTATTATGGCTAGTAGCCTAAGTATTTCATGCATTAAAGTAGTTACATTATTTTCTGCATTGTTGTCCTAGTTGACCCTAGATAGTTAGATCAGACCAAACTTCTTTTTCAGAGCTACCATGGTTGATACAAGAGGAAGATCTCGAACCAGTGGAGAAGACAGGGAACAGACTCCTCAGGAAGAAGATATTATGACAAGAGACCCTTTGTTTCAGCAAGGATCTCAGAGTTCCAATCCACCTCAGAATGAACAACCCAGTCTTCAGGAAATTTTGTTGTCAATGGAGAAAAGTCGACAGGAAGCTCAGATAGCTCATACCCAGTTGTTAGCTCAGATAGTTCAGAGAATGCCTACTGGAGCCACAGAAGGAACTACTGTAGGTGCCCGACTAACGGATTTTCAAAAGACCCGTCCACCAACATTCTCTAGTGCGACCGATCCCATGGTTGCCGATGACTGGTTAAGGGATATCGAGAAGAAGCTGGACACGGTCCGATGCAGCGACCGAGAGAAGGTTTTGTTTGGATCACACCAGTTATTAGGAGCTGCAGCTGCATGGTGGATGAACTACCAGGAGGCTCACCTTGACAAAGATAACATCTCTTGGACGGAATTCAAGGAACAATTCCGGAAATTTCATGTACCTACCGGCGTCATAGCTGCCAAACGTCGAGAATTCCGTAATTTGGTTCAAGGAAACAAGACAGTTACAGAGTATTTGCACCAGTTTACTCACTTAGCCCGATATGCACCTGGAGATGTTGATACAGAGGAGAAGAAAATAGAGCGCTTTACAGAAGGACTTCAACATTACCTACAGTACCAAATCGCTTCCCATGAGATAACTGAATTTCAGACACTAGTGAACAGAGTCCTAAAGGTAGAGGAAAAGAGGAATATAGGAGAAGAAAATCGGAAGAGGAAGATGCTTCATCAGGCACGACCACAACCAGACCCAACCAGAGGAAAAGCTCCCATCACCTCCAATTTTCGACCATCATATCAAGCTCCTAGACCATCAACGGCGATGTGCCCAACCTGCAGAGGAAATCATCATCAGAAGGATTGCCCTCGCATGAATATCATTTGTTTCCACTGTGGACAGCGTGGACATCGTAGGGAATTTTGTCCTTTGATTCGACTTCCATCATCTATTGCCAGATCACAAGCAAGAACGCAAACAGAAGCACCTAAGGTACCAGTGCCACAACCACAAAATTCTAGAGGAACTCCACCAGGAAGAGGAGGAAGCATGGCCAACCGAGGAAGAGAAAGAGATGGAACACCAACAGCAAGTCCAGGAGGAAAGTTAAACCACATTCAAGAAGCAGGAAACACCACCGACATCCTTCGAGGTAGATTTTTGACTCAGTTGCATCTGCCTTAATACTATTTGATTCTGGTACTGCAAGTTCATGTTAAGAGCAATTGCATCTAAAGTTGAAATGCATATAAAGCAAGTACCTTTAGAATACTTCATATCAGATTATAAAAATTCAGTGGGAAATCATTCAGAACAAGAAACTACTTGGAAGAAGGAAGAGAATTTTCAGCAAACCTATCTCTATTCTTATCTTTCCTTGCTTTAGGTAAATCTCGGGGCGAGATTTCTTTAAGGAGGGTAGATCTGTAACATCCTGAGTTTTGGGGTGAAAAGTTCTTTCTTAAAAATCATGCATGCATATGTCTCTTCTAGATCAACCAAATCAGCCTCAGCTTTATTTTGTTCTAGCCCTAAATCTCCAAATCTATCCTGTGACCCCAAGTCAAGATCTGACTTGCCAGATTTGATCCATCAGTTATCCTAAACCTAAAAGCCTTCAGAACCCAGATTCAATTCTATCCCTAACTTCCAGATTTATCAACTCCTTTCTGTTTTCGAAAACAGAATATCTGTTATTACCTAAATACCCTAAGTTTCAGAAATTCAGATTTAATCCAAATCTTGACCAAGTTCAGACCAAATTATACCTGGAATATGATCAAGGGTATGCTAATACCTTAATCCAAAAAGTTGACAGCCAGATTTCACCATCTGAACCTTTTTCGCAAATCAGTCCAAGAGTATCGCAGATCAGTCCTTTTCCAGATTTTCTAAAAGCCAGAAAAGGCAAAATGTTGCAAATCATCTCCAAATTCGAATCTGATTCAGGGAACATCTCCCAAATGCTTTTCAATACAAATTCTTCTTTTATGAGTATCTCAAAATCAAACCCTAAATCCCAGAATTCGAGATCAATAAGTTTCAGACTTATTTTACCCTAAATTACTCTATTTTCAGTTTGTATCAAAAGCTATCCAAATGTGCCAAGTTTTATTTTCAATCCTTGCCAAATCATCTGTGGAATAAAGATTACCAAAACAGCAGAATCAATTCCAGATCAAACCTTCCAAATCTCCAGATTTACAATTCAGTCCAAATCAAGAATTGGAAATTGCAAATCAGCCCTATTCGACCAGGACAGCAGCTGCTGTGCACGACCAGAGATCGCTGTGCATTTTGCCGCGCTTGCTCGCCGCCGGCCACGCCTCGCCTCGCCTGAGCTCGTACTCACTTGAGTTGCATGTGCACACGCGTCCACGCCCCAGCCATCGCCGTGGCAACGCCGTGGCAGCGCCGTTGAACAGCATGTGCTCCTGCGCGCGACCAGCAACAGGCTTTTGTCAGCAACATTGCGCCACGTTGCCAGCCCTTGTCGCCACTGCCTTGCACCGCCCGACATTGATGAGACTCGATGTAGCACAGCTTCGCCTTGCCAGTGTACAGTCGCTTCACCGCTCGCCGTTGTTGCAGCTGCGCCCGGCAAATCTTGTCATCTGGCACAAATTCAATGCTGTAAATCCTTGCAAGCATCGCCCTGTGGTCTATATAAGCAGCCATACCCTGTGTCATCTCCCCTTCACCAGGACTTAGCCAAATTTCCAAATCTCCTCGCCGTCGTCTTCTTCTCCGGCGAGTCCAGATTGAGGCCTCACGGTGCCAGCACGCCCTGCTGCACCTCTCACTGAATTAACAGCACCAGAAGGTATAGTTCATCTCCCTCATCATACTGTACCATCTAATTGAATTATATTGCATCCAGTCGCCGGTGATCGCCGGAATTCCCGATTGCCCTGTTCCGGCAATGCAGACCAAATCACTTCGAATTAGCTCTCGAACTTGTGAAGAAAAATGATCAGTGAACCTTTTGAAGCAAGCCTATGCATCAATATCTCCAGATTGAGCTCGAATCGAAGTTTTCCCCAGTTTTGAGCTTCTCCAGAAACCGGCGATCGTCGCCAGGCCACACCGGCCATCCTCCGGCCAAATTGATTGTCCAGATAGCTTTATCTTACCCTTCTTTCACTCTCCAAGCTTGGATTAGAGTTCTTTCGGCCTGTATCAAAAAGCCCCAAATCTCATGTCATCTTCTCCGGCGCAGTTCACCGGAAATCCTTTCCCGGCCGTTTCAGCTTCATCTACTTTGTCATTCAGGTGTGCCCCAACTTCCTGAGCATATTTGTCTTCTAGCTCGATCTCTGAAACTGCCCAGAATTCAAGTTATAGCCATGCCAAGATTTCTGTCCAGTGGCTTCACTGTGCCGTGTCGCCACCACCCTTATCCTTTGATTTTCATCATCTTCCAGTCATCTTCAGCTTTGAATCCTGTTGAATGATTTGTTCCTGTTATCAATGCCTACCTCCCAGACAAAGTGGTGCATCATTTGGAGCTCTAGATCAAAAGTTATGCCAAGCCCTAGTTTCTGGCCATGTCAAGATCAATGCCAGACTATGTCAGTCAGTGGCATTAGCCCTTTTCACTCCCTTCCAGATGTGCATTTTGGGCATAACTTTGTCCCTTAGATTCCTGAGGTTGTGATCAGCATTTTCTTCTTCTATCACAACTTGATTTGAGCCCTTGAAATGCATGTTATGCTAAACCCTAGCTTTTGACACTATTCCAGTGCATGCCAGCCAATGGCATTGGCTTTGTTTACCCACTTCTGATTGTACATTTTGAAAGCCACCTTGTCCACTGAATTTGTAGAGTTATGATCTACATTTTCTTCTACTGTCATAACTTGAGATAAGCTCTCTAGTTTTCCTTAAAGCTATGTCAAAGTCTTGATCCGAATGTCAATCTGCTGACATTCGCTGTTTTTGATCAAACCAGCTACAAACTGATGTTCTTATTGTAACCTTGAGATCCTAAGAGCATCTAACACCCATCCTCAGCCAATTCCTTGAAACCCTAGATCTCAACTCAGTTCAGCTCGCAATCTCAATTATCTCCAGTATCGTTCGGTCATCCTTGTTAAGCATATCTGCATATAGATCCTAAATCATTCTACTATATAAGTAATATTTGTGTGTATTGTTTGGTTTGTCGTCGAGCAGATCTAGAAGCTGAGATCGAGGACTTCGCTGTTGACCCGTCATCAACTGCTGTTTCTTACGACGCGGAAGGCAAGTCATATCCTTGGTCATCTTGAACCTATATTTTAAATGTTGCTATAATATAACCTTGAATATAGGCAATATTGCATGTGAAAGATTGGAAATGGTTGATTTATGAATTGGCAGTACTAGACTGGTTATCTGTGAAATGTGAAATAAGCAAGTTTTGAGCCATGAACTATTATATGTATTTATATACTTATATTCATGAAATAAAACCCCTAGCCGTGACCAGAAAAATGGTATGGATGGCTGTAGCACTGGAGGTGCTAGACTGCAAAGGAATGCAGGCACTGAAGGTGTAGGGTTGTGGATGGTCTGGTCACTGGCATATAAGGACTAGAACCTTGTGTTGTGCGTCTAGTGGCATGAACAACGTGCTAACCGCAAGCTTGGTATGGGACAGGCCTGAACAAGTACTTATGTGGATCGCACATGAAACCCCTGCATGAGATGTGTTGTGATGATTGATTTGGAGGCTGACTCCCACTATCACTGAAGGTGATCTGACATTAGACCCAGCAATGGGGAAATGAGTAGGGGTGGGGGTATAGCCCGCCACAACTGTGTTTCGCGAGAGATCCACAGGGTCGGGGGTGAAATGTGAGTGAGACATAACAAAAGTTCTTGTTATCTCCACCTTGCCACTCACACATGGTTGTGAGGAGGGGTCTAATCATTTTGATAGGATGGGCTTGAAAATGGAATATCTTGCGGGTAAATTGGTACCTCTCTGCAGAGTTAAAAACGTATTCGAATACTCCGAGCTCCCGGGTTTTATAGGAGTCTGCTGCGGTGGATTAAATCCACGGGGTGTGACACAAGTATTATTTTCTAAATAAAATATGTTTTAATCAACATTACCCAAATGACATGTGTTGTCATGATAAGGAGTGCTGCCGTGGGCTGTCGTGTGTCGACGTGTCGCGGTAGTGCTATAATCTAGTGAACATGAATGATGATGTTATATTATATAAAAGTGCTGCCTTGAGATGAGGTATGAAAGAAAAAGATTATTTTATAAACATCCATAATTCTTGACTAGTCTAGGTTCATATCATCACTACTATATGTATCTACTCTTACCTATGACTTGCTGAGTACGTAAGTGCTCACTCTTGCAACCTACAAATCATTAGATGGAGCCTACTTCAATCAAGATGAAGGCATGGAGTACGTCGTGGATCCAGAAGGAGGAGCGTCAGTCCCGTCATTTCCCTGATGTGTGTTGTTCTGCTGTCCACTTCTCTTTTGTGGGTGGGTCACCTATCTTCTGCTGTGTAGATGTTATTTTGCTAAACCATGTATACCGTGAAGGCATTGTAATCTCCTTATGTAATATCAAGGCCAGCAGGCCACACTGCTTAACTATTTTGTAAGTTACTCTGTTGCAATGTGATATACTCCTGTGCTTGACTTTTCCTGGGACGTCAAGGGTATGTGTATGCTATGCATATATGGGACTAGCTGCAGCGAGCTAAGTCTCTACAGGAGTAGTCGTAGTCCCAGTCTCGGGGCGCGACATCATCGATATTATTGCAATCCACATCCGAGTCGTGCTGATTGGTAGTAGTGGTGCTTGTTTCCTCAAGATCTTCGCCATGCCATATCCAACGGGTGTATCGCGCGTTAAAACCACGACGAATCAAATGACTCTTAATTTGATCAGAGTTGCTAAACCTCTTCAAGTTCATACAATCTGTACAAGGACAGAGCATATTTTTCTCTCCCTTGCTCTCCTTTTGTTGCTCAGCAAATTTAATAAACTCATTCACACCATCCAAATATTCAAGAGTAGTAAGTTTTATTCCATACATCCAATATTTCCTGTCCATCTACAATTAACAAAATTTAACGAGTAAGCCATGCATGAAACCTGCCCGATTAAGTTATGTATATGTACATGTACAGCCTCTTACAACAGAAACATGTGTTGAACCCTAGCCTGACGAAATTAACACTAATTAACCTAGCTAACTACACAATACAAGCTAGTTAGCTCCTAAAACATGACGCATTTCCAGCTACCAAGCTCCCAAGCTTAGAGCTACAAACTTGGAACTACACAATACAGCTAGCTTGCAAGTAGAGAGGAAGGGAGATCTAGAGGGAGAGAGAGTTAAGTGTCGACGATTAAGCGTACCTTAAAGAGAGGGGCGCAATCAACTTCCCTCCAGCCTGCGCTGATCACCCTAGCAGTGTAACTGGAACTTTCGTCACAAACAGAGGGACACAGAGTGCAACAGAACAAATTAAAGAGCAGCACAGCAATACACGAGTGGGGTTTTCCTTATAATAGACATTTTTCTAACGGTAAATACATGAAATAACTGTTAGAGATGATGCATGACACTCGAGCATAAGTTTTTCTATCGGTAAATATGTGTATTTACCGTTAGAATATACATTACTGAGAAAATATATGTGTTTTCCTACCGGTAAATATGTGTACTTACCGTTAGATCATGCATGACACAGCACGCACATGAGTTTTTCTATCGGTAGGTATGTGTACTTACCGTTAGATCATGCATGACACTCGAGCATTAGTTTTTCTATCGGTAAATATGTGTATTTACCGTTAGACTATGCATGACTGAGCAAATATATGTCTTTTTCTATCGGTAAATACACATATTTACCATTAGAATATGCATGACTGAGCAAATATATGTGTTTCCTATCGGCAAATATGTGTATTTACCATTAGAATATGCATGACTGAACAAATATATGTGTTTTCCTATCGGTAAATATGTGTACTTACCGTTAGAGGAGGTACTGGTACCAAACTGGTACAAACATGCACATGCCATTTCTCACATTCAAGGAATCATATCAATGTAACATCAAACATATCTTACATCAAATGAATCTTAACTAGAAGATAAAGCAATATATTTCAAGAAATGCTAATTTGTGGATTAACTAGGAGACACAAAAATACTTTTCGTAGGTAGTTGAGACTTCATCTTGCCAAAGAAATTACAGATGCCAGTTCACAAATTCAGGTACAAACATACACATGCCAGTTCACCAATACAAATTCAGGTACAAACATACACATGCCAGTTCACCAATACAAATTCAGGTACAAACATACACATGCCAGTTCACAAATTGAAGTGCATGTCTGAAACAGCAGTACAAATACACACCTACCTACCAATACAATTAAATACACAAATACTCCCTGCACATTCAAGTTCATGTCCCAATTAGCAATACGTGATACACAAATATACAACAATATACAAATACAACAATTCACACATTTGATGTATATTACAAAAGCCACGTCTGAAATTAACAACAGATCACGACGAGGACCCAGTAGCCCATACATGCATTTTACATAAAAGGGAATCTTTGCAGGTTGCCACAATGCAACTACTGACTACAAGTTAGACCTGATACATCACAAATCCATTCATCCAAAACAGCAAATGTCTGAACCACATTGGACTTAACCATAGGAGTTCAGTTCGAAGACGCCCGAGGAGCTGGAACTGCCGTTGACATACATTTGTACGTATTGGTGATTTCCTCGGACTCAAACTCGATCAACTCAACTCAACTCCATTAACAAAAAGAACCTACCTTCCAAGATGTTGTTATGTGTAGTGATGGTGTAGAATGGCTGTGCAAATAACAACAATTCTTCTTCTCCAAGCAGGTAAGCATCTGGCCACAAGCTGGTGCATGCAAAAAAATGTAAGATGCTTTCTATAGGTCCTGATTTGAGAAACACGCCGGGCTTAAGCATCTTCTCGACCGAGCCAACCAAGATCTCGCCCTTCACGTCCTTCCAGCTCTCGACGGTGATCTTCACCATTTCTTTCGCCAACAAGCCAACGTAGGCAGCGTACTGTGATGAAGAACCGTGAAATATGTTGCCCCTCACGAGCATCATCCAAGGACCTGAGCCCCAGAAATACGTTGCCCCTCCATTAACTAGAAGACACATCAAAATGAAGGATACAAAAAAAGCAGAATTATTGCCATAATCGGATTAGAATAATCTAACAATATTGCAGAAATTTTACGTACCTTCCTTGGGATGCCGACGTCTAGAGGGCGTCGATGGAGGTGCGGAGGTGCAGCGGTCCCCTGTAGAGGTACGCCGGCCGTCCATGGAGCTTACGGGTTAGGACTACGAGCCCCAGATGAACTGTGAGAATGAAAGAGACATACCCGTGTATTTATACAAATATATATTTTCTATCGGTACGAAAACATAATACCGTTAGTAATAAAAACATCTGTAGAAGGCAAATGGTTCTATCGGCACAATAAATATTACCGATAGGAATTTTTGTACATACTCTATCGGTGTGTACGTACATTGCCGATAGAATATTACTAGTTGTAGAAGGCCAACAGTTCTAAGATATTTTTTGCAATATTCTACCGGTATAAACATTCATTACTGATAGAATAAAACTATTTGAAGACGAACAGTTCTAAGCAATTTTCTATATATTCTAACGGTAAAAGAATCCATTACCGATAGAATAAAAATATTTGTAGAAGGCCAACTATTCTATCGGCGCACTACATATTGCCGATAGGAATTTTTAATATACTCTGTCGGTATATTCATACAGTAGCGATAGAATAAGTCTACTTGTTGAAGTCGACCAGTCCTATCGGCGCACAACATTCTTCCGTCAGTACTTATGCATCTCTTCTAACGGCAAATATGTTCATCACCGCTCGAGTAAATCATACTATTTATTCTATCGGTAAGTTTCTTAGAAACCGATAGGGAAAATACATCCGTCAGGCTTTTATGACCGCGAGGCACATTTGCTATCGGTTTTCTGCTGTTTCGCTAATAACCGATAGAAGATAGGGGTTAGTAGACTGCATTTCTGTACTAGTGTCGAGCCCTCGGTGGATTTTGAAGAATTGGAGGCCGCGTTCCCCCTACTGTGAGACGAAACGGCTCAGCGCGGCTAAGTGGCCGGTGAGCCGTTGAACGTCCTTGACCGAGTGCGGCGCGAGCTTCAACCCATACGCCCGGAGGTTGCGGAAGGTCTCCGCTAAATCGTCGACATGAGCAGTCGCGCGGGGACTTTTGACGACCGCGTCGCCGACGTAGACTTCGACGTTGCGACCGGTTTGGTCCTTGAAGACCAGCGTCATGAGCTGTTGTACGGTCGCTCCAGTGTTCTTCAGCCCGAAGGGCATGTGGACGTAGCAGAAGGTTCCGAGGGGAGTTACGAAACTCGTCTTTTCCTCGTCCCCTTCCGTCATTCGGACTTGGTGATAGCCCGAGTATGCGTCCAGGAAGCTCATCAACTCGCACCCCGCGGTCGAGTCGACCAATTGGTCAATTCGCGGGAGCGGGAAGTTGTCCTTGGGGCAAGCGCGGTTGAGTTCGGTGAAGTCCACGCACATCCGCCACTTGCCGTTCGACTTCTTTACAAGGACGGGGTTCGCAAGCCATTCGGAGTGCAAGACCCCCCGAATGAACCCCGCCTCTCGGAATCAAGCAATCTCTACCTTGATCGCCTATTGGCGTTCAAGGGAGAGTTTCCTCAGCTTCTGCTGGATCGGGGGGTGACCGGGGGTCACCGTGAGCTTGTGCTCGATGACATCCCGGGCGACGCCTCACATGTTGAGGGCTTCCACATGAAAATGTCGGAGTTGTCACACAGGAAAGCCGCGAGTTGCCCCGCGTGCTCTTCATGGAGGTCTGCCCCGATCCTAACAGTTTTGTCCCCGTCGTCCGGGGACAGTGGGATCTTCCGGAGGTCCCCCTCCGGGTGTGGCTTGGGAAGGGGCCTCCCGGAAGGTATCATGGCGGCGTCTGACTCCGGGGGGGACGCCTCCCCCTGGGGTTTTGATGATGTTAACGCTCCCAATCATTGCGGCGGCGCGCTCGTTTAGAGCGCGGGCCACGTCTTGGTCTTCCCGAGCGGTGATCACGCCATGAGGCCCGGCGATCTTCACGCAGAGATAGTTCTGTTGGATCGCGGCCCCCAAGCAGTTGATTGTGGTCCTCCCCATGATCACGTTGTAAGAAGAGGGGAGGTCTACCACATCAAACCGGACCATCTCTGTCCGGTAATTGTCTGGGGTGCCGAAGGTCATGGGGAGATCCACCTTCCCCACGGGGTGGATCGCTTCCCAGGGACGAATCCTTGCAAAGGCCCTGCTGCGGGCTGCAAGAGCTTCTTGTCCACCTGCATCTCCCTAAACTCTTTTAGGTAGAGGACGTCGGCGGAGCTCCCGCCATCCACGAGGATGTGGGCTAGATGATAGTTGTAGATGGTGGTAGAGACGATGAGCGCGTCGTCATGGGGAAGTGAACCCCACGCACGTCTTCTGCCGTGAAGGTGAGGGGGACGTCTGACCACTAAGGTGGCGGGGACGTATGCAGCACCCCCACCACATTCACTTCACGCACGTACTCCTTGAGCTGACGCTTAGAGTCCCTCCCGGACGCGGACATCCCGTGATGACGTTGACACGCCTTTGGGAGGTTTGGAAGGGGAGGGTTTCTGATGGCTCCCCCGCCTGCGTTCGTCCCTGCTGTCCCCCCGTGGGAGCAGGAAGGGCCAATAAGGCCGACTGAGGGGGTAAGGAGGCCGGAGTCCCCCCCTGCCCATGATGGTCGAGGAATGCGGCGAATTGTTGTAGTAGTTGATGGCATTCCCGGGTGGCATGGGTATTGGACCTGTCGAAGGTACACCACAGACCTTCCCTGCTTCCCGTCGCGGGGCTTTGCCGACCGCAGAATGACTGTCTTCCCCCACAGCCTTTTGGCTTGGGGAAGGGCCGATTGCCCTTCGAGGCATCGTGCGAGCCGCCTTCGCCCCTGAGGACAAAGGTGTCCCTAGGCCGTGGCTCGCTACGACCCCCCTGCTTGGGGCGTTTAAGGGGGTCCCTTGGCCCCCGGTTGGCGGGGGCGGGAGCCCCCAGGTTCTTCTTCCAGAGGTCGTCCTCCTCTGCCCGAGCGTACTTCTCAAATACGTTGAAGAGCTCGTCGGCGGAGGAGGGGCAGCTTCAAGAGAGTCTGCGGTGGAGCTCCCCCGGGAGGATCCCTCTCTTACATGCCTCAATGACTGTGGAGTCAGGGAAGTGGGCCACTTTGCTCTTGACTTGGGCAAAGCGCCTGAAGAAGCTGTGGATGGTCTCCCTCGTCCTCTGTCGGACGGTGTACAGCTGCGAGGAGTCCAGGGGATGCACGTAGTTCCCCTGGAAGTTCGCGCAGAACTCGCGCTTCAGCTGCGCGAAGGACTTGATGGAGCCGGCCTTCAGGTTGTAGAACCACGAGCGGGCGATCCCGGTGAAGTAGAGGGGGAAAACGTTGCATTGCACCGTCTCGTCCCCCCAACCGCTGAGATGGCTATGGAATAAACCTACACGAATTCATAAGGGTGGGCCTCACCGTTGTAGTGTTCGATGTGCGGCGGGCGGTAAGGCCGCGGCCATCGAATGCACCGTAGTCTTCGGCACAGTTGTTGGTTAGCTCCTTCCACCTCTTGGGGGGAGTCCCGGTCACTGTCCCCTTTGACAGGGGACGCGCGCTCATTGTCGGAGTCGGGAAGGAGCCCAAGAGGTCCGCCGGCATGGCGGTAACGGCGCTTATCTTCCGGGTTGGTGGAGCTGACCTCCAAGACGTCCGGGCGCTCCCCCGGAGAGGTTGGTTGTTCGGCGGGTCTCTTCCCCCTGCTAGAGCGGGAGTGAAGCTCTCCGCTTCCGCAACCCGGGGGAAGTTCCTCCCCGGACTTAGTTGTACCCATTCTCTCAACCTCCTCCCGGGTGAAGTGGACTTGATCTACCGGAGGCGCCCTTGGGGGCGGCCCCGGGGGAGGAGGGAGCTCATGCGCTGTAGCTACCGGCTAGGGCCCTACCAGGGCTGGTGAAGGGTAGACCCTTGTGGCCACGTCCGGAACCGGAAAGGGGGGAACCCTCGCGGCGACATCCGGAACCGGAAAGGGGGACACCCTTGTATTATCCAGAACCTAAGATGGGGAAACCCTCGCGGCGACGTCCGGAGTCAAGGCACCGTTGCGGGGGGAGACCCGCTGCGACGCGGGAGCTGCTCTATCAACAGCCCCCGGTGCGTTAAACGCGACCTGCGGGGCGGGACTGGCTCCCGGCGTAGGGAAAAACCCCGGCAAGTAGTGGGCCCCTGGCCCCGGGAAGGGGCCCAGAGAAGGGTCTCCCCCTGGTACCGCGAAGGTCCCATGCATGAGGTAACCCCCCGGCATCAGGAAGACTCCCGACACCGGGAAGGCTCCGGACGGTTGGCCCGCCGGGGGAGGATATCCTCCGGCGGGGTCGTACAGAGCTACCGGGCCTCCGGGAGCCATGGGGGTCACCGGGTGACCCATGAATGCGGGCATAGCCCCCATGAATGGGTACGGTGGGTAAGTGGGGCCCGGTGGCCGCGCCAAGACACGGAGCAGCTCGTCCATAGATTGTTGGGCGCCGAGCTGGCCCTCCACTAAGGACTCGAGCAAGGCGTCCCGGGGGGCCGGGGAAGCCGTCGGGGGGAGACTGGTCCTGGCCGAGGAGATCGCGTTCACCGGGACTGACCCGGAGGTCGAACCACTGAAATTAACAGGGAAGGTGGGAGGCAGTACCTAGGTTTGGCCGCCTCCGGGCGGAAGCACCGGGACGGTCGTGTCCTGGACGGGCGGCGCCGGATCACCAGGACCGGCGTTACCGGGAAGGGCGCGGGCCCTCATTCTTGCGGGAGCCATGGCGTCTCGTCACGAGTCCCCACGGTCGGCGCCAACTGTCGTGGTATTACGAATACCCCGGCAGGTTTTGTGGAAGATCCTAGCGAAGAAAAATACGACGCGAGCTGACCGAGTGACCGGTCCTCTCCCGTCAGTCAATCACAGTGAATGACACGAAAATTTATACAGGTTCGGGCCTCAGTGGAGACCCTAGTCCTGTCGGCGTGCTCCCAACCGGAGTTGGCTAGGGGAACTCTCCCGGGGGAGAGATGGCTCCGGAGCACACCTATGAGATTGTCTATTCCAAGTAATAATGAATCCTCTCCTTACATCAGGTGTTACAAGGGCTTATAAAGCACCAAAAGACGCAAAAAGACAAAACTACCCCGCCTGCCACCGTTGGATCGAGGGGTAGCAACGTCCTTCTTTCGGTCAGGGACCTTAGATGCTTGACAGGTGTCCGCCGGTTCCCGAGGCACCTCCCGTGTGACCCTCACGTGACCCGGGACCGGAGACCACTGTCTCCGGAAGGACGACAACGCCCGGGACAAGCCACTAGGGGCCTTGTCCCCGGGCAAATGGCGGCGCCCGGGACAAGCCATCGGGGGGCTTTGTCCCCGGGCAAATGGCGACATCCGGGACAAGCCATCGGGGGGCTTTGTCCCCAGGCAAATGGCGGTGTCCGGGACAAGCCATCGAGGGCTTTGTCCCCGGGCAAATGGCGGCACAAGGGACAAGCCACTGGGGGGCTTTGTCCCCGGGCAAAAGGCGGCACCCAGGACAACCCACCGGGGGCCTTGTCCCCGGGCAAAAGGCAACGCCCGGGACAAGCCACCGGGGGCCTTTGTCCCCGGGCAAGTAGCGGCGCCCGGCACAAGCCATCGGGGGCCTTTGTCCCCGGGCAAATGGCGGCACCTGGGACAAGCCACCGGGGGACTTTGTCCCCGAGCAAATGGCGGCACCCGGGACAACCCACCGGGGGCCTTGTCCCCGGGAAAAAGGCGGCGCCCGGGACAAGCCATCGGGGGCCTTTGTCCCCAGCCAAAAGGCGGCACCCGGGACAAGCCATCGGGGGCCATGTCCCAGGGCAAAAGGCGGCGCCCGGAACAAGCCACCGGGGGCCTTTATCCCCGGGCAAATGGCGAGGCCCGGGACAAGCCACCGGGGGCCTTGTCGCTGGGTAAAAGGTGGCGCCCGGGACAAGCCAGTGTGGGCCTTGTCCCCGGGAAAAAGGCGGCGCCCGGGACAAGCCACCGGGGGCCTTTGTGCCCGGGCAAATCGAACAGCCTCTTACCTGGACTTTATCTCGTGGAGATTTCCCCAAACAGTATGTATGTATGTATCTGTATCTATTTCACTAAAAACACTATTTTGCATTTCTCGTAAAATGCCACTTATCCTCTAATGAGAGTTTTTTATGATTTCTAAGTATAAAATTATTTCTTTTAAGTAATAGTTCTAATATGATTTAGAAACCGTAATTAGTTATAAACTAAACCCTAATTTATAAAATAACCTCCAAAAAGCTAGATTATTAAGTCATATTAAAACATTTACAAACTAGTCCAACCTCCTTACTTTCTTAATTGAAGTTCAGTCCTTTCAAACCCAGAATCAGCCAAATTCCCCCCGACAGCTCAGAACTGCAATCAGATTGAACAGATAGGAGCTCCTACCTATCTTATACAGATTTGTCATCAGCGTCAAGATCAAACTCAATTCCTAAAACCCAGAAACTAAACTTAGTTTTGTCTTTGAAAACTAGAATTCCTAATTACCCTAATTACCTGCTTGACTTTTCAGCCCTCAGTTCGATTGATTCTAGAGTAGATTTCTTCTAGATTTCTCTAGAATCCAAAATCTTAATAAGCTTGCATACCTGTCCTAAAACTTCTTAGCCAAACAAGTTAATTTGATCACTTTGCACGATTCAGTCCAGATTCGTCGCGAATTAGTCCTTTTTCAACTTTCAAAGGCCAAAAATGGCAAGATCCTCCAATTCACCTCCAAATTCAAATCTGATTGAGCTTTCATGTTCATTTCACTCTTCAACACAAGTCTCCCTTTTCTGCCAAGTTTAGATTCAGCCTTGAAACTCAATTATTTATGTTTTCAACCGTTTTCAGTAAAAGTACTATTCACTTTTGCCCTAGTGCTATTTTCATTTCATTCTTGTTTTGATCCAAATCAACCCTAATCTAGCTACTCAATAAAATACTATGTACTGAACTAAGTTTGAATGAACCTCCAAATTATGGTTATTTACAATTCAGTCCAATCAATATTCAAAAATCGTAATTCAGTCCTTCAAACAATCTTTGCCATCTTCTTCTGGTTTTCTTCAATCTTCTTGCACAAGCCAGTGTCTAATTCATCCATATACACAATTAACCACACACACGTACGTTTGTTAGAACCATATTCTGCCATATACACACAAATATATGCACATATACATACATATGCGCCTATGTGATAAACATGTATACACACAGGCTGCATCCTTGTGATTTCATCCTCCACATATTCACAGGTGTGAAGAAAACACACACATGCATGTTTCAAAGTCAATAGGAGCAGCGTGGGTGGAGCTTAAGCAGTGAGAGGGAGAGGAAATGGTTCATGCACGCAGCTGCTTCAACTAAATCATATACATGTATATGCAGCGGCAGCAGCAGAGATCCTTTTCTCCTTCCTGTTCATCTTCTTCTCCCTCGGCCGCATGAAGAAGGCAAAGCCACTACACCTCTGGTCGACCCCCCCCCCCAAAGGTGAGATTTTTTCTCCTCTCACTTCCCTCCACCATCTCAAGCACCCCCACAAGTTCTGACGAACTGAGGAGCCAGAATTTCTGATTTTGGTTGCCATAGGCGATCTCCCTTGTTTCAGTCATTGAACCCTTCCCCAGCCCTCAAAACTAGTCGAGCAAGTAGAACAAAGTAACCATCCCAATCCTAGAAACAATCCCCTTCAGAAGAAATTCTGAGAAATTTGATCTTTTGTCAAATCCAAGCTTGTCCTATTCTGTGCCGCCGTGCTCTCGTCGCCAGCTCCGTCTGGCTAATTGATCACACCATTAGCTTCCTTACATCTCTCTCTCACTCCCGTAGCAAGGAGTCGAACTCCAAAGGACCACAACACAAAAACCCAAATTTGAATATCCTCCGTCTCCGGCCGCATTGTCGAACTCATTGCCAGCGCTGTCGTGGGCCAATTCTCCATAGCCACACCATCTTAGGGATCCCTAGAACCTATCTACGCCATCAATTTTGGGATCAAATCGCCACAATGTCCCAGAACCATTGACGTCTTCAATTTTGCTTTTCAACTCCGGCACAACTCGCCGTTGCTTCGCCGCCGACCAAGTTATTAGTTAAAACTCGTGAGGAATAGTAAATTACAACTTATAGACCACCCAGAGCCTCACACCAAAGCCCCGATGGCAAAATCACCTTTTACCCATGATCCAGCATGCCACCAACGTGACGCCCGATCGCAGCCAGCCGTCCCTATCGTTGCCACCTTGTCCAGCAGATGCACGTCAATCTACTAAGTATATTACCTCACTACATCGCTCTCTGGTACCACACAAAAAACACCTCCAAACCTAATGCCTAGAACTTGTCCAGAAGTCTAACTTCGCCGTGTCGTCACTGTCTTCTCCAGCGTCGTTCATCGCCGCCTGTCTGCCACAGTGCTCAAAACCACTTTGATGCGTTCGTGTCGCCCTCGCTAGATCCAAACAAAGTTGGCGTAGCCGATAAGTCCTCACGCGAACATACGACCACACCCTAAAATCCGGTCAATTATTGACCACACCAAATTCAATGCCAGCCAATGTCAGTGCATGCTAGCCAATGTTAGCCAGTGGTATTAGCCCTGTTTAGCCACTTTCATGCATGCAAATTGAAAATCACTTTGTCTACCAAGTTCTTGATCTTATTTCCTACACTTTCTTCAACTAACGTATCGTGAGAAAACCTCATCTTTACATATTTTCAGCTATGTCGTCGCAGGCGAATGTCGCCCATCGATGTTCAAACGTCGCCACGTCAAGGTTCCATCTGGAAATCGACTTCTCCTTAACGTCCCAACTGTCCAACCAAAACCCTAACAATAGTTTGATTACTTGTCGACCCAAGACTCAAAGAAAACCCTAGAAGGCCAACCTAAGCCTTGTGAGTCTATGTCCAACGTCTCTCCCGTCGACATGCCTATGTCGTTCGTGGCCTTAGGGACTTTAGATTGAAAATTCGTCCGCGTCACCGTGTCCATCTTACTATCAACCTTCCAAATTTATGAACAGATTTTGCATCCAAGCCCTGGATAAAAATCCTCTTTCTACCAAACTTCATTCTTCAGTTGATTATTTTGAGCTTATCTCGTCTATTCAATCTCAACCCTGAATTATCCTTCACGCACACATATATAAGTATGTATAACTATCTTCTTGATTGATAACCATGTATGTGATTACATTGAATATAACTTTAGGTTTTCAAGGAGAATCATCAAGAAGCGAGGAGACGACAAGAATTGATGATACTACAGCCGAGTGAGGCAAGTCACTACTTCTTGACCATATTGAACCTATATATTATAAAAAAAGTATGGGTATATGCATGTAATTGAACAACCACATGTAGCTGATAATAGGGTGTTTTTGTTTACCCAGTTAACCAAATCGGTTGAGACAGTAAGGATCTAAGCCACATTGAGTGGAAATCTTACTGATCGATTGTGACGATAAAGATTTAAACCACCTAGAGTGGAAATCTTTATCAAAAAACTGAACTCGCTGCAGCATTGGATCTAAGCCACCTTGAGTGGAAAACCTCACTAAGCAAGCTAGGCTCACCGCAACAGTTTGGATCTAAGCCACTTGGAGTGGAAATTCATATATACTGGGTAAGCAAAACATTAAAATATTTCAACAATCAATGTTTATTTCAAAAACCAATGCATGTTAGTGGTGAGGATGGTAAGAAGTGGGATAGTGGTTGGATACCTCACCCTAACGAATAAGGACTAAACAGTTGTGCTATGCATCTAGTGGCATAAGAATGTACCACCACAAGCTTGGTATGGGACAGGCATGACCTAGTATCCTTGCTAAATAGTTAACCCGGCTTTGCATGGAAGAGAGAAATTGTTGATTATGTGAGTGTTTGTGTTGACCCTTCCAATGACCCACTACTGGACAAAGGGGAGTACCCTTACCGCGGACCAGTACTGGGAAGGGGTCGGGGTGGGGGTATATCCTACCAGAACGGTATCAAGGCCATCAATCCGATGATAGACCTTATACTGCGTAGAGCCAAGGTTAATATAAGGCATGGTGAACAGCATGTTATCCTCCACTCAGTCGCATGCAGAACTGTTGCATGTAAATGATTTGACAGTAGTAGTTGAGTAATCTTGTGAGTAAAGCGGTACAACTCTGTAGAGTTTTAAAGAAGTATTCGAGTACTCTGTGTCCCCTGGGTTCTTGGGGCATGCCGCAGTCAATGAGTTAAAATCATGTTGTGTGGCACTAGTAGTGTTATAAACTTTCTAAATGGTTTCATATATTCATATAGATAAGCTTTGACACCTTTTTATTTACTGCAAAAACTTACATATCTGTTCCATTGGTCAACCCTTCATATATATGTACATACAATTGTTTTATTGTGACTTGCCGAGTACTCTGTACTCACTCTTGCTGATCGTCTCATCAGCGAAAGAGAATTGGCAGAAGCTTCAGAAGACCAAGATATCGTAAGGTCATGTGCCAAGTCAAGCATGACCTGTGAAGGACCCTGGACCGCGCTTGCGCCTCTCAGAAAGGAGCAAATTAACTTCTTATTTTGGCTCTGTCAGCCCCTCTAATGTAATTATGGTTTTATATCCATAAATAGTAATGATTGTAAATTTTTGGTACTACTACTATTATATTGTGAACAAGAACTGAGATCCACAAAAGTGAGGGCAACTGTATCTTGGGTAGTTGCGGTGTAAGGACTCGCCAAACAGGCGGGCCCGCTGCTACCCTCACACAAGAATTTCATCCATTCCTTCTCCAAAAGTGAGTCAAAGTGGTGACTCCTCTTCTAGGACTTGTTCTAGATCCACTACTACAAAAATGCTAAGTACTAACGGTTCCAAAACGTCTATACTAACAGTTCTCCAACTACTAGTGATCAACACGATAGAAGAAGCCTAGTACTATTCTAACGGTTTGAAACCATCAGGAGAACAACTTATTCTAATGTTTACTAATTAAGAATTGATAGAATAATAACGGTTCATTCTTAATAACTGTTAGAATATCATACTATATAACAGTTCTTATTAGTGAACCGTTAGAATAGCTTACTATATTCAAATGGTCATTAATTAAAAACCATTAGAATAGTTTACAATATTCTAATGGTTCTTTTTATTGAGTTGTTAGAATATATCAATTTATTCTAATGGTTCATTAATAAGAACTGTCAGAATATTTTAAGCTATCCAAACAGTTGTGATGAATTAACCATTGGAATAATTGTTCTCTTCTAACTTTCTATGTTGTAGAATCGTACAAGAAGCTTAGATACATAGATATGGATACAAAAAATGTACATTCACAAATACACCAATATAGAGATATACAAGTACACATATTGAATTTAAGCCTATTCACACATTCAATAAAGCTATGACAGATGACAAATGTTACACAAATCAATGTACACATATATGCACCAATTGACACATTTAATGTATATCTTACAGAAGAAGTCATGGTGGATTGTTGATAGCCAGTTCGTCCATCACATATTGAGCCCAAATTTGTCGCAACTATTTTATCTGAGACTGCTTGTAGTTGTCTTTGGATATGGCGCTCTGCATGCATGTATAAAGAGTTAGTAATTAATTTCCTGTTTCGAATATCACATCCGATGTTCAAATTTGAGTTAGGAAAAATGCTTACTCAAGGGAATTGGGAAAAGTATGTCTTGACTAGGTCATACATAAACCTCATCACATAATACCCACATTCCCACGATTTTGGTTGTTGATGGTGATAACTGCTAAATTGGTAACACTTTTGCCCTCGGTTTAGCATCAAAAACATGCAAAAACATGCTTAAAACACCTTTGATGCGACGTTTTATGTGCAAAATTTAATTATTTTCACAAATTTCTTTAACAGTTACATTCATCATGTTTCACGGATCAAACCCTCCAAGTTTGATGGAATTTTGACCACATTAGAGCCTCCCACGACCAAGAAACACAACTGGAGTACAGAAGAGTCTTGGTCGAAGTCGAATTGGTGGGTAAAAGCATCTTATTAGTACGAAACCACGCGAAAAAGGGATTTTTACTCGAAAAGGACTCCTCCTCGAAAAGAAGACCTGGTTGCGATCGAAGAAGTTCCCGTTCGGTTTCGATCGCACCATTTGTCTGGCCGTCATTGCGCCACGTGTCCCAGTCGTGATCGTGTTGGTTTTAGCCATGACGTGTGTGCAGCTGTGATTGTGCCACGTGTCCAGGTTATGTTCGAATTGGATTACCCCGCTCGGTTTTGATCGGTTTTAATCCAATCCGGTAGTTGTGAGGCAGATTTGACCCGGACTAGTCGTGGATGAGCCGTTTTGAAGCGAGTTTGATCCAAACTGGCCGTTTTTGGGCTGTTTTGACCTGGTTTTGACTCAAACTGGTTGAATTTGTTGGTTTTTAACCAGATTTAGTCGGTTTTAGTCATATTGGTTTAGAATTTGTCAAAACTGGTCGGTTTTGACTTAGTTTCATCTGTTCTCGCATCGTTTGAAGCCAGACTTTTTCGCCTGCACGTCAAGGAGTTATTTTTGGACACATTTTCCTATGTACTATAAATAGAGAAGCTTTTGGCTCAATTAATCATCTCTCTTTTAGGCTCTTTCTTAGGTTTAGAAGCCTTAGGGCTTAATTTTTAGTCCACTTTTCTTAGAAGAGCCCCCTTCTCTATTTTTATTGCTTTTGTAAGCCGACAAGGGCGACAACTTCAATTCCCAAGCAATCAAGTGAGTTTTTATTTATTTCTTATTGTTATTTTTGCATTCTAATGGCTTTTAGTGAGTAGATCCCCTCTAGGGTTAGGGATGACCTAATCCTGAAGGCGTGATTCTTCCTCAGTCTTTATTTCAAGTTTTGGAGTAATTTCACGATGTTTTTTTTCCTCCAAACCCTAAATTCTCGTTTCGGCAACTGACATAATAGTTGAGCTTTACCAAGAATTTAGGGGAGTTCCTAAGTTGACCCGGAACCTTGAACAGGAGAGAGGTTCTCACCAGACATGACAATGGAAGCGATCCTCTGAATGTTGACCCAGCGCCCTGAACTGTAAACTTCATTTGTCTTGGAAAACAATTGAAATTATCTTACAATCCTTAGACCTTGGATAGAATTACACCGGATGGTTATGGAAATCCCAAAATCATAGATTTTCATTCCAGCTTGCCAACCCTAGATTGATAGACTTAGTTGTAGAAAAACAACCCCAAAACTCGTTCGGACTTAATAAGTGATCCATTAAGTTAGAAAGACAAATACGCTTGTTCCTCGTGGAATTCGACCCTCAAGTGCTCAACGTTCAACCGTTCACTTGCGGTTATACTACACATCGCGCTCGGCCCTCTCGGGCGTGACCAAGTTTTTGGCGCCGTTGCCGGGAAACAACAGTAAGTCATCTTTTTAGATTAATTTTTGCTGATATAAGTCAGTCTCACTTCTCAATCTTGCTTCTATTTTTCCTTTTCATTTCTTTGCACCACTAACCATTCAGGAAAGTTGTGTAAAACTGGATAGCTCGTATGAACTTGTCAAAACCACGCGCCAACTTCGGTACAAGGCAAGACAGGTAAGATAGGAGAAAAAGTTGCAAGACAACAAAGTACAACCAACAATGGAGGACCAAAAAGACTCAAAGATTATGCAACCCCACTCACCATGGGATTGCAGTCAGGTATTCTTAGACCACCGATTGAATTGAATAATTTGGAGATTAAACCTGTGCTTTTGAATTTGGTTCAACAAAATCAGTTCAGCGGTCTTCCCGCTGAAGATCCATCTCTTCATTTACATATGTTTCTTGAGCATTGTGATACTTTCAAGATTCATGGAGTAACACAGGATGCACTTCGTTTGAGGCTCTTTTCTTTCTAGCTCGTGAGAAGGTGAGGGCATGGTTATACACTCTTCTACTTGGGACGAACTCTCACGAGCTTTTCTTGGTAAGTTTTTCCCTCCTGCTAAAACAGTTCAAATTCGCAACCAAATTGCATCTTTTTCTCAGCAGATAGGTGAATCACTCTACGACGCTTGGGAGAGGTACAAGGACTTGTTGATCAAATGTCCGCATCATGGACTAGAAAAGTGGCTTGTAGTTCAAACGTTTTATAGTGGATTTAATTACAACGCACGGATGGTCGTAGATGCCGCAGCTGGCGGCACACTAATGAACAAAAGTGTAGATGAAGCATACGACCTCCTCAAAGGTATAACTCAAAACTACACACAATGGGGAACTGAATGAGCTGCTCAACAAGCCCCGACCAATAGCATGGATGTAAGTGTAATGTGGCAATTAGTCGAACAGATAGCACTTTTAACTGATAAACTTACTATTCTTGGATCAAATGCTACTTCATCTGTGAATGTGATTACAACAATATGTGACCTGTGCGGTGTACAAGGCCACTATGGCTATGAATGCCAATTTAAGCCATCCATGGAATAGGCAAACGCTTTTCAGGGTATGCAACAACGGCAAGGTAATACATTTCCTAACTCATATAACTCTGGATGGCGCGACAATCAGAATTTTGCATGGTCAGGACAAAACCAGCAACCACAACATCAACAACAAAAATTTGGATAGCAACAACATCAACAAAACCCCCAGTTTCAAGCTCAAAGGCCGCCGTTCCAACCACAAAATCAGCAACCTTACCAACCACCAAATCAATGACAACCTAAGCAGTTGAACATGGAGCACATGCTAGAGAAAATTTCTAGCAAATCAAGAGAAAGAAAAGACATCCTTAAACCAAAAGATAGACTCGATATCAACTCATGTCCGCATGCTCGAGACTCAAATCGCACAATTGGTGAATCCTACAAAAAAAATGATAACCCTCTTCCTTCTCAACCTATTAATCCTCACAATTCTAAGCAAATTAATTCTATAGCTTGTTCTGAACCTCTTGTGTCTAATGCAGTTATCCTATGGAGTGGAACAAAGCTACCAGAGCGAATGCCATCAACCGAACCTATGCCGAAAAATGACATCGAAGAAATACCATTACCACTGGCAAAGGATGAAGGCAAGGTCACCAAAACCACAAGAAAAGGAGAGTGGAGAAAATCATGTGACACATACTTATAATCCAACTCAACCTTTTCTACGAAGGTACATAAAAGCAAAACTCAATAAGCAATTCAAAAAATTCATTGAAATCTTGAAAAACTTAATGTGAAAGTGCCTTTTACTGATTTTGTAACTCAAATGCCTTCTTATGAAAAATTCTTGAAAGGCATTCTTACTAAAAAGAGGGATTTGAGTGAATTTCAAACTATTGCGTTGACCTAAAATTGTAGTGCTCTAATTCAGAACAGGATGCCGACAAAGCTACTGGGTCATGGGAGCTTCTCCATCCCTTGCAACATAGGTACGGTACTTATAAATTGAGCTCTTTGCAACCTAGGCGCAAGCATTAGTGTAATGCCTCTCACCATTGCACAACATTTGAGCATGGGTGCAATCAAACCTACCAACATGGTTCTATAACTTGCCGATCGTTCGGTGAAGCATCCGGAGAGAATCCTGGAAGATGTGCCTCTTCAAGTCAGTAGATTTTATCTTCCAGTTGATTTTGTCGTTCTCAATATGGATGAAGATGTTGCTATACGAATTATATTGGGACGACCCATGCTCTGGACAGCAGGCACCCTCATCGATGTTCATGAGGGATGAATCACTTTTCGCATAGGGGAGGAGAAAATTTTATTTAAAATGTCTAAACTTGTTGACTGCCCTATGTATGAAGCAAAAATTTGCAGTGTGGATGCTCTAGAAGAAGTCTTAGAGGAGGAGTCACCACTTCAAATGACTTTGGGAGAAGAGACAAATGGTATATTCAAAAAAGAAAAATGGACAGCAGTGACGAATATGAACAAAACGAAGCCAAGCCATGACTTGCACGATGGATCCTACTCCTACCAAAGTGCCTTGATCTATAAAGACAACACGAAGAAGTGGGGCGACAAAAGGATCCTCAACCATGAGTTTAAACCAGGATATTTGATTCTATTATTCAAATCTCGGTTGAAATTGTTCCTAGGGAAATTGAAATCGCGATGGAGTGGGCCATATGCAATAGAGAAGGTCTTTCCGTATGGCGCCGTAGAGCTTTAGGCACAAAACGGCACCACTTTCAAGGTAAACATGCACCGTATCAAGCTTTACAATGCGGGAGACCTGGTAAATATGATAAACTTGGTCGATTCTTCTGATTCCATACATTTTTGAACAGCGGAGGACGTTCCATCAAGCGGGATGTTAAACCAGTGCTAGCCGGGAGGCAACCTGGTACACTAACATGTGGTTCTCTCTTTTCTAAATACAGAGGCATGAAAATCACTCAATTTTGATGCTGTTTGACCACCCAAAACCTGTTTTCAGGAGACTAGGGCTAACTCTTTTTGTAAAAACCCAAAAAGTCACAAGTTTTCACCTTAGCCAAGACGACCACGACCAGATTTATGACCAGTGGTAGCTTCAGTTTGGTCATTTTTCAAAAAGTTTGAGTTTTCTTGTTACCTGATACGAGCACGACCAGGTTTACAACTAGTGCCACTTTCGGGTAGAAATTTTGTAAAGAAAATATAAATTTTCAAAAACCAACCAAAAAGAGCATGTGTTCAACCACGACCAGCACTACTTTTAGGTTGATTTTCCAAATAAAAACAAATGTTTTTCTTTTAAATTAATCCGAGCACAACCTCGACCACGACCGGTGTTGGTTTCAGGCAGTTTTCAAAGAAAATTTAAAAAGTTTCAAAAATGAACCGATGGGACCATGATCTCGAGCACTCCACGTGGCACGCCCAGGTTGATTTTTCAAAATATAAAAACCACTTTTTATTTGCGACCAGAAAATTCACAACACGTGGCACATCCCGTGCTCGTTTCTTGCAAAACCAAACCAAAAACCAAGTAGTGCTCGTGTTCGCGGCCTCGAAGAAAAGACCAGCTGGTCGATGGCGGGTGCAACTTAGCCAGCACATACCGTACCCATGGCCGTGGCCCTATCGGTGCGACCACCTAGTCGTAGCAGGTGCAAACCAAGCCGAACACGACACGGAGCAACCTCGTGCCCGAATCGGGCAAGTCCCGTGCCACGTGGTCATGCCCAGCTCGGTTTCCTTTCCTTTTTTGGGCGAAACTTACCTTTTTGCTTTCTTTTTCTCCTTTTTCTTTCCAAAACCTTTTCAGAACTACCCTATTTAACCATACCCATCCTCTCCAAACACCAGTATCCATTATTTTAGCCAATATTTTCTACAAAAACCTCTCCACACTTAGCTTCACAACTCCACATCCGACCGTTCAAACTTTGATCAGATCGCGGATTCTGGCTCTTCGCGCCTCGACACCCCCGGATCTGTAGTTTTCTACGACAATGATGACTCTCCTACGCCATGTCAAGAAGGTAACAAAGCGCAAACGCGGTATGTCTCCTCAAACTTTCTCTGATCCAGATTTTCTGCAAATTTACTTCAAAAAACTCTGATCATCTTGCTAGATTTGTGCATTTAAAAAAGAGACCTTTCTGGCCTACTCGATTTTTTGGATGTTCATGCACTAGATCTCTAGGAATTGAAGATGATGTTAAACACCTGCTTAGTAATGTAGGTTGGGATGTGCTTAGAGGTATTCCAGTTCTGATTTTTCGTGAAGTTGTGTGGGAGATTCTAGCCTCCTTCAAACAAAACACTATACATGTTCCTCCCAATGAAACTAACAGTGTTAGATTTAGGTTCGCAAATGTGCATTACAATTTTTCAATTGATGAATTTGCAAATCTGTTAGGGTTTAAGACCGGGGGAACTTCCTCAAGGAGTATAATGCCGATGTGGAGGGAACCAGGGGATCACCTCACCCCCAGAGCCTGATCAATGCCAGTGATGACCTTAGACAGGAGCACCGAAAGGTATGGACTTTCTCAATAAGCTCCATCTGCAGATCATTCACTCATCTCATATTAACGAGAATAACTTTAATGATTCAGCTCCTGGGAAAGTTCGGTGAGGTGACGCGTCCAGCCGGGGACGTTGGCCTCCTGGGAAAACCGGCTCCGAAGAGAGTGAAGAAAATCTCTTCGAAGCGCGGGGCAAAGGAAACTGCTCCCAAGAAGTCCAAGAGGATTCTAGGAGAGGCTTCCCCGCCAAAGACTCCTCTTACCGCAAAGAGAACGGCGGTAAGATATTCAACGCCCCCTGTTACCCCAGGTACAAACTGGAATCACTTCTTCATTATACAGGGTGAATGGAGCGAGGAAGAGGAGGATGACGTCCCCCTAATCCGCCGCAAGAGGAAGACGATTGCCTCCCTGTCCAGTGAGGTCTTGTCTTCGCCCGCGAGACCAGCGACGACCGCAGCGGGCCCTACAACCATTGATGACCCCGTGGTTACACGTGAAATCCCGGTGCATGAAGCTCAGGAAGCTTTAGGATTTGCTACACCTCTCCCCCTGACAGAAGGGGTGACTGTGGTAAGATTCCTCACAGCCTCGGTGATCGTTATCCGTTTATGAACATCCATTAAGCAATGCTCGTGCAGGAGGAAGAAAACATCCCCACCGTCCTCCATGAAGTGACTGCTGCCAGCCCTGGGGCGGCGAGCACTCCGCTCCTAACGCCTGGGACGGAAATGACAGAGCAGGACACTGTGACCGCCAGCAACCCTGTGATCGCAGATGAAGTCCTAATGCCTATGGTCACGGAAACACCTGGTCCAACGGCCGTATCCCTACCGACCGAGGCCGTTACCCAGGTAAAGATTATCACAGCTCGAGTCTTTATCATTCCACACACATATGTTTATGAGCTTAAGCACACAGGGAGGAAGAGACAGGATCCTCTTCACGAAGAGGAAGACCAGGACAGACGATGACTATCCCCTTTTCCTTGGGGAACCCTCTTCGAAATCCTAAAAACTGGAGGGATTTCGAGTAAGGTATGGAATCTCCCCTGTTGGGACAGGGTCAGATCACAATGGTTGTTTGTAGAAATCCCAACTGATGGCATTTCTATTTGCTTAGGCATGGAGACTCAGTGCCCAGCCCTTCAGCGGCTTCGGCCAGTGTTGGAGCTTCCCCTGCGACCGAGGTCTCCAGGGAGCAAAGCTCCATCCCTTCGGCTAGGGAGGTCTTCCGGGCCATGATAGTTAGGCTGTCTGCAGAAGTCCAATCGGATGTATTGGAATCTACAGCCCTAGCGAAGAATAAAGATCAGCGGGGAGACTCATCCGCTGCTTCTGCTGGGGATAAAGTGAACCCAGTGATTCAACCTTCGGTTGAACCGAGAAAACTCTCATTCTGGGAGTATGTCGAGGTACGTTGAACACCCCCTATGAATTTTGTGCTTAAATAAGAGCATCTGTGTTTTGAAATTGATCTCCTTCCATGTCATAGGAAATGACCCGCATGGCGACCATGTCGATGGCTATGGCAGATAGCATCAGGGCTGCAAAAGAGGAGACAAGTCGCCATTAGCGGTAAGAAAGACATTTCTTTACTTGTTCGAATGCAAGTCCTTATCTTGGTAATCATCTCTTCTGTCACAGAGAAAATGCTTATTTCATGAAGAGCCTCACTGATCGGGAAGACTAGGAATTCCGGGTAGCCTCCAAAATCTCGTTCTTGGAGAGCGAACTCCAGAATTTGCGGTTACAACTCTCCTGTAAGCATACTTCTGACTAGAGTAAATTAATTTTGTCGTATAAACTGTTTGTAATGGCCTTTTGTCGCAATACGAGACGACCAAATAAGCCAACACGATCAAGAGAAGACAAATCTCCAAGCGACCATTGACTCTGTTCGCAGGGAGAACAGAGATTCGAGCACGTCACTCTCAACCTACAGCAGTGCTCAAGGAAACATCTTCGAGAAACTGAAGATGGTGGCCAGTCTGTTGAGGGCTGATGTGGTCGAAACCGCGGTGGACGACATCAGCCTTAGCGACTGGACCACACTAGTCATGAACCAAGCAGAGTCACTTCTCGAATTTCTTTTTGAAGATACTAGGCGGCAAAAAGAAGCGATCAAATCAAGAGTTCAATCAACAGCCTCCGCCATCCTCTGCCGGCTTCGTCTTTGCCATGGCCCAGATCTTGGTCTGAATGCAGCGGCGGAAGAGGCAGAGGTCGAGAGTGAAGACCAGCTTGGGGCTATCATGGAGGAGGTTAGACTCCTTGTAGAGAAACTCTTGAACGAGCTCGGAATGATGTAAATTCTTGCACCTGTACAAATACCATTTATACAATGCAAATGCATGCATTTTTCGTTTAAAAAGGAATCATTTCTTTTTGTTTCATGTTGCTACCATTTATACAATGCAAATGCATGCATTTTTCGTTTAAAAAGGAAACACTTCTTTTTGTTTCATGTTGCGACCATATTCCCCTAGCCCCCGCCTGTGATTATGTATACTGAAGACTTAGTATTATGAGCACAGGAGAAATAAATGTGTAGCGACCACAAGGGATACCCGACCAGGCTAATAATCATATTAAAGACAATACCCAACCTTATTGCAAACCAGCAGCCACTCTGATGACCAAGGACATGCCAGCAAGCCCCGTGTGCGTTGAGAAACGGCTTATTGAGGGGTGTCTTGTCTGGAAGTGATCACAAGATCGACCAGCGAATCCGATCAGGATATTGTGACAATATAACCATCAGCGACCAGCCCCGGAGCCAGACTCATTACATACGGGCAAAAGAGGAATAATCCACATATGAAAGCACCTGTTTTGTTAAATCATGCTAATTGAAAAGGGAAAAAGGGTTGGGCACTTACACATAAAACTTGCGTAGTTGGTCGATGTTCCAAGTATTAGATAAGATCTGACCATCCTCCATCGCTAACCGTGCTGATCCTGGTCGCGGCACCGAAACAACAGTGTAGGGACATTCCCACTGTGGGGAGAACTTGTTGCGACTAGATTGGTTTTGTATTCTACGCAAAACCAGATCGCCCACGTGAAGACTACGTGGTCACACCCTTTTGTTATGATACTTGCGCAAAGCTTGCAAGTATACCGCGGACTTGATCAGAGCTCGATCACATTTTTCTTCTAGGAGGATGAGATCTTGTAATTGTTGCCCGTTCTGATCAACTTGTTCGAATTGATCTGTCTGGACAGAACCAATACTGATTTCCATAGGTAACACAGCCTCAGCCCCATATACCAGATAGAAAGGCGTCTCACCAGTGGCTCGACTAGAAGTAGTACGTAGCGCCCATAGAACGGTGTAGAGCTCATCGACCCAAGCCCCCGAGCATGTCTTAAGGTAATCGAAAACACGTTTTTTGATGCCTTGCAATATTTGCCCATTGGCACGTTCAATGGCACCATTGCTCTGCGGATGAGATACAGAGGCAAAGCACACCTTGGTTCCAATATGATCGCAGTAATCCAGAAAAAGACCACTAGCGAACTGGGACCGTTATCAGTGATGAGACAATTTGGAACACCGAATCGAGCCACAATGTTCTTATGGAAGAAATTTTGTGCTGCAGCAGCGGTAATGTTGCGTACTGGTTCGGCCTCAATCCACTTTGTAAACGTGTCAATGGCTACGAACAAGAACTTGTATCCATTGGCCGCTTGTGGCATAGGACCAACAATGTCCATCCCCCAGACCGCGAAGGGCCATGAAAGAGGAATAGTTTGTAGGGCATAGGCAGGTTGATGAACCTGTCTCACATGAAACTGACACTGAGGACATGTCTTGACCATATTCTTGGCACCATCCAGTACCGAAGGCCAGTAAAATCCTTGTTAGAAAACTTTGCCGACCAATGTGCGATATGACGCGTGTGCACCGCATACACCGTCATGAATTTCTCTCAAGAGGGATTTGCCTTCCTCTTGGGACACACAGCGCATAAATACCCCTTGAGTACCTTTTCTATACAAAACTCCTTCTATGAGCTTGTATAGATGCGCCTTTCGAACTAACCGATCGCTTTCGGTTTCATCCTCGGGCAAGCTCCCATGTTCAAAATAGACCCTCAATGGATGGGTCCAATCTCGTTCCTATCCGAGGCTGGTAACGTATACTATTACAGGATCATCCTCAACCGTAGTCATGATCGAAGGATGTTCTAAGTGTTCGACGAACACTCCTGCCGGAGAGGATGTGCGTGAGGACCCAATTTTGGATAATTGGTCTGTGAGAATGTTGTCCTTTCGTGGGATGTATTTGACTTCAAAATGACTGAAGTGTTTTTCCAATCTCCTCACTTCCCCCAGGTAATGAGCCATTGTCTCATCGGAGGTGCTGTACTCCTTGTTTACCTGGTTTACGACTAGCTGTGAGTCTCCCCTCACCACTAATCGACGGACTCCGAGGAATTTAGCTGCCTGGAGCCCTGCAAGAAGACCTTCATACTCTGCTGCATTGTTGGTCGCAACAAAGTGTAGTTGAAAGACAAACTTCAGCTGTTCGCCCTGAGGCGTGACTAAGACCACTCCAGCCCCCGAGTGTTGAAAACTACGAGAGCCGTCAAAGTACATTGTCCAGTGATCAGGGCATTCCAAATCGTCGGGCGCCTGCGCGGGTGGCTCAGGATTAGTCCATTCGACCACGAAGTCGGCCAGGACCTGAGACTTGACCGCGGTGCGAGGTGTGAAATAGATGTCGAATGCTCCAAGTTCGACAGCCCATTTGGCGATCCGACCAGATTTTTTCGAATTGTGGACAATGTCCCCCAACGGAAAAGATGAGGGTACTGTGATCTTATGTGCTTGGAAGTAATGTCGTAGCTTACGGGAAGCCATCAGTAGCGCGTAAAGTATCTTCTGGACCTCAGGGTATCGCTCCTTAGTACCATGAAGTACATCGCTTACATAGTAGACGGGTTTGTGCACACCCTCTCTATCTGCGATCAAAATAGCGCTGACCGCATGTGGTGTGGCCGCCAAGTAGAGAAGTAATGGTTCTCCTTTGTCGGGAGAAACCAAGACCGGCGGACTGGATAGATACACTTTTACCTCCTGAAATGCCTTTTCAGCCTCATCAGACCATGTGAAATTGTGGTGTTTGCGTAGGGCTTTGAAGAACGGTAATCCCCTTTCGCCTAGTCGCGATATGAACAGGCTTAATGCCGCCATGCGACGTGCTACACGTTGAACATCCTTGATGGTTGAGGGAGACCTCATCTGTTTGATAGCCCTGATCTTTTCAGGATTGACCTCGATTCCTCTGGAACAAACAAGAAAACCAAGAAGTTTTGCTGATGAAACCCTGAAAGAACATTTCTCCGGGTTTAATTTTATTCCGTATCGATTTAAATTACAGAAGGTTTCAGTGAGATTGTCTAAATGAGACAATCTTTTTGTGCTTTTTACAACCAGGTCGTCTACGTGGAACCTGCTTTCTTGAGACTGAATGGCATTTTGACGTAGCAGTAGGTGCCGAACGGTGTGATGAAGGTATTCTTCTCTTCATCTTCTTCTGCCATGCTAATTTGATGATATCTTGAGTAAGCGTCCAGAAAACTCATCAGTTCACAACCTGCAGTCGAATCAACCAGCTAGTCGATGCGGGGAAGGGGAAAGTCGTCCTTCGGATAGGCATTATTGAGGCTGTGTAGTCGACGCACATGCGCCACTTGCCATTTGACTTGCGAACCATGACTGGATTTGCAAGCCATTCTGGATGATCGACTTTGCGAATAAATTCGGCCTTTAGGAGTTTGTCCGACTCCTCTCGGATGGCTTCCTGCCGATCCACAGCAAAACGCCTGAGCTTCGGCTTTATTGGTCGCTGTCCAGGTCGAATTGCTAACCTGTGCCCGATTACTTCCCTTGGGACATCGGGCATGTCGGATGGTTTCCACGCAAACACATCTGCATTAGCACGGAGGAAAGCAATGAGCTCGAGTTCCTATTTGTCATCCAGGCCTGATCCAACCCGAATTGTCTTGGACGGATCATCTGGGTACAATCGAACTAGTTTGAGTGTTTCGTCTGGTCGAGGAGCAGCCTTTATCGCATCAGTGGACATTGTAGCGATCTGAGCGTCTCGGATGGGAAGTTGGCCCACCATCTCGAAGGATAGCCGATCACACGTCAATGCACGTTGCGACTACCTCGTACCAAAATAACACCCTTGGGGCCAGTCAACTTGCCGCATTGATAAGCATAGTGTGTAGCCATCATGAATTTAGCAAGTGTTCGCCTGCCAAAGATTGCGTTGTAAGCCGAATCACAATCAATTACATCAAAAGTAACTAATTATGTTCGGAAGTTATCTGGTTCTCCCAGTGTAACCGGGAGCACCACCTGTCCCAATGGCATCAGAGAGGGACCAGGAATTATCCCATAGAATGGATGGATTATGGACTTGATTTTCGAACGAGGAATCTGCATCTCGTCGAGCGCCTTAACTAGTAAGATGTCCAAGGAGCTACCTCCGTCGATCAGGACCCTTTCGACTCTCGCATTACTGATAATCGGGGTAATAACCAGAGGTAGCCTCAATGGTCGAGTAAGCCCCGCAGGACAATCAGAGCGATCAAACATCGAAAGTGTATCCGACCAACGGGGGTACTGAGGTTCACCAAGAGAAGTCTCCTTTTGGTTAACCTCTCGATAAAAAGATTTAAATTGCCTCTTAGAAACAAAAGAGGAGGAACCTCCGAAAATAACATTAACATGATTACGAGGTACCTGGTAAGACATCTCTTCATCCCCGTCGGTGTCTCTTATCCCGCAAGCTTGTTCCTTAGTTGGTAAGGTCGGCATAGGTCTAATCGCCTGGTAGAAGTCATCCAACTGCTTCAACCAACTCCTGCAATTCTTGAGGTTGTGACCTGCGGAGTTGTGGAGTGGACACCACTTGTTGCGTTCCGGCGGGTTAGTCGACTTCTCCGGCTGGTCGGCACTATGACCACTAGAAGCAGTTTTATTTTTAAACGAATGTTTGTTACCTTTGGTCGATGGAGGCTTTTCTGCGACCGCGACCTCTCGGTACTGTCCAGATCGACTCCTTTTTCACTTCTTCGACCTCCCGACTAATAAAGATTCCGGCCTCTTGCTTGAATCCTCCCTTTGAACGTCCTTAAGACCTGGTTGAGGCGGTAGGTTACCTTTATCAATCATCCGATTCCATTCAGCAGCCTCAGCTGCGTCGGAATATCGATCAGCCATATCAAAGAGATCGGCTATTGATCGGGGAGGATGGATGAGCAAATCTTCGGTGAATCTCCGATATCGAATGGCGTGTTTAATTCCCTGATAAGGGAGTTATCATATATGTTCGGGATGGTATTTCTCACCCCGACAAATCTCTTGACAAACTGACGAAGGGTTTCGATCGAAGTTTGCCGTAGTTGATGGAGGTCATCCTCTTTACCCGGCTTCTGATAACAATTTTGGAAATTGTTGAGGATGGCATCACACAACGTTTCCTAGTGATAGATCGAAACCTCAGGTTCATTGAACAACCAAGTTCTTGCCAGTCCTTCGAGGACTGTAGGCAGATAGTTGGCCATGACCCGGTCATCGCCGCCTGCTGCCTGGATGGCAGTGATGTAGATTTGGAGGAACTCGGATGGGTTCTGAGTTCCACCAAACCTCTCTATGGCCCCTGGTTTAAAGTTGTCTGGCCAAACGACAGCACGAAGGTCGGGCGAGAAAGCTTTACAACCAACATAGGGACCGTGAATTGACCTGAGGCTCTCGACCTGATCACAAGCAACCTCATGCAATGGAGAAGTTACTCATGGTCCCAAGCGAGAGTGGACAGGAATTCGTTCCCTATCACGAGAATCCTCCGCCCATCTGGCTTTGTCCTGCCCAGACGGGACTGGTCGGGTGGTGGGCGACTCCATCTACCAGAACCAGAGTTAGAGTACTCTCGGTTATGGGAATGTGTCGTTGACCGGGAAGAAGCCGTTGGGGTCACCTCAGATGTGACCTCGTCCAACCTCTCCGCTAGGATTCTGGTGAAGGCCGGTTTCTACGTATCTATGACCGTAGGAGGAAAATTATGCTGGACCTCTGCGATAGATCGAAGACGGCCATGTGTACTTCTCCTAGGGGCACCAGGTGTTACCGTTTCTTCGTCCGTCGAGAAATACTCCGGGGGTAAGGACGGTGTCTGGTCGCGTCTGCGACCCCATGAGCACCGGGAAGAACTCAGAGCAGTATCGTAACGAGCTTGCGCATTTTGAAGAGCCTCTAGGGCTATTCTGCGAAGTTCGTTGTCTTGTTGCTCGCGATCTTGATCTTCCTTCTGTTTGTGTTCCTGTTCTTCCCTAGCAGCCTGTTGATCGGGAATTTCTTTCGATAAGGCAGCAATTGTCTGGGGAGCGAGGTCACCCAGGGAGAAAACATCTCCGTTTGTTCCGAGTCCGACACGAAATCAAAAAGACGATGGAGGTTATCAGGGTCAAACCTTCCTGGGCTAATCTCCTGGTCAGCATCATTCTTACCCTCAGCAGGATCATACGATGGACCGGATTCAACCTCCAACGCATCAAGAACCTCAGTAGGCTCTAGTTCTGCGTTAGTCGCCTCCTGGTCGATAGACATGACCTGAGTGGTCAAATCAACCTTCGGGACGTCTTCGCCTCCGGTTTCCTCCATCAGAACAGGATCACTAGGTAAAGGCATCTGGATGTGGGCATAATCCTCGAGATCGAAGTCATTCCCAGAATCATATGCTCCAGACATGGTTCACCAAACCTCCGGATAAAAATTAGGACGCATTGAGAAAGGCCCCACAGTGGGCACCAGTTGTCGATGATTCGGACTCGGGGTCCTTAGTCGAACTTATGCAGAATTTTGTGAGTTGTGAGACCTTTCAGGGTATCCCTTCGGGAAGGGATGATGAACCAAAGTCAGTTGAAGCACAGAGAGATTTATACAGGTTCGGGCCCTCAATTGTGGGAGTAATAGCCCTACGTCCTGTTGGGATTTCACTATGTGTAAGAAAAAAAGATTACAAGGTTGTGGAAAGGATCTTCACAGGCGAAGATCTTTTCCGTGTGGTTATGTAAAACACTGCTAAAATGGCCTATAGCGCATTTAGCTCTCCCGGTAGCTCTCTCCCGGTAGCTTCCTCCCGGTAGTTGGTGTCCGGAACTTTTAGACGTAGCTTCCTAAAACATTAGCCACCGGAAAAAACAAACCTGATGGCACCGAAGGGTCGAGCGAAGACGACCGAGGTGCCCCCGGAGGAGGTCGCTCCGGACTTCCTCTGGGCATCCGAGTTCACGGCTGAGGACGCGGAGTCCATGGTCGAACGCGGAGTCGTTGAGGACGGGGACATCCGGGTCCCCGTGGAGAAGGACGGAGCCCCCCGCCCCAGGCCCGGAGAGATAGTGGCCTTCGAGGCCTGCCTGGAGGCGGGGCTCCGGCTCCCGGTGCATCCCTTGCTCCGGGAGTTTTTGAAGGAGTATGGGGTGGCCCTAAACCACCTCACCCCGAACGCGATCGTGCGGATGGGCCTCTTCATCTGGCTCTACGAGACGGCGATCGGGCGGGAGCCCACCCTACGCGCCTTCCGGTACTTATACGAACCAACGGCGAGGAGCTCCCACCTGGTGAAGGGGGGACCCAAGTCCCCCTTTGGCTTGGTGATGGTGCAGATGCTGCCGTCCCGGGTGGCCGATTACCCGGCGGCGGCCTCCTAGGACCACTGGGGCGACTGGATCCGGAGGTGGTCCTACCTCCGGGTCTGGGACGACGAGGTGGCGTACGCCCCGGAGCCCCCCCTTACAGCAGGTCGTCCGCGCCGAAGCCTCTGGTGTGGATGGACGAGGAGCTCGAGCTCCTCGGCAAGGTGATCATCTCATGGAGCACCCGCTCTATGCGGGACGCCGCCGAGGAGATGATGCTCCTGAGTATCTCCCCCTTCTCACGCGGGAGAAGGGGGATCGGCATGGGCCCGGAGTAGCGGCCCCCGGTCAAGCCGGTGACCCGACGTAAGTCCCGGCTACCTGATGCATTGCAGTTACAAATTTTTGGAAATTTGACTAACTCTTTACCTTTTGTAGTCCGGCCGTACCCGGCGGCGCGGGAGAAGACGGAGAACCTCCTGGGGAGGTACTTCACCGACGAGCACGAGCTCGTCGTGCGCCTCGTGGAGGAGGGCCCTCCCCGGAACTTGGTAGCTGAGGCCTACGAGCTGAAGCTACCGGAGAGGAAGCCCCTCCCCACCCCCAGGTCGCACAAACGGGGGAAGGACGCGGTCGGGGGCTCTGAGCCTAAGAAGGCCAGAGTCCAAAAAGCCCCCGGCCCATCGACGACACCGACGGCGACACCGGCGAAGCCCCGGGACGAGACCCCCGGGACCGGGCGCGCCCGGGCACCGGCCCGGAAAGAAGCAACACCCCCTCCCCCGGAGAGCCCCGTTGAGGCTCGGGGGAAGGAACCGGCCACTGGCCGGGCAGTGTCCGATTCGGCGGACTACGCCCCGTCTCCGCCTTCGGTAGCGGCCCTCCCGGCGCCCCCGGCACCATTGGAGCCGGAGAAACCGGAGGTGAGGTTCGCGGAGACCTCGCCTCCGCGGGTGGAGTGGCCCGTAGACGAGGGAGGGAGCCCCTCGGTCTATGAGGTCCCGCCAGAAGTGGAGGCCCCGGGGGTCCACCCGCCCGGGAAGGGGAAAGGGCTGATCATCCCACTCCCCCCGGCGAGGGACCCCTTCCGGGACTTCCTCGGCCACTTCTTCGGGGGACACCTCCTCCGCGACAAGGACGACGACCACCGCCACCCCGGCCGAGATCATGCCGGGCACCCAGTTCCGGGGGCCCGTTACCGGCCACAGCGGACCAGCGCCGGGAGGGAGACCCCCCTGCTTTCCGCAGGGGAGGTCGAGCGTTACGAGAAAGGCATGCAGACCCCAAAGGTACGGGCCTTCGTCGCAGAGGGGACGCTCCACGAGCACTTCGCGGAGCTCCGGTCCCTTCAAGTCCAGGTATTCACCCGAAGCGGTTGTCGCTTTCTTTTGGCTCCCTGCATCCAAAATTTTTCTAACTCTGGAATTTGTAGGGGGCGGCGATTACCTGGGGCGTTGAGCAGCGCGTCGTCCGACTGCTCAAGGACGCAGAGGACAGGGCCACCTCCTTCCTGGGTTGGCGGGACGAAGCTCATCAGGACCTGGCCCGGGTTCGAGCCCAGGTCCACGTCTCGGAGGCCGTCAACAGCTGCCTTCGGGGGGGGGGGGCGAAGGCGAAGGAAGTGGCCCTCCGGGAGCTCGAGGGGTCGAGCCTCCGGGCGGTGGTGGATGCGGGCCGCTCCGTCCGCTCGGCCCTCGAGAGCCTTGGCGTGAGCCGAGGCTCCGGGGGTGGCTCAGAGGCGCCCCCGGCCACACTGGTGGAGGCTGTGCGTTTCATTAACGCACAAGTCTCCGTGATCCCGGAGGCGGCAGACGCCCGGGCGCGAGGCCGGGCGATCCCCGTTGTCGCAGCCGCGGCCGGACTCATCGAGCACCGGGGGGTGGGCGCCCGGGCAATCGGGGGCCGCATCCCCCGGAGCTCCCCCTAGTTCTTCGAGCCCTCGCGCCGGGAGGTGGAGCAGCTCGCCGGGGGCTTCTACGACCGGATCATCCGGGTGAGGTTCCCGGCAGCGGCACCTCCGGCAGCAGATGCCCCGGCCCCGGCCCCAACGGAAGCCCCCTGGGGGGAGGACACAAATGAAAAAGTATGAGCCTCCACCCGGGTCTTAGTTAGGACCCTTTTTGCTTTCTTAGGATTTTGTTCCCGGTAGCTTCTTAGAAGAAGCCCCGGACACTTGTAAAAAGGCATTTTGAATGCAATAGAGTTAGAAATTTTTCTAAGTCTTGAATTGAATGCAATGTTACCAGCGTTCCCGGGAGGTTACTCCCGGGCGAAGTTCCGGGAGAGGCTCCCCGGGGGACGCCCAAGCAGCTTTTAATCTTGTTAAGCCTCGTCTTCGGGGAGCACAGCGGGGATGCCGTCCGGGAGCCGATCCGGTTGAGGTGGCATCCGGAGTGGCACTTGGACAATTTTGACAATCATCGCACCGAATTGTCCCCTCCGCGTCCGGGGTTCCGGATGGTCCCCCCACTTCGCATTCTTCCACCGGCGGGCTACGAGTACTGGCCCGAGGACATGCTCTGGGAAGCAAGGCGTCGCGTGCGCGCATTGTACCGGGACTTGGCCCGGGAGCTAGCAGAGGGCCTCCGGGAGTATTAGGCGTAGGAGCCTTAGGATGTAGAGAACTTTCAGGTTTTGACCCGGGTTGTATCATTTCTGATGCCCACCGGAGGGGGAAGCTGTCCTCCGGGTTGAATGATCAATAAAGCTGTACACTTTCTTCTTTGAGAGTTTTCTTTTTTTTTTCCTTGGATGGTCTGGATGACTCCTTTTAATAAGAATGAGCTAAGTTTGCTCGTGGTCGGTGTGGTCGACACCCGGGGGTTCCTTATCCCCCACGCCCACAGCTGGCCGGAGGGTAGCTCCACGCGCTGTGGGGGTAGCAAGGCCCCCGGGGTGAAGATAACCTATAGCATAAGAATTTCCAGGAGACAGTCATCCGGTCGCCGTGAGAACGGGGAGTCGGGAATAAGGCCTCGTGTGGAAGAAGCATCCAAGAAAACCCGCTGAGATTTCCGGAGGCGAGCTTCCCGGGAGATGATCATCCGGTCGCCGTGAGAACGGGGAGCCGGGAATAAGGTCTCCAGGGAAGAAATGTCCAAGAAATCCGTAACTTCTCCGTGAGAACGGGGAGCCGGGAATAGGGTCTCCGGGAGGCAATCATCCGGTCGCCGTGAGAATGTGGAGCCGGGAATAGGGCCAGAAATCCTGAGGAAGATTCCGGAGAACATCCTTCCGGGAGACAATCATCCGGTCGCCGTGAGAACGGGGAGCCGGGCAAGGGTCTCCGGGGAAAAGATATCCAAGAAAGCCTTTAGATGTCCCGCTGGGGAGAGCGTCTACTCCCGGAGGAGGAGGCGGCCGAGGACGGGTCTGAGTGTTTGGGTAGGGGACTAGTCTCCCAAAGTGACTCGTTACCACGGCCGCTGGGGACTGGGTTGCCGCTTACACCCTCCGTCCACGAGGGCTGATCGTAAGCCGCCCTACAGGAGGGACTTGCTGGGTCTGGGCCCACTTCCTCACGGAGAGGGCATCCTCACAGGGAGGGCGTCCTCGCGGGGAGGGCATCGCCGTTAGGGGCGATAATGACTAGAACCTGCAATGAGACAGTTGAAGAGCAAGATCGATGTATTGATAACAAAATGAAGTACAGTGCCTCCCCCTGCGAAGCCGCGAAGGGGGAGGGAAAAGTGAATACAGTGTCCCCCCTCCCCCTCCGGCGTGATCGCTCCGGGGGAGGGGACAGGCCCGTAAGGCTAAATATAGAACTGACGAAGTAAACGCAAGTTCCACATGTGCTTCAGCTCCTGCTCTTGAAGGTAGGAGAGCTTATAAGCCCCCGAGCCCAGGACCGCGGAGATCCTGTTGGGGCCCTCCCACTTGGGGGAGAGCTTCCCCTGGGCTTGGGGGTCTGTGACGCGCTTGAGGACAAGGTCCCCAAGGCGGAAAGATCTTTCGTGCACGCACTGGTTGTATGCGCGCGCCATCTCGCGCTCGTAGATGGCGTGGCGGAGGAGCGCTCGGTCGCGTTCCTCCTCCACGAGGTCGATCTCCAGGTGCTGGTTGGCCTCGTTGGCCTAGTACGCTGCGGTCGTGGCTCCTTCCAGGAGTTTGACTCGCAGCGACCGGAAGCCATTCTCCGGGGGGAGAACTGCCTCCGCCCCGTAGACCAGGGAGAAGGGAGTACGTCCCGTCGCCCGGGACGGGGTCATGTGCTTGGAGCAGAGGATGCTAGGGAGCTCCTCTGCCCATGCACCCTGCTTAGAAGCAGTTTGCTCGAGTCTCCGGAGCAATCCCTGTAGGATCACGCCGTTGACTCTCTTGACGGCCCCATTGCTCCGGGGATGGGCCACTGAGGCGAAGTGGATGACGAGCCCCAGGCCTTCGTAGAATTCCCGGAAATAAGCCGAGTCGAATTGGGTCCCGTTGTCCACGGTGATTTCCCGGGGGACACCAAAACGACAAAAGACATTTTTCCAGAAAAACCGCTGAACGGCCCCGGACGTGATGCTAGCCAAGGGCTCCGCCTCAACCCACTTTGTAAAGTAGTCGACCGCGACCACCGCATACTTGTATCCTCCGGGCGCTGGAGGGAAGGGCCCTAAGAGGTCCATCCCCCAGCGCACGAAGGGCCAAGTGATGGGGATTGTCTGCAGCGCTAAGGGGGGAGGTTCGAGCCCTTGGCCATCTTCTGGCATGCCTCGCACGCGGAGACAAGGTCTCGCACGTCGCGCATGACCGTGGGCCAGTAGAAGCCCTGCTGGAGAGCCTTGGCCGCGATGGCACGCGGGGCTAGGTGAGAACCACAGCTCCCCGCATGGATGTCTTCGAGAAGTTGAAGTCCCTCCGGCCGGGGGATGCAGCGCAGGAGGTATGCCTGGGCTTTGGCCCGGAGGCGCTTAGCCTCGGTCTCACTAGGAGGGTCCCCCTCCCCCTTGATGAAGGAGATGAGGGGGTCCATCCACGACGGAGTCCAGGTGATCTCGGTGACCTCCGGGACGTGAGGCTCGTCGCCCGTGTCCGGGGAGGCCACCGAGGGCTTCGTGATGATTTCCAAGAAGGCCCCCTTGGGGAGTGATTCCCGGGCGCTTGCTGCCAGGCCCAAGTCGTCGGCCCGGTCATTATCCCTTCGAGGGATATGCCGGGCCTCGAGGCCATCGAAGTGCCTCTCCATCTTTCGCACCTCCTGCAAATAAAGACTCAAGTTTGCGTCATGGCACAGGTAAGACTTGTCCATTTGGCAAACTACGAGCTGAGAATCTCCCTTCACTAAGAGGCGCCGGATCCCTAGGGAGCATGCAAGGCGCATCCCGAGGAGCAAAGCCTCGTACTCGGCGACGTTGTTGGTTGCGGGGAACTCGAGCCGCGCGGTGTACTCGAGTTCCTTCCCCTCAGGGCTCCGGAGGACTACTCCCGCACCAGCCCCAGCGAGACACAGCGACCCATCGAACATGAGGGTCCAATGGTCACTGCGTCGAGGCGGCACAGGGAGGTCTTCATCCCCGGACCCAGAGGCGGGAGGCCACTCTGCGATGAAGTCGGCGAGGACCTGCGACTTGATGGCGGAGTGGCCTATGAGGGACAGGGAGAAGGGGGCGAGCTCGGCCCCCCACTTCCCAATCCGACCGGTGGCTGCTTTGTTCCGCAGTACCTCCCCCAGGGGGAGGGACACGGGACGGTGATGGGGTGTCCCAGGAAGTATTGGCGAAGCTTCCGGGACGCCATTAGGAGGGCGTAGCAGATCTTCTCCATCTCCGTGTACCGAGTTTTGGCCCCTTGGAGGGCCTCACTCACGTAGTACACGGGACGCTGCTGCCCCCTTGCTCCTTCACCTAGACCGCGCTGACGGCGACGGGGTCGCCGCGAGGTAGAGGAGCAAGGGCTCTTCTGGAGACGGACTCACGAGCATTGGAGGGCTCGTGAGGTACTTCTTGAGGTCGTTGAAGGCTTCCTGGGCCTCGGGGGTCCAGCGGAACCCCTTGAGCCCTCGGAGGATCTTGAAGAATTGGAGGCCTCGCTCCCCCGACCGGGAGACGAAGCGGCTTAGCGCGGCTAGGCAGCCGGAGAGCCGCTGGACATGCTTGACGGAGCGCGGCGGGGGCATGTCTAGGAATTCCTGGATCTTCTCGGGGTTTGCCTCAATGCCCCGCTGGGACACAAGGAAAGCTAGGAGCTTCCCCCCGCGCACCCCAAAGGCGCACTTCTCCGGGTTGAGCTTCAGCCCAAATGCGCGGTGGTTGCGGAAGGTCTCCGCCAGGTCGTCGATGTGGGAGGCTGCGCGGGGACTTTTGACAACCGCGTCGTCTACGTAGACTTCGACGTTGCGGCCGACTTGATCTTTGAAGACCAGCGTCATGAGGCGTTGGAAAGTTGCGCCCGCGTTCTTGAGCCCGAAGGGCATATGGACGTAGCAGAAGGTTCCGAGGGGAGTTATCAAACTCGTCTTTTCCTCGTCCCCTTCCACCATCCGGACTTGATGGTAGCCCGAGTAGGCATCTAGGAAGCTCATCAGCTCACACCCTGCAGTGGAGTCGACGAGCTGGTCAATCCGTGGGAGCGGGAAGTTGTCTTTGGGGCAGGCGCGGTTAAGGTCGGTGAAGTCCACGCACATCCGCCACTTGCCGGTTGACTTCTTCACGAGGACGGGGTTCGCGAGCCACTCGGGGTGCAGGACCTCCCGAATGAACCCCGCCTCTCGGAGCCGGGTGATCTCTACCTTGATTGCGTCTTGGCGCTCGAGGGAGAGTTTCCGCAGCTTTTGTTTAACCGGGGGGTGACCGGGGGCCATTGCGAGCTTGTGCTCAATAACGTCCCGGGTGACGCCCCGCATGTCCGAAGGCTTCCATGAAAAAACATCGGAGTTTTCGCGCAGAAAAGCCGCAAGTTGCGCGCGCTGCATGCTCCTCGGGGAGCTCCGCTCCGATCTGGACGGTTTTGTCTTCGTCGCCCGGGGACGGCAGGACCTTCCGGAGGCCCCCTTCCGGGCGCGGCTTGAGGAGGGGCCTCCCGGGCGGTGGCGCAGCAACGTCTGATTCTGGGGCAGAAGCCTCCCCCCCGGGCACCTTAAGGATGTTGACGCTTCCGATTGTGGCGGCGGCGCGCTCGTATAGAGAACGGACCATGTCTTGGTCTCCCCGGACGTTGATCACGCCATGCGGCCCGGGGATCTTCATGCAGAGGTAGTTTTGATGGGTGGCAGCCCCCAGCCGGTTGATTGTGGTCCTCCCCATTATCGCGTTGTCGGAGGAGGGGAGGTCCACTACGTCGAAGCGGACCAGCTCGGTCCGGTAGTTCTCCAGGGTGCCGACTGTCATGGGAAGATCTACCTTGCCCACGGGGTGGATCGCCTTCCCCCGGACAAAACCTTGCAGGGGCCCTGCCGCGGGCTGCAGGAGCTTCTCATCCACCTGCATCTCTTTGAAGGCCTTCAGGAATAGGACGTCAGCGGAGCTCCCGCCGTCCACGAGGATGCGGGCCAAGTGGCAGTTGTAGATGGTCGCGGAGACGATGAGCGCGTCGTCGTGGGGGAAGCGAACCCCTCAGGCGTCTTCCGCCGTGAAGGTGAGGGGGACGTCCGACCACTTGGGTGGCAGGGACGCGTGTAGCACCCCCACAACCTTCACTCCTCGCGCGTACTCCTTACGCTGGCGCTTAGAGTCCCGCCCAGAGGCGGACCCTCCCACGATGACGTTGATGCGGCGCTGAGAAGTTTGGAAGGGGAGAGCTTCTGAAGGCTCCCCCTCCTGCGTCTGCCCCTGCTGGCCCCCCGCGGGAGCAGGAAGGGCCGGGACAGCTGGCCGAGGGGGCAAGGAGGCCGGAGTCCCCCCTCCCTGCCCGCACTGGTCGAGGAACGCCGCGAAGTGCTGCAGCAGCTGGCTGCAGTCTCGGGTAGCGTGGGTACTGGACCCGTGGAAGCTGCACCACGGTCCTTCCCAGGTTCTCCCTGCGGGGCCTTCCCGGCCGCGCGAAGACTGTCCTCCCCCATGGCCTTTCGGCTTGGGGAAGGGGCGGTTGCCATTCGGGGGGTCGCGCGAGCCGCCTCCGCCCTCGAGGACAAAGGTGTCCCGAGGCCGTGGCTCGTTAACCCCCCTGTCTGGGGCGCTTGAGGGGATCTCTGGCCCCCCAGTCGGCAGGGGCGGGAGCCCCTTGGGTCTTCTTCCAGATGTCGTCTTCCTCCGCCCGAGCGTAGTTTTCGAGTACGTTGAAGAGCTCGTCGGCAGAGGAGGGGCAGCTCCGGGAGAGCCTTCGGTGGAGCTCCCCCGGGAGTATCCCGCTTTTGCATGCTTCGATGACTGTAGAGTCGGGGACGTGGACCACTTTGCTCTTCACCTGAGCAAAGCGCTTGAAGAAGCTTCTGATGGTTTCCCCAGTCCTCTGCCGGACGGTGTACAGCTGCGAGGAGTCCAGGGGACGCACGTAGTTCCCCTGGAAGTTCGCGCAGAACTCTCGCTTGAGCTGCGTGAAAGACTTGATGGAGCCGGCCTACAGGTTGTAGAACCAGGAGTGGGCAATGCCGGTGAGGTAGAGGGGGAAGACGTTGCACTGTACCGTCTCATCCCCCCCGGCCACGGAGATGGCTGTGGAGTATACCTGCACAAACTCATAAGGATCGGCCTCACCGTTATAGTGCTCGATGTGCGGAGGGCGGTAGGGTCGCGGCCACCGGATGCTACGAAGTCTCCGGCATAGGGGCTGGTTAGCCCCCTGCACTTCTCGGGGAGAGTCTCGGTTGCTGTCTTCTTTGACGGGGGACACACCCTCGTTATCGGAGTCTGGGAGCGGTCCGAGAGGTCCGCCGGAGTGGCGGTGGCGACGCTTCTCTTTTGGACTGGGGCTGAGTTCCCGCACGTCCGGGCTCTCCTCCGGAGAGGCTGGCTCTTCAACGGGTCTCTTCCCCCGACCGGCGTGAGAGCGAGGCTCCCTACGCCCACAGCCAGGGGGAAGTTCTTCCCCGCTCTCGGGTGAATGCATTCGCTCGACCTCCCCCCGGGCGAAACAGACCTGTTCCGCCGAGGGAGGGAGCTTATGCACTGTAGCTACCGGCCCGAAGGCTTCCGGGGCCGGCTGAGGGGAGCCCCCTACGAAGACCCCCGTGACCGGAAAGGGGGAAGCCCCTGTGTTATCCGGAGCCGGGGAGGGGGCGCCCACGGCGACGTTTGGAACCGAAGTGGAGGGAGCCCCCGTGGCAACGACCGGAACTGTAAAGGGGGAAGCCCCTGTAACATCCGGAACCGGCGAGGGGGGAGTCCCCGCGGCAACGTCCGGGACAGGGGAGCCGATGCGGGGGGAGGTCCGCTGAGGCACGGGAGCTGCTCTGTCGACCACCCCCGGTGCGGTAAACGCGACGCGAGGGGCGGGATTGGCTCCCGGCGTAGGGAAAACCCCCGGCATGAAATGGGCCCCCGGCCCCGGGAATGGGCTTGTAACGGGGTACCCCCCTGGTGCCACGAAGGGCCCGGGCATGAAGTAGCCCCACGGCACTAGGACGGACCCGGGCGCCGGGAAGGGCCCGGACGTATATCCTGTAGGGGGAGGGAACCCCCCGGCGGGATCATACGGGGCGGGCAGACCTCCGGAAGCCGGAGGAGCCGCCGGGTATCCCATAGACGGGGGCATAGTCCCCGGGTATGGGTGCGACGCAAATGTGGGGGCCGGAGGCCACACCAACACGCTGAGCAGCTCATCCATTGAGCGCTGAGCGCGGAGCTGGCCCTCCACGAGAGCCTCAAGCAGGGCGTCCCGGGGAGCCGGGGGAGCCGTCGGGGGAGACTGGTCCCGGCCGAGGTCCCCGCGGTCACCGGGAGCGACCTGGAGGTAGAAGCACCTAAGTTAAGAGGAAAGGAGGGAGGCGGTACCTGGGCTTGGCCGCCTCTGGGCGGAAGCGCCGGGACAGCAATGTCCCGGAAGGGCGGCGCCGGGTCTCCGAGACCGGCGTCACCGGGCAGGGTGCGAGCCCTTGTTCTTGGGGGAGCCATGGCGTCTTGTCACGAGTCCCCACGGACGGCGCCAACTGTCGTGGTATTGCGAATACCCCGGTAGGTTTTGTGATCGATCCTAGCGAAGAGAACGCGATGTCGGTTGACCGGGTGCCCGGTCCTCCCCCGCCGGACAAACACAAGAATTGACACAAGGATTAATACAGGTTCGGGTGACGGTGGGGGCCCTAGTCCTGTCGGCGTGCTCCCGACCGGAGTCGGCTGGGGAGGCTCTCTCGGGGGAGAGGCTTCCGGAGCACACCTGTGAGTTTAGCTATTCCAATCACAATGAATCACTTGTCTTACAACAGAGGGGTACAAGGGCTATTTATAGCCCCAAAAACAAGCAAAAAGTCTAAACTACCCCGGAAGCCAACGTCGAATTGAGGGGTAGCGACGTCCTTCTCCCGGCCAAGCGCCTTGGATGCTTGACAGGTGGTCGCTGATTCCCGAGGCGCTCCTCGCGTGACCTGCACGTGATCAACAACCATAGACTTTACCTTTAGAAGGGCGATGAGGCCCGGGACATGCACCGGAGGCCAGGTCCCCAGGCCAGAGGCGGCTCCCGGGACCGGCACAGGAGGCCAGGTCCCGGAAGCCAAATGGCGGCGCCCGGGACCGGCGCCGGAGGCCGGGCCCCGGGAGCCAAAAGGCGGCGCCCGGGGAGGCACCGGAGGCCACGTCCCCGGGCAAATGGCAGCGCCCGGGACTGGTGCCGGAGGCCAATTCCCGGGGGCCAAAATGCGGCGCCCGGGGTAGGCACCGGAGGCCACGTCCCCGGGCAAATGGCGGCACCCGGGGAGGCACCGGGGGCCACGTTCCCGGGCAAATGGCGGCGCCCGGGGAGGCACCGGGGGCCATGTCCCCGGGCAAATGGCGGCACCCAGGGAGGCACCGGGGGCCACGTCCCCGGGCAAATGGCGGCGCCCGGGGAGGCACCGGGGGCCACGTCCCCGGGCAAATGGCGGCGCCCGGGACCGGTGCCGGAGGCCAGGTCCCGGGGGCCAAAAGGCGGCGCCCGGGGTAGGCACCGGAGGTCACGTCCCCGGACAAATGGCGGCGCTCGGGACCGGCGCCGGAGGCGAGGTCTCGGGAGCCCAAAGGCGGCGTCCGGGGCAGGCACCAGAGGCCACTTACCTGGACTTAGTCCCGCGGAGATTTCCCCAACAGGAGAAACATTAACAGAACATTCGGTGATTTTGGCGGCGAAGTGAGGAATATAAGGTTTGGGTTGAGTACGGATGGTATGAATCCACACGGAAATATGAGCAGTCGACATAGCACTTGGCCGGTTCTTTTATGCATCTACAATCTTCCTCCTTGGTTATGTATGAAGCGCAAGTACATCATGATGTCGTTACTAATTTCAGGACCCAGACAACCCGGGAATGATATTGACGTGTTTCTATCACCGTTAGTCGAGGACTTACATAAATTGTGGAGCGAAGGGGTGCGGGTGTGGGATGCACATAAGCGAGAGAATTTCATGTTGCGGGTCATGATATTTTGCACCATAAATGATTTCCCGGCCTATGGAAATTTGTCGGGGTATAGTACGAAAGGAGGCAAGGCTTGTCCTATTTGCCTGGATGAAACTGAAAGCATGTGGTTATCGAACTGTAGAAAAACAGTGTACATGGGTCACCGCAGATTCCTTCCAATGCATCACGCCTATCGTAAGAAGAGGAAGTCATTCAATGGGAAGCCTGAGAAAGGCTCAGCCCCAGTGTTTGTGACTGGTAAGGAGCTTTACTAGCGCGTGAAGGACATCAAAGTTGAGTTCGGTAAATGTTCTAAACCTCCAGGAAAAATTGTTTGGAAGAATAGATCGATTCTTTGAGATCTGCCATATTGGGAGCACTTACAAGTTCGACATTGCATTGATGTCATGCACGTAGAGAAAAATGTTTGTGACAGTTTGACTGGTTTGTTGTTGAACATTCCAGGAAAGACGAAAGATGGCATCAACGTTCGCCGTGACATGCTCGACATGGGCATAAGGACTGAGCTTGCACCGTTGGAGAAGGGAAAGCGGAAATACCTCCCCCCGGCCTGCTATACTTTGTCAAAAAGAGAAAAAACAGAACTCTGTCAGTGCCTACATGGTGTCAAAGTTCCATGCGGGTATTCTACGAACTTGAAAAAACTTGTGTCCATGAAAGACTTGAAACTGGTTGGTATGAAGTCCCATGATTGTCATGTATTGATGTCACAAATGCTTCCCATTGCTATCAGAGGCATTCTCCTAGTCAAAGTCAGAGAGACAATTACAAAGCTATGTTATTTCTTCAACACAATATCTGGCAAGGTACGTAAGCGTGTACTCCTAACAAGTTAATTAGCTCCATTCGTGGAACTTGTCAGATTTTTTGGATCTGAATATTTGCTGCAACTGTGTCCTTGCAGGTAATTGATATGGATGGACTGGACGATTTGCAACGCGATGTGACTACCACTCTTTGTCAGCTGGAGATATATTTCCCTCCATCCTTTTTTGATGTTATGGTCCATCTAATTGTTCACCTTGTCAGAGAAATTAAGTTTTGTGGACCCGTGTTCCTGCGCTACATGTATCCATTTGAGAGATTTATGGGTATCTTGAAGGGATATGTAAGGAATCGACATCGGCCTGAGGGCAGTATCATTGAAGATTATGCTACCGAGGAGGTGATCGAATTTTGCACCAACTATATGGCCGGGGTTGACCCAATTGGCATTCCTACGTCCCGGCATGAGGGCAGGCTTCAGGGCATTGGAACGATTGGATTTAAAGCAGTCGTCCCCTCTAGTGATCTGTATGCAAAAGCCCATTTTTGGGTCTTACAGCACATGACGGGGGTGGAGCCTTACATACACGAGCACAAGGAAATGTTACGGAAACAGAATCCCTCGAAGCCAGAGATTTGGGTCACCAGAGAACATAATAGGAAGTTTGCTGGGTGGATCGAAAATAGAGTCCTGCAAGCTTCTGAGGGCGACGTAGATGAAGTTGTTACATGGTTGGCCAGAGGGCCTAGATTTACTGTAGGGACTTGGCAGGGGTATGACATCAATGGCTATTCATTTTACACAAAAACTCAGGACGAGAAGAGTACTATACAATGTAGTTGAGTGACACTACTTGCTATTTCGGAGGATGCCAGGGCAGTAAGGGCACTCGACTCATATTACGGTGTTATTGAGGAAATATGGGAGCTCAATTATGTATTACTTAAGATTCCTCTGTTTCGATGCCAATGGGTCGAAATCCCTCGAGGTGTTAAAGTCAACAATTATGGGTTTACTCTCGTCGATCTCAGTAGAGTCGCACACAAAGATGATCCATTTATACTTGCTGAGCAAGCCACACAGGTGTTCTACATAGTTGACCCGGCCAACCCAAAGTTGCACGTTGTCCTTCACAGTAAGAGACGTATTGTTGGGGTCGAAGACGTTGTGGATGAAGAAGAGTACGATCAGTTCGATGAACTACCTCCATTTTTAGATGGAATTCTTCAATTTGTCCCTACCGAAGATATTGACGACACAAGTTACCTGCGAGACGACCACGAAGAAGGATTATGGGTGGACAACCATTCTACACTAATTTGCAATATGTAAGTGACGTATATTACTTGGATCTTTAATTGAAGAATTCTTCAAATCATTTTTCAAAAACTCTTTGGGAAAACATACGTGATGAATTGAGAATCATTTATGCAAATTTTCATTTCAATTGGAGTATATACTTGATTTGAGTAATAATTGATTCTTTTCACAAATCAATATGAAAACTGCAAATTTTCATTCCATGATTGGTTTTTACTGTTAATTTATTTCAAAATTATTGGAAGTCATTTGCATGGGGTTTCAGGTGTCTTTACAAGTGCAAAATGATGTACTGAGACCCATCTGTAATTGTTCTCAGGAAATCCCTTTAGATAAATTTAACAGTATTCTACTATCGGTTTTGTAACACCCTGGTTTCGGGGGTGAAAAGTTTTTTGCATAAAATCCTGCATGCATGTATCCCTGTAGTTGTAGCCATATCAGCTGAACCCTAATCTCTCTCAAACCCTAAAAATCTCCAAATCTATTCTCTAGATCCAGATCAAGATCTGACCATCTAGATTTAACCTACCAGTTATTCTGAAGATAAAAGTCTTCAGGAGACAGATTGAATTCTAACCCTAACACCCAGTATCTAAGCCTCTTTCTGTTTTTTGAAAACAGGAAATTCAGATTTACCCTAAGTACCCCAGTTTCCAGATAATTGAGTTATCATGATTTAACCCTATCCAGACACAAGTATCTTTTGGAATATGTTCCTAAGTATATCCTCAACTTACTCCAAAAAGTTGGGAACCAGATTGTTTCATCTAAGCACTTTTCGCAGTTTAGTCCAGATTTTACTACGAATAAGTCCTTTTTCTGTTTACCTGGAAGCCTGAAAAGGGCTAAAATCCACGAATCAACTCCAACCTCAGAATTTCTTCAGGGAACACCTCCCAAATGCTATTTGATACAGATTTCCCTTCTGTCTAGACTTCAAAATCTCACCCCAACTACCAGAATTTGAGATCGACAAAATCCGGATCTATTTTACCCTTATTTTACCCTATTTTCGAAAATAGGTGAAATCCCTCAAATCTTGTCAAACTTTCTCCAGATTTGAGCTAAATGGGTACTAATAGAAACATTATACTCAGCCATGGAATCAAATTCCAAATTAATCCTCTTTAAGACCAGATATGCAATTTAGTCCAAAACCGATCAAAAATCATCACAACCAGGCCCCTGGTTCGACCACGGGCTACTGTTCACTCAGTTCGACTTCTACCACATCTCCTGTTCACAGCCAGGCCGTTTAAATCGACCACAGCACCAAGTTGCGACCACCTCCTGTCTTCGACCACGCCTGTTGAATCGATCACGAGCACTGTAGCATAGACTAGTTACTGTTCACTTGACCAGCTGTTGTCGTTGCTTTGACCTCCAGCTACAGTACTTCATCCAATTGCTTGCCGCCACGTGTGTGCTCGATGATTGACACTGTGGATCTTCTCGGGCTCACCTCACGGCCAGCTGATCCTCCCCGATTGTGCACGCCACCGGCAACGTTTCAAACAGGAAAACCCGGCCACGTGGAGTCCATGCCGAAGCCCAACATCAATTCGCCTTCACCTCCACCAGAGCAGCAGGTTAAAACCCCTAATCCAGCTGCAGGCCGTCACTTCGCCGGGATTTAGCCGAGTTGTCACCTCCAGCCCGCTTCACTTCCCCGTGCATTTCCAGCCGTTGCAGCCTCCCCAAATCGCCTATAAATAACCCTCAGGACTTAGCCAACTTCACCACACAGCAAAGCACCAGAAATCGCCACACTCCACTGTGTCTTCTTCTTCTCCGGTGAGCAGCAAGAAAGAGCTTCGGCGCCAAGCTTCTACACTGCTTCCCCCTCCAATCCAGATACTTCAGTAAGTTCCCCTTACCTCCCTCACCCTATTCGAGCTAGGAATTAACTACAATCTCTCTCAATCGTCGAAATTTGCCACTTCTGCTCATTTACTCCGACGAGCGATTAACTTCATTCCAGAACGAATTGATCTTCGAGCCAGTAGTGAAAGATGCTTAGAATAGCTCACTTAAGACCCCTGAGCTATTGGTTTGAACAAATTCGTTGTAAAACAAAAACCCCCAAATTCCAGCCATGAACATGAACTTGTACTTATTGATTTAGCTTCTCTGTTGAGCAATCTGTTAATCTAACTCCACCAATGCATTTCTAGTACCCTGAGGACCATACACAAGCAAGGAATTGATTTCAATCACTTTAAATCAGAAATGCCCAAATCAGGTTTGAGTTAATCTTTTCTCCAGCCAATATCTCTGAAATCCTGCCAATCTAGCCCTAGAAACTTTGCCATCTAGATGTTTTGGACCATTCTGAGCAACTTTGTCTTCTATCACGACTTCTAATTCGGCCTAGATTGTGAGATATAGCTATGCCCTAGTTGCTGTACTGTTCATATTACATGTGCTCCAGGCCAGTCAACTTCTTTGCCGGTTTTCATCACTTTCCAGCCATCTCCTGCCCTAGATCCTGTTGAGACATTTGTTCCTGTTACAAATTCCTAACTACCAGACAAAGTGGTGCATCATTTGGAGCCCTAGATCAAAAGTTATGGCAAACCCTAGTTTCTGGCCATGTCAACTCTATGTCAAACTATGCCAGTCAGTGGCATTAGCCCTGTTCACCCACCTCTGGTCATGCAAACCAGAAACTACCTTGTCAAACAGTTGCCCCACTACCTTGTGCACCGTATGCTTGAATCAAAATCCATTTTGGCCACTAGAAACTGTTCAAACCATGTCAATGCCATTCTTGGGCATTGTCAGCCTATGTCAGCCAATGGCATTGGGCCAGTTTGACCCCTTCTGGGAATGCAAACTGAACATAACCTTGTCTCTTAGACTCCTGATGTTGTGATCTACATTTTATTCTACTGTCACAACTTGAGTTGAGCCCTCTATCATCCATCGACCCTATGTCGATGCCTTGAACCGAATGCCAACCTAAAGACGTTCGCTGTTTTTGAGCGAACCAGCCATAACCTTGATATCACTCTAATATTTTGGAACCTTGAAACCTTGTAAACCCTTGACAACTAATCTTAACCCTGGTTTCCATAGTTTAACCCTAATCGTTCCCAGAACTATCAAATCTTGTATCGCCTAAGTGCTTCTCCTTGCATTATTGCATATAAGTGGATTAGTAAGAGTAGGATTGATTGTAATGCCTGTTTGCTTGTTGGATCCTTGTTCAGAGCAAGAGTCCGAGTTCGAAGACTTCGTCGCAGACCCGACATCAACTGCTGTTTCTTACGACGCGGAAGGCAAGTCATACTTTGATCATATTGAAACCCATATTTTATGAATTGCTATGCTATTCCATGAGTAGATATCTCATTAATATTGCATGTGTTGAGATCAATGATATTATGGCAGTGATAGATTGAATACTTGAGGAATGTGAACTTCTTAAGATAGCAAGCCATGAACTAATAAAAGTATAAACATGTACATTTATATTCATGAAATAGAACCCCTAGCCGTGACCAGTATTTTGGTATGGAATGGTGGTAGCACTGGAGGTGCTTGGCTGCACTGAATGTGCAGGCACTGAAGGTGCATGGTTTGTGGTATGATCTGGTCACTGGCATATAAGGACTAGAACCTTGTGTCGTGCGTCTAGTGGCATGAAAAACGTACCAACCACTTACCTGGTATGGGACAGGTGCAATCTAGTAGCTTTCTTAGTATTATCAGTTCCCTGCATGGCTTGTCGATCCGGTTTCTCGCGTGGAAACTGGTGGGACGCAGTTCGTCCATGAGTGGTGTGAGATCAGAAAAATTATGAGAGGATAAGGTGTAAAGAAGGAAGACGCCCTACGCCAGATTAAGTCGTGCGCGACTGTAATCAAGAGAGGCTATGTGTCTTGCGAGAACATAGACCCAGGCTAGGAAGTAAGGCAGTGGGAAGGACCCACAACGGTACTTGGGACTGGATTGTCCATTTACCGGGCAGGGATGCTGTTAATACTAGACTGCAAAACGTTGTGTGATCTCGACCTTGTCACATGCGTATAAGTCGCATGGAGTTGGCCCGACTTGGAAGTCGAGTGAAAAAGTGGATTTAAAAAGAGGTACATCTCTGCAGAGTTTAAAAATGTATTCGAATACTTCGTACTCCCGAGTTTTAGGAGTATGCCGCGGTGGATTAAATCCACGGGGTGTGACACAAGTATTGTTTTATAAACTAAAATTTGTTAGCTCAAGATTACCCAAGTGGCATGTGTTGTCATGATAAGGGGCGTTGCCGTGGGCTGTCATGTGTTGACGTGTCGCGGTAATACCATAATATAGAGATCATATGATAACTAAGAGGCATGTGGATTTACCCTAAGCATATGATAATTAAGAGGCATGTGGTTTATGCCCTAAGTTTATGAAATACTGCTATGAGTATAAGATTGAAAGGCTTGAATAAAAGTAATGTGATATGAGGAAATATCGCCTTGGATATGGGATATATGTATCACCATCAATATGATTTATTTACTGCCATGAGTATGATTGGAAGTTGAATAAGAAATGAGAAAGAAATGTATTTTGAGAAAAACCCTTTACTCTTTCCCCAATAGCATAGGTTCATGTCATTTATACTATATGTATCTCTACCTTCCCTATGACTTGCTGAGTACGTAAGTGCTCACCCTTGCAAATTATCAACAATAGATGGAGTGCTTCATGACCAAGACGAAGGCTTGGAAGATTTCGTGGATCCAGAAGGAAGAGAGCCAGTTCTGCCAGAGCCTTGATGTGTGTTGTTATGCTGTCAACTTCTTACGATTGTGGGGTTTCGCCTAGCTTCCGCCGAGTAATTGTCTTTTGTTTTAATTGGACCATTTGTGTCGTGAAGGCATTGTATTACTCTTTTACTGTACCAGGCCAGCAGGGCATACTGTTTATGTATGATATTTTGTAAGTTACTCTGCTGCAATGAACTCCTGTGCTTGACTTATCCTGGGAAGTCAGTGGTATGTAAGTATGAGGCCAGCTGCAGCGAGCTAGGTCTCCACCGGAGTAGTCGTGGTACCCTGTGCGGGGCGCGACAAAGTAAAAGTGGTATCAGAGCAGCATGAGAACTTGACTATAGGACAACACCTTTAGGAATTGGCTCGCCAGGAAGGCGTAGTTTATTTAAAAATCTATTTTCTAAAAACACTATTTTTGAAAACAGGAGCCTTGTAGCTCCTAAAAGTTTTGATTTCAAAAGTCTTACTTGGCTTTTTCTAAAAATTCGGCAAGATGTCGAGAGTGCGTTTTGCTTTTATAGAGTTCCTCAGGAGTTGGGCTACGTTGCTACGGCATATAGCCTAGTTCTTTGGGTAGAACCCTGTTCGAGTAGTTAGTCGACCGTCGTAGAGGATTAGCCTGGAAAGGGTAATGTAGATAAAGTAGGTGGATGCTCTTGCTAGCTTTTGTGCTCCGCCGTTGCTTTCGCAATGGTTAACTTGTTTACTATGGCTAGAAGCCTAAGTGTTTTGTGCATTAAATAATTGAATTAATTTCCGCACTAGTGCCCTAGCTCTCTCCTAGTTAGTTAGACCTATCTGCTCTTTCTTCAGAAGATCAGTATGGTGTACACGAAAAGAAGATCGCAAGGTAGTCAGGAGGACAGGGAGCAAGCTTCACCCAGGGAAGACCCTGCAAGGAGAGGATCTTCATCTCAACAGAGACCCCTGGAATCAAACCTTTCTCAGGAAGATCAGCCAACCCTCCAAGAAATTTTTCTCTCCATGGAAAAGAGCAGGCAGGAGGCACAAGTTGCCCACACCCAGTTGTTGGCACAAATCATTCAAAAGATGCTAGAAGGGACATCTGAAGGAACTGCTGTTGGAACCCGACTATCGGATTTTCAGAAGACCCGGCCACCAACATTTGCTAGTGCGACTGATCCCATCATCGCCAATGATTGGCTCAGGGATATCGTGGGGAAATTGGATACAATTCGTTGTAACGACTGTGGAAAAGTTTTATTCGGATCACACCAACTCACAGGAGCAGCAGCCGCATGGTGGATAAACTATCAAGAGGCTCACCCTAACAAGGATAACATATCCTGGACGGAATTTAAAGAGCAATTTCGGAAATTTCACGTACCCATCGGTGTCATAGCCGCCAAATGCCGAGAGTTCCGAAACTTGGTACAAGGGAGCCGGACCGTTACGGAATATCTGCACCAATTCAGCCATCTAGCTCGCTACGCGCCAGGAGACATCGACACGGAGGACAAAAAGATTGAGCGCTTCACCAAAGGACTTCAGCACTATCTGCAGTACCAGATTGCCTCCCACGAATTTTCAGAGTTCCAAACCTTAGTCAATCGGGTATTGAAGGTGGAAGAAAAGAGGAGCATAGGAGAAGAAAGTCGGAAAAGGAAGATGCTACAGCAAGCACGGCCGCCAGCCAACCCAACCAGGGGAAGAGTCCCGACATCTCCCAATTTTCGACCAGTCTACCAAGCACCAAGATCACCAGCAACACCGTCATGTCCAAGCTGCAAAGGAGCTCACTACCAAAAGGACTGCCCTCATGCTAGAACTCAGTGTTTTCACTGTGGGCAGTATGGACACCGCAAAGACAGCTGTCCTTGGATTCAGCTCCCAACGTCAATAGCAAGATCGCAAGCTGGAACAACGACGATGACATCCAGAACCACAGCTTCACCACCATTGCAGAGCCCCAGAGGAAGTTCGCCCAACAGAGGAGGAAACATAGCAGGCCGAGGACGAGGAAGAGGAAGAGAACAAATGGGAAGCCAAGGAGGCCGGTTAAACTTCACCTCTCTTCAAAAAGCAAACAACGCCACCGACATTCTCCTAGGTAGATTCTTGAACCAGTTTGCATCTGCTTTAATACTGTTGATCCTGGAGTTACAAATTCATTCTTATCAGAAGATTTTGCATTTAAAGTGGGAATACATATGGTACCTCTGGAGTACTCTATGGATATACAGACCCCAAGAGCTAAGCTGCCTGTATACCCAGCCTGCCATCATATATAACCTTCAGAGTAGAAGGGGAAGAGTTTATGGCTAACCCATTAGTCCTAAACTGCAAGGCCTAGACAATATAGTGGGAATGGATTGGTTATCTCAACATAAAAGTCTAGTGGATTGAGAGAGGAAAACTCTAAGCCTTGTTAGTAACCAGGGAAAGAAAGTCTTGTTTCATGTGGACAAGTCATTAGTCGAGAAACTACAAGGGTCTATTCAAGCACTTCAGAAGATATGCTTGGATCAAGTGCCCATAGTACAGGAATACTCGGACGTATTCCCAAAAAGAACTCCCAGGGATGCCACCTGATAGGGAGATAGAGTTTACCATTGAGTTTAAACCAAAGCGGCACCTATAGCTAAGGGACCATATAGGATGCCGGTAGCAGACTTAGAAGAGTTGAAAAATCAGCTAGAAGAGCTAGAGAGTAAAGGATTTATCTGACCTAGTGCTTTACCTTGGGGAGCCTCAATGCTGTTGAAGAAAGATGGAACTCTAAGGATGTGCGTGGATTACCAAGCGCTGAATGAGGTGACCATTAAGGACAAGTATCCACTGCCAAGGAATGATGAACTATTCAATCAACTTCGAGGAGCCATAATAGACCTAAAGTCAGGCTATCTCCAACTAAAAACCAGGAAGGAGGACATACCCAAGACTGCTTTCACTACAAGATATGGGCTATACGAGTTTACTGCAGTACCTTTGGACCGACTAAGGCCCAGCAGCCTTCATGAACATATTGAACAACACATTCATGGATCATCTTGATAAGTTGTCATTGTGCTCATAGACGACACCCTCATCTACTCCAGAAGTCAAAAGGAACATAAGCGGCATTTGCACAAAGACTTGAGAAGACCAAGAGAGTGCAAGTTCTATGCCAAATCCGACGAGTGCGAATTTTTGGATGACAAAGATCTCATTCTTGGACATATTCTGACAAAGGAAGGAATTTTGGTACATTCTGCCAAGATTTCAGCAATCAAGGAATGGAAACAACCTACCAGCGTGTCAGAGATCATAAGCTTTTCGGCTAGCAGGTTACTATCGGGAATTTATTGAAGGATTTTTCTCAGATTGCTAAACCCCTTACCAATCTGCTGAGGAAGAAAGCCACATTTGAATGGACCGCCAAGTGCGAGGAAAGTTTCCAGAAACCTAAGGAGAAGTTAACAACCACATCAATCCTCACATTGCCAGATAGTAAGGATGACTTCGAAATATTCTGTGATGCTTCGAAGCAAAGCATAAGCTGTGTGTTGATGCAAAAAGGCCAAGTGGTAGCTTATGCTTCACGACAGCTAAAACTGCATAAGGAAAACTACTCTATTCATGACTTGGAATTAGCAGCGGTAGTACATGCCTTGAAGATATGACAACATTACTTGCTTGGGAATAAGTGCAAAATCTATACAGATCATAAGAATCCCGAGTATATTTTCACCAAGACAGAAGTCAACAGGCGCCAACACCGTTGGTTAGAGCTAATCAAGGACTGATCTCAGTATTCCCTACCACCCAAGAAAAGCCAATGTGGTAGCAGACACCTTGAGTAGAAAGGCCTACACCTTACAAGAAGTTGTGTTGAATAAGCCACACTTGCAGCAGGAATTGCAAGGACTAGAGATAGAAGTGGTACTATCAGGGAGGTTATCCACTCTCACGGTACTATGCCGACTCAAGGAACAAATGGAGAACACTCAAAAGGAAAATAAAGAGGTCTGCAAGATCAAGAGCCGAATCAGGTTAGGTAAGGCTCGAGATTTTTCTGAGGACGAACATGGAATTGTATGGTACCGAGGAAGGATCTATGTACCTCAAAGCGCAGACCTCAAAGAGCTGATTCTGCATAAAGCTCATCAAACTTCATACTCAATACACCCTGGTAACACCAAGATGTATCAGGGCTTGAAAACTCGATTTTGGAAGGTCGATATGAAGAAATAAATTGCAGCATATATTGTGAAATGTAACACGTGCCAGAGGATCAAGGCCGACCCTCAGAAGATAGTCTCAGATCGTGGAAGTCAGTTTACCTCAAAGTTTTGGGACCAACTTCATGAAACCTTGGGAACCTAGATGCAGTTCAGCACTGCATATCATCCACAGACGGGGAAACAAACTGAGAGAGTCAATCAGATCCTGGAAGAATTGCTAAGAGCTTGCATTTTGGATAATGGGATTTCATGGGAAAAATGCTTACCACTTGCAGAATTTACCTATAACAACAGTTATCAGGCTAGTCTGCAAATGGCACCATTTGGAGCTTTATATGGACATAAGTGCAGAACCCCATTACATTGGAATGAGACAGGAGGAAGGAACGTATCGAACCATTCAAGATACTCAAGAAGAGAAGTGTCCTATAAACTGGAACTACCATCAGAACTTGGAGGAGTACATGATGTGTTCCATGTCTCTGAACTTTGGAAATGCCTAGAGGAACCCACGGACCAGGTAGAAACTCTTGGTATTCCATTACAGAAGAACCTCACCTACCCTGAGCAACCACTCCGGCTTGTAGCCAGAGATGAGCATCAATTTCGAAGAAAGAAGATCAAGCGGTGCAAAGTCCAATGGAAAAAGAGGAAGATTTGCTTCAGACCTATTCCCATCTTTTCTCTTCTCTAGGTAAATCTCGGGGCGAGATTTCTTTAAGGAGGGTAGGCTTGTAACACCCTGGTTTCGGGGGTGAAAAGTTTTTTGCATAAAATCCTGCATGCATGTATCCCTGTAGTTGTAGCCATATCAGCTGAACCCTAATCTCTCTCAAACCCTAAAAATCTCCAAATCTATTCTCTAGATCCAGATCAAGATCTGACCATCTAGATTTAACCTACCAGTTATTCTGAAGATAAAAGTCTTCAGGAGCCAGATTGAATTCTAAACCTAACACCCAGTATCTAAGCCTCTTTCTGTTTTTCGAAAACAGGAAATTCAGATTTACCCTAAGTACCCCAGTTTCCAGATAATTGAGTTATCATGATTTAACCCTATCCAGACTCAAGTATCTTTTGGAATATGTTCCTAAGTATATCCTCAACTTACTCCAAAAAGTTGGGAACCAGATTGTTTCATCTAAGCACTTTTCGCAGTTTAGTCCAGATTTTACTACGAATAAGTCCTTTTTCTGTTTACCTGGAAGCCTGAAAAGGGCTAAAATCCACGAATCAACTCCAACCTCAGAATTTCTTCAGGGAACACCTCCCAAATGCTATTTGATACAGATTTCCCTTCTGTCCAGACTTCAAAATCTCACCCCAACTACCAGAATTTGAGATCGACAAAATCCGGATCTATTTTACCCTAATTTTACCCTATTTTCGAAAATAGGTGAAATCCCTCAAATCTTGTCAAACTTTCTCCAGATTTGAGCTAAATGGGTACTAATAGAAACATTATACTCAGCCATGGAATCAAATTCCAAATTAATCCTCTTTAAGACCAGATATGCAATTTAGTCCAAAACCGATCACAAATCATCACAACCAGGCCCCTGGTTCGACCACGGGCTACTGTTCACTCAGTTCGACTTCTACCACATCTCCTGTTCACAGCCAGGCCGTTTAAATCGACCACAGCACCAAGTTGCGACCACCTCCTGTCTTTGACCACGCCTGTTGAATCGATCACGAGCACTGTAGCATAGACTAGTTACTGTTCACTTGACCAACTGTTGTCGTTGCTTTGACCTCCAGCTACAGTACTACATCCAATTGCTTGCCACCACGTGTGTGCTCGATGATTGACACTGTGGATCTTCTCGGGCTCACCTCACGGCCAGCTGATCCTCCCCGATTGTGCACGCCACCGGCAACGTTTCAAACAGGAAAACCCGGCCACGTGGAGTCCATGCCGAAGCCCAACATCAATTCGCCTTCACCTCCACCAGAGCAGCAGGTTAAAACCCCTAATCTAGCTGCAGGCCGTCACTTCGCTGGGATTTAGCCGAGTTGTCACCTCCAGCCCGCTTCACTTCCCCATGCATTTCCAGCCGTTGCAGCCTCCCCAAATCGCCTATAAATAACCCTCAGGACTTAGCCAACTTCACCACACAGCAAAGCACCAGAAATCGCCACACTCCACTGTGTCTTCTTCTTCTCCGGTGAGCAGCAAGAAAGAGCTTCGGCGCCAAGCTTCTACACTGCTTCCCCCTCCAATCCAGATACTTCAGTAAGTTCCCCTTACCTCCCTCACCCTATTCGAGCTAGGAATTAACTTCAATCTCTCTCAATCGTCGAAATTTGCCACTTCTGCTCATTTACTCCGACGAGCGATTAACTTCATTCCAGAACGAATTGATCTTCGAGCCAGTAGTGAAAGATGCTTAGAATAGCTCACTTAAGACCCCTGAGCTATTGGTTTGAACAAATTCGTTGTAAAACAAAAACCCCCAAATTCCAGCCATGAACATGAACTTGTACTTATTGATTTAGCTTCTCTGTTGAGCAATCTGTTAATCTAACTCCACCAATGCATTTCTAGTACCCTGAGGACCATACACAAGCAAGGAATTGAGTTCAATCACTTTAAATCAGAAATGCCCAAATCAGGTTTGAGTTAATCTTTTCTCCAGCCAATATCTCTGAAATCCTGCCAATCTAGCCCTAGAAACTTTGCCATCTAGATGTTTTGGACCATTCTGAGCAACTTTGTCTTCTGTCACGACTTCTAATTCGGCCTATATTGTGAGATATAGCTATGCCCTAGTTGCTGTACTGTTCATATTACATGTGCTCCAGGCCAGTCAACTTCTTTGCTGGTTTTCATCACTTTCCAGCCATCTCCTGCCCTAGATCCTGTTGAGACATTTGTTCCTGTTACAAATGCCTAAATACCAGACAAAGTGGTGCATCATTTGGAGCCCTAGATCAAAAGTTATGGCAAACCCTAGTTTCTGGCCATGTCAACTCTATGTCAAACTATGCCAGTCAGTGGCATTAGCCCTGTTCACCCACCTCTGGTCATGCAAACTAGAAACTACCTTGTCAAACAGTTGCCCCACTACCTTGTGCACCGTATGCTTGAATCAAAATCCATTTTGGCCACTAGAAACTGTTCAAACCATGTCAATGCCATTCTTGGGCATTGTCAGCCTATGTCAGCCAATGGCATTGGGCCAGTTTGACCCCTTCTGGGAATGCAAACTGAACATAACCTTGTCTCTTAGACTCCTGATGTTGTGATCTACATTTTATTCTACTGTCACAACTTGAGTTGAGCCCTCTATCATCCATCGACCCTATGTCGATGCCTTGAACCGAATGCCAATCTAAAGACGTTCGCTGTTTTTGAGCGAACCAGCCATAACCTTGATATCACTCTGATATTTTGGAACCTTGAAACCTTGTAAACCCTTGACAACTAATCTTAACCCTGGTTTCCATAGTTTAACCCTAATCGTTCCCAAAACTATCAAATCTTGTATCGCCTAAGGTAGGCTCCATCTATTGTGATGAGGACATCACTCCTATGCATACGCCCGAGACTCCTCCAGTTGTGATGCAAGGACCCATCACAAGAGCACGAGCACGGCAATTGAATCAACAGGTGAGCTCGTTCCTAAGTGCCCGTGTATATACTTGTGAGGATAGTATGCTCCCTAATGATATTATTGATTATATTGTACTTAGGAACTTTGGAGAGGATCATGAAGGCCTTGGGAACCAGCAAGGGCTAGGAGGGAGGCCAGGAGGGCGTCCAAGTCAAGTTGGAGTCCCAATTCATCTCGGAGTCGGAGTCCCAATTCATCTCGGAGTCGACTACCTCGGCCACCAGGAGCAGTGTTCACTAAAATCGTCGTCCAGGCCACAAACGGACTCCGATTTCAATTATCCACATATGTATCGAAAGCTAAGGAGATAACCTTTCCAATGGCACCGGTTTCAGGTCAATTGGACTGCTGAGTCGACGGGAATTCGCGTTGCAAGTTGGTGGACAGAATCTGTCCCAGGGTGCTGCGTCACCAATTTGGGCCGTTGGCCCATGTATCGTGTTGGAGTCCATCACGGACACGTCTAGGGTTTCTAGGACGTCCCTTAGCCCTTATATTCAGTAGCCGCCGCTAGGGTTTGCTTTGGGTTTTGCTTAGATTAATCTGTCAAAGAACAGTTTCGCCGTGTATCGGTTTGTGGAACCCCAACTCGTGAGATTCAATTTATATTTGCAATATTTCAGATTGCTTCTTTCTCGTTCTTGCTTGTGTTCTCGATTCGCATGCAGGGATAAGCCTTCTTGGCGAGGTCAATCGTGTTTGTGCATGGTTGATAACCAACGGAGCCGTGGTGTAGCGATTGCTGGGTTCGGATCGGTTCTGATCGGAAGCCGGATCGTCAACGTCGAGTCTCCACCAATCGACTTACCTCTACCTGTCGGAAGATCGGGCCACCGTGCGCATCATATTGAGTTGAATGTTGCAAGGGTGAGCACTTACATACTCAGCAAGTCATAGGTAAGAATAGATACTTGTTTTTAATAGTGACTTCATTCAAAGCTCGGTAATCTACACACATTCGTAGAGTTCCGTCTTTCTTCCTCACAAACAAAACTGGGGCTCCCCATGGCGAAGCACTGGGTTTGATAAATCCCTTGTTTTCCAAGTCTTCGAGTTGATTCTTGAGCTCCTCCAAATCTGTAACTGGCATCCTATAGGGACGTTTTGCTATAGGTGCTGCTCCTGGTTTAAGCTCAATACTGAATTCTATTTCTCTGTCAGGTGGCATTCCCGGAAGTTCTTCTGGAAACACATCAGAATATTGTTGCACTACAGGCACTTGTTCCAGGCATAACTTTTGTAATGCTTGAACAGATCTTAGCGGTTTCTTGACTGATGATCTTTCTGCATAGAATAGAACTCTCTCCCCTTGGTTACTGACAAGACTAAGGGTTTTCTCTTCACAGTCTACTAGACCTTTATGTTGGGACAACCAATCCATTCCCAAAATAATGTCTAGTCCTTGCAGTTCTAGAACTAGTAGATTTGCTTCAAATTCTACCCCTTCTATATTGAAGGTTACATTTGGGCAGATCGAGTAAACATATAATCTAGCCCCTGGAGTTTGTATAACCATAGAGTACTCTAGTGGTTCTTGCTCTATATGCATTTCAACTTCAGATGCAAATGCTTTTGACATGAATGAATTTGTAGCACCAGGATCAAACAATATTAAGGCAGATGCAGATTGAATCAGAAATCTACCTAGAAGAATGTCGGTGGCGTTGCCTGCTTCTTGAATTGAAGTATAGTTTAACCTTCCTCCTTGGGTTGTAGCTGGTGCTCTACCTCTTCCTCTTCCTCGATTAGCCATGTTTCCTCCTCTTCCTGCTGAATTTCCTCTAAAATTCTTTGATGGTGATGCTTTGGTTACTACTGGCTGTGTTCCTGCCTGAGATCTGGCAATGGACATCGGAAGTTGTATCCAGGGACAGAATTCCTTACGATGCCCACGCTGTCCACAATGATAACACTCGACACGAGGATGAGGGCAATCCTTCTGAGGTTGATTTCCTCTGCAGTTGGGGCACAATGTCGTTGCTGGTCTGGGATTCTGATAAGATGGTCGGAAATTGGGAGTGATAGGAACTCTTCCTCTGATTGGATTTGGCTGTGGTCGTGTTTGCTGGAACATCCTCCTCTTTCGGCTTTCTTCTCCCATATTCTTCTTCTCTTCCACCTTTAAAGCTCTGTTCACTAGGGTTTGAAATTCCGTAAGTTCATGAGAAACAATTTGATACTGTAAATAGTGCTGAAGTCCTTCTGTGAAGCGCTCTATCTTCTTCTCTTCAGTATCCACATCTCCAGGTGCGTATCGAGCCAAATGAGTAAATTGGTGTAGATACTCAGTGACTGACTTACTTCCTTGAGTTAAATTCCGAAATTCCCGACGCTTAGCTGCCATAACACCATTAGGAATATGAAATTTCTGAAATTGATCCTTAAATTCCCTCCAAGAGATATTATCTTTATCATGGTGGGCTTCCTGGTAGTTCATCCACCATGCAGCTGCAGCTCCTGATAACTGATGAGATCCAAACAAAACTTTCTCTCGTTCGCTGCATCGGACCGTGTCTAGTTTCCTCTCGATATCCCGTAACCAATCATCGGCAACCATGGGATCGGTCGCACTGGAGAATGTTGGTGGACGGGTCTTTTGGACATCTGTTAATCTTGCTCCTACAGCAGAAGTAGTTCCTTCTGTTGTTCCAGTAGGCAGTTTCTGAACTATCTGGGCTAACAACTGGGTTTGAGCTATCTGAGCTTCCTGTCGACTTTTCTCCATTGACAACAGAATTTCCTGAAGACTGGGTTGTTCATTCTGAGGTGGATTGGAACTCTGAGATCCTTGCTGAAACAAAGGGTCTCTTGTCATAGTTTCTTCTTCCTGCGGAGTCTGACCCATATCTTCTCTTCCACTTCGAGATCTCCTTCTTGTGTCAACCATGGTGGCTCTGAAAAAGGTTTAGACTGATCTAACTAACTAAGGCCAACTAAGACAGCAATGCAGAAATTAATGCAACTACTTTAATGCATAAAATTACTTAGGCTATTAGCCATAATACACAAATTAACCATTGCAAAAGCAACAACGAGTCACAAAGCTATCAAGGGCATCCACTAGCTCTGTCTACACCAACCCTTAAGACACTCTGAAACAACAGAACGCACTCTCACAATCTTACCGAATTTTAGGAAATCCAATTAAAATTTTGAAATGAAGGTTTTCAAGAGCACAAAGCTCATTATTTTTACCAAAATAAAGTTTTCAACAAATAGTTTCTAAATAAATTACGTCTTCCTGGCACGGCCAATTCCTAAAGGTGTCGTCCTACAGTCAAGTTCTCATGTTGCTCTGATACCAACTTTTCTGTCGCGCCCCGAAATTGGGACAACGACTACCCCTGTAGAGACCTAGCTCGCTGCAGCTAGTCCCATTCGCACAAACCTTTGACTTCCCAGGATGAGTCAAACACAGGAGTATATTACATTGCAACAGAGTACTCACAAAATACTAAGCAGTGTGGCCTGCTGGCCTTAATATTACATAAAGAGGATTACAATGCCTACAAGGCATTCAGGGTTTAGCAAAATATTTAACTACGCAGCAGAAGATAGGTGACCCTCCCACAAAAGAAGTTGATGGCAGAACAACACACTTCAGGGCTCTGGCGGAACTGATTCTCCTCCTTCTGGATCCACGAAGTACTCCATGCCATCATTTTGATCAAGGTAGGCTCCATCTATTGAGTTGAATGTTGCAAGGGTGAGCACTTACGTACTCAGCAAGTCATAGGTAAGAATAGATACATATAGTAGTGATGATATGAACTTAGACTAGTCAAGAATTATGGATATTTGTAAAAATAATCTTTTTCCTTCTTATCTCATCTTATGGCAGCACTTTTCATAATATAACATCATCAATCATGTTCACTAGATTATACCACTACCGCGACACGTCGACACACGACAGCCCACGGCAGCACTCCTTATCATGACAACACATGTCGTTTGGGTAATCTTGATTAAACATATTTTATTTAGAAAATAGTACTTGTGTCACACCCCGTGGATTTAATCCACCGCAGCAGACTCCTATAAACCCGGGAGCTCGGAGTATTCGAATACGTTTTTGACTCTGCAGAGAGGTACCAATTTACCCGCAAGATATTCCACTTTCAAGCCCATCCTATCAAAATGATTAGACCCCTCCTCACAACCATGTGTGAGTGGCAAGGTGGAGATAACAAGAACTTTTGTTATGCATCACTTACAATTCACCCCCGACCCTGTGGCTCTCAGCGAGACACAGTTGTGGCAGGTTGTATTCAAACCTCCACCCCTTTGCTTATTCCCATTATTGGGTCAGCGTGCTTGATCACCTTCAGTGATATGTGTGGGAGCCATGCTCCGTGTTTATCGTGCATCACTACACATCTCATGCAGGGGTTTCCTGTGCGATCCACATAATTACTTGTTCAGGCCTGTCCCATACCAGGCTTACGGTTAGCACGTTGTTCATGCCACTAGACGCACAACACAAGGTTCTAGTCCTTATATGCCAGTGACCAGACCATCCACAACCCTGCATCTTCAGTGCCTGCATATCCTTTGCAGTCTAGCACCTCCAGTGCTACAGCCATTCCACACCATTTTTCTGGTCACGGCTAGGGGTTTTATTTCATGAATATAAATATATAAATACATATAATAGTTCATGGCTCAAAACTTGTTTATTTCACATTTCACAAATAACCAGTCTAGTACTGCCAATTCATAAATCAACCATTCTCAATCTTTCACATGTAATATTGCCTATATTCAAGGTTTTATTATAGCAACATTTAAAATATAGGTTCAAGATGACCAAGGATATGACTTGCCTTCCGCGTCGTAAGATACAGCAGTCGATGACGGGTCAACAGCAAAATCTTCAAAGTCAGCTTCTGAATCTGCTCGACGACAAACAAACACACAATAATTACTTATAATATTAAAATGTTTTATGACTTATATGCAGAAATGCTCAACAAGAATGATTGAACTATACTGGAGATAATTTGAACTGCAAATTGAACTGAGTCGAGGTTCTAGGGTTTCAAGGAATTTGGGCTAAGGATGGTGATTAGATAATCTTAGGGTTTCAGGATTACAATAGGGATAACAATTTTGTGGTTGGTTTAATCAAAACAGCGAATGTCAACAGATCGACATTCGGATCAAAGCTTGGACATAGCTTTAAGAAAAGCTAGAGTGCTTATCTCAAGTTGTGGTAGTAAAAGAAAATGTAGATCACAACTCTACAAATTCAGTGGACAAAGTGGTTTTCAAGTTACACATCCAGAAGTGGGTAAACAAGGTCAATGCCACTGGCTGACAAGCTCTGGCATAGAGCTGACAATGCCAAAAACTAGGGCTTAGCATAACTTTTGATCTGGAGCTCCAAATGATGCACCACTTTGTCTGGGAGGTAGGCATTGATAACAGGAACAATTAAGTCACCAGGATGTAGGGCAAGAAATGGCTGGAAAGCAAGAATTTCAGTGATGAACTGAGGTGAACACACTGCACTGGATCATTTCTGGACACAAACTTGGCATGGCTATAAATTCCAATCTAGGCCGATCTAGGTGTCGGGCTAGAAGACAAAAATGATCAGGAGGCTAAGGCACATCTAAAAGACAAGGTGATTTGGGCTGAAACGGCCGGGAACACTTTTCTGGTCATCGGCGCCGGAGAAGAAGCACTTGCAATTGGGGGTTTCTGCTACAGGCCAAAAGAACTTAATTCCTTGCTTGGAGAGTATCTAGGAGGTATAAGGAAGCTCGTGGTACAATTAGATTGGCCGGAGGATCACTGGAGAAGTCTGGCGATGATCGCCGGTTTCTGGTGAAGCTTGGTTTAGGGAAAAGCTTCGATTCTTGCTTAATTGGGGATTCTAAGCTTATAGGCTTGCTTGAAATAACTCACTGATCAATTTTGTTTACAGAAACGAAAGCTAATTCGAATTGAATTGGGATGCATTGCCGGAACAGGGCATTTAGCAATTCCGGCGATCACCGGCGTTAGGGTCCACCGGAGAGCAATTCGATGCAACAGTACAATCAGGAGGATGAGAGGTACTCACTGCTAGCTTCAATTTGGCAAGAGATGCAGTGAAGTGAGCTGGCACCGTGAGCCTCCTCGACGGCTCGCTGGAGAAGATGACTGAAACAGCGAGATTTGGAATTTGGCTGGTTTCTGGTGAAGTGTGGAGAAGCTGCTGCACACAGGAGCACTTAAATAGGCCAGGCGAAGATGGCGAAGGGGACAATGAAGTGATTGGCTGCTGTGATGAGATTGTTTGCGTGCTGGAGCAGTAGCGGCGAAGAAACAGCAAGAGCGGTGATGCGACGGCGACAAGCTTTCAGCTGATCACAATGTCGCCTCATCGGGACCTGGCAAAGCTTGTAGCAAGCGGTGGCGACAAGTACTGGCGCGGCGAAGCGACGTGGCGATGAATTGCTGACAAAAGCCATTGATCGCGCGCGGGAGCAAGCGCTGGTCGTCGACGTAGCAGCAACCTTGCCACGGCACTGGTTGGAGCAAGGACACGTGCACACCGGCATGCACGGTCACAAGCGCGGCGAAGCCTCACCGGCGATGAGCAACCACGATGCACAGGAACGGCGGTTTCTAGTCGAATGCTTGCTGCTGTCCTAGTCGAAAATGGACTGAACTGCAGTTTCAATCTTTGAGTTTTGGACTGAATTGTAAATCTGGAATTCTGGAAGGTTTAAACTGAAATTGGTTTCACTAATCTGGTAGATTATATTCAACAGGATATTTGGCAAAGGTAATTGATAAGGTTTGGCACATCTGAATAGTTTTCGATACAAACTGAAAATAGGGTAATTTAGGGTAAAATAAGATTTAAGTTTTGTCGATTTCGAATTCTGGCATTTAGGGTTCGATTTTTATATCTGCATAGCAGAGAGACTTGTGGCAAATAGCATTTTGAGAAGATTTGCCGAAGAAATTCTGAATTTGGAGTTAATCTGGAGATTTTAGCCTTTTTGGGTTTTCAGATATCAGATAAGGACTAATTTGCGATAACTCTTGGACTGATTTGTGAAAAGAGTCTAGATGGTGAAATCTGGCTGTCAACTTTTTAGATTAAGGTATTGACATACCCATGATCATATTCCAGGAATAATCTGATCTGAACTTGGTCAAGATTTTGATTAAATCTGGATTCAGAGTATTTAGGGTAATATAAGGTATTTCTGTTTTCGAAAACAGAATGGAGTTGATAAATCTGGGGTTTAGAGGTACAATTGGATCTGGGTTCTGAAGGCTTTTAGATTCAGGATAACTAATAGATCACATCTGAACAATCTGATCTTGATTTGAGGTCACAGGATAGATTTGGGGATTTTAGGGCTTGAGATAGATACTGATCTGGCTATTACTACAGATACATGCATGCATGCTATTGATGAAAAAGGAAATTTTCACCCCTAACTCAGGGTGTTACATGTTCTTAGTTTACTATCGGTTTGGTATAATAAAACTGATAGTGAACAGTGCCAACACTGAAAACCCTAACTTACATGTTTGTACTATCGGTTTATTGTTCATAACCGATAGTGATTTATACTGTGTTATGAGCCCCTGTTCTTAGTTTACTATCGGTTTGGTATAATAAAACCGATAGTGAACAGTGCCAACACTGAAAACCCTAACTTACATGTTTGTACTATCGGTTTGGTGGTTATGAACCGATAGTAAATATTCATACATTAGGTTATAACCTTGCACGATTTTCCCTCCAGTGCAACTGATCACATTCCAATTTCCAAATTCTCACGCGGAAAACCCTAGATTCCCCGACGTTCGCTTCTTCGCTCCTCTGCGCCACCATTGCCGATCAGAATCTGGTTCTCCACCGCCTCCGGCACTGCATTGCGCCACTGCCTCCGGCCACTCCACGATCGACTGTAAGTGTTCTTGACAAAATCGCTCGCGTGTATTGCTTAAGTTTGTATGCAATGGTTCATATCCCGTTCAATGGATTACAAATATAAAACTAGAGTAAAATTCATGAACTACAAACTTGATAGCTATGAGAATGACAGAATTGATGAAAATCACTAGCAATTTGTCATACAGTGTAGTCCACTATCGGTTTCTTATTTAGAACCGATAGTAAATACCTTAAACTGAATTTTCTGTTAATTATTTCCCATTTTCTAATTTTCATCTGAAATTTTGGTTCATTTACATTTTAACATACTTTATGTTCCTACTGAGAGACTAGCATAGTTTGCACTGCTAATCTTATAGATTTTACTGAATACAAACTTGATTACTATCGGTTTGACTTGGAAAACCGATAGGAAATAGAGTATATCATAGTTTGCACTGCTAATTTGAATTTTCTATGAATTACTTCCCATTTTCTAATGTTCATCTGAAATTTTGGTTCATTTAAATTTTAACAGACTTTATTTTCCTGCAGAAATATTAGCATAGTTTGCACTGCTAATCTTTTAAATTTTCCTGAATACAAACTTGAGTACTATTGGTTTTCCTTTCAAAACCGATAGGAAATAGAGTATGTCTTAGTTTGCACTGCTAATCTGAATTTTCTAGTTAATTACTTCCCATTTTCTAATGTTCATCTGAAATTTTGGTTCGTTTAAATTTTAACAGACTTTATGTTCCTGCAGAGAGTCTAGCATAGTTTGCACTGCTAATCTTTTAAATTTTCCTGATTACAAACTTGATTACTATCGGTTTTACTTGGAAAACCGATAGGAAATAGAGTATGTCATAGTTTGCACTGCTAATCTGAATTTTCTGTTAATTACTTCCCATTTTCTAATGTTCATCTGAAATTTTGGTTCATTTAAATTTCAACAGACTTTATGTTCATGTAGAGAGACTAGCGTAGGGCACAACAATTTTAGTTATGAACTTTGTCATGCACCTTTCTTCATATCAATTGATGGTTTGTTCATGGAATTTTAGGTAAAGCCATGTCGGCATCTTCCTCGGCTGATAGTAGTGATTCGGCGAGGGCGAACGTAGATGGCGCTGCCTCGTCCCAGCGCAAGAGGCAGGCGCGAGGCGTGACGATGTTGGGTCGTTTGGCTAAAGGCGCAGATCTTTCATGTGAGTTCAACCAGTTCGGCAGACCGATCGGGAAGAACGTCGGCCACTATGCTGCCTATGTTGGCTTGTTGGCAAAGGAAAGGGTGAAGATCACCGTCCAGAGCTGGAAGGACGTCAAGGCCGACGAGAGGGATAGGCTGTGGGCGGAAGTGAAGGTAAAATTAATCAAAATAATTGAACTCTTGAGTAATCACATTCCCTTGGTTTATCCCAGAGATTAGGTAAGTCCTGCTTATATGCACCATTTGAAACAGGCCAAGTGGAACATCCCCGACGATGGTCTCAAGATAGCTTGCTTGAAAGACATGAACAACACATGGAAAACCTTCAAGAGCGTCCTCGTCAGTACCTTCCTCGCTAAAGGCGAATCTCCATGCGAGAAATACCCCTTCATAACGGAGGAGGTATGGGAGCAATTCGCCCAACAGAAGGGGATTCCTGAGTTCAAGGTATGTATGGTTCCTTTGCTTGGTTACACCATTGTATGCAGTAAGCAGCGGTGCATTAATTTTCTTGTTTCTGGTACGAAGGCCCTCAGCGAGAAGAACAAGGCAATCCAGAGGAGGAACGACCACCCACACCGGCTCGGCTCTCGCGGCTATGCGGGGAAGGAGGAGCAGTGGAAGAAGGCTGAAGACGAGGCGTCGAATTTCGTCGACTCCCCTGACCTACCACTCTCCGAGATCCGCGATCAGCGATGCAAGCGCTGGTGGCTGTCCATAGGGACCGTGTCGGCCACGGGGACTGTGGCGTTCCCAAACCCCAGGGACGTCGAGGTCGTGCAGCGACTCGTAAGTTGGATAACTTCCTGGTTGGAATCATAGAGTGTGGTAGAAAAAACTATGATCACTAGTGTGCGCACAAGTTTGTGTATATTTCTTCCTCACAATGGAGAGCTTTCAATGTAACAGATCTCTTGCTCGAAGGAGGCGACCGAGGGATTGTTCACTCCCCATAGGGAGAATGACATCTTTACCCGGGCTCTAGGGAACAAGGAGCATCTAGGGTGGACGCGAACCGTGGGGGCTGTGGTGCCATGGAAGAAATGCTTCTCGGAGCCCGGGCAAAAGGCGAAGAAGGCTGGCAGCTGGAAGGAAAGGGAAGTGGAGCTATCTCAGAAAATACGGGCAGATGTGACTACACAATTCACGGACATGTTCGCTCAAATGAACGAGAAGTATGAACGCCTCAGCCGAGTTGTGCAGTTCAAGGGTTTAGATCCAGCTACCGAGGTCGACGCTGCCAGGCCGAGTAGTTGCGGCTCGAAGGTTCACGTGGATCCGGTGGACCTGATCAAGGTATTGCAACTCTTGAGCTATATATGCAGTTCGGATGATGCCACTCCCGTTACGTTAGAATTGTTTCGCTAACCTGTTATAATTGTTGCAAATTGCAGAAGCCGGAGAGTTGTAGCCTATTGATCAACATAGGCGACAAACCTGTTGCGGTTGCAAATGGGGTCGTATACCAGTCTTGGGAGGATGTCCGGATCCACTGCGTACCTCTGGAGCCTGGATTCGCAAAGGTACAGGTGGACATGGCCCTCCCGGGCTACAGCTCTTTTCCGTTGCCCATCCCAACGGACGAAATGTGGACAATTGGCGAGGCATTGGGCTCGTACATACAGTGGCCCAAGAAGGGTGTTAGACTATAGGAGGTAAACCCTAGCCATTCTAGCTTACAACTCAGTTAATATACTCAATTTGCAGATCTAACTTATGCGTTTGTACTTAAAGTGGACGATGGATACCAGCTCACTTCCTGAGGACACCACCCCCGCCACAACGCATGAGCGAACTCCTTCGGCCCCCATGCCTCCTCCGACGGCCTCAAACCCTTCGCCATCAAATGAGGCCGGCGGCACCACACCCCAACCTTCGAAGGTATACACTCGCTCCCCGCCCAAAGGCAAGGGCAAGGCCAAAGGCAAGGCCAAACAAAGCCAGCCGGGTACGTTCAAGAACGGGTCCCCACTCGTGTCGGAGTACCTTCTGCGCAATATGGATCAAACAACCAGAAGTTTCCACGAGTGGTACCTGACCCGGTCTAGGCGCCACATCAACTTCTTGGTTCACTTCAGGCCAGGCCATTTTCACCGTGAGGCTGGGAGCATATCGGTGGCCCACGAGGATTTGTTCGACCTCCTCAACTGGCGGGAGCTTGATATGTCCATCATACGGACTGGAGTCCTGTGAGTTTGCTGTTGTCTGAAGTTATCACAGTTCCTTTCATAAATCTAATCACTTTGTATGCACTACTTACTAATGTCTACTTTGCATCCAGGTGCATGTATAGGCTGGCGTCGATGAGGGCATGTGACAAGGTAGGTTTCCTCGACCCAGAGAAAATAAGCCTCACGATGCTAGAGCACGACCTAGAACATGCCGAGGAATACATATCAAGGGCACTACTAGCGCAGCAGGACCGAGAGTTCATCCTTGCGCCGTACCACCAAAGGTTAGTGCATTTCCTACTAATTTAACTCATTCTTGTATGTTACGCCTAACATATGTATGAAACGGTTCGCTTATATATGCAATGTAGGGGCCACTGGGTCCTCGCCGTCATTTTCCCATGGATGAATGAGGTCTTCTACCTCGATTCGATGAGCGACAAGGTGGCGCATGTTTTCACCCTCACATGGCACATAGACGCGTAAGTAACATAGTTGTTTTAAATTTTTCTCTGACTAGCTAATTAATGATAACATATTAACCGGAAATGCTAAATTAAATACAGGGCTTTCAAAAATTATGCTAGTGCTGGAGGGAGGCATGACGCGTCGAAGGGCACAACAATTTCTTGGAAAGAATATGAGGTAATTAATACGGATGGAAGTACTCATGATGAGTCTTTTAATTTAAGCTTAATTAGTTCTTTCGAGTTAATGTGGGTTTATGTCTTTGCATATGCAATTTTTCCAGTGCCATCAGCAGCCACAATCGTGGGAATGTGGCTTCTATGTCATGAGATTCATGTATGACCTGATCAGGAGAAACTTTGCCCAATTCCCTAAGGTAACCATTTTTCCTGACTCAAAGTCGAACTTTAATTGGATGTGACGTACGATCCTAACTTCATACACGCATATATGCAGAGCGCCATGTTGAAAGAGCAATATGAGTTGGGTCAATTGAAGGAGCTGCGAACAATTTGAGCTCAATATGTCATGGAAGAAGTGCCTATCAACGATCGATAGTAACTGACTTGTGTTGATTACTGTATTTGTGAATATATATTGAATGTGTTGATTGCTGTATTTGTGAATAAACTCAATATGTGAATAGATTCATTGATGTATTTGTGAATAAACTCGATCAATATGTGCATAAATTCAATCTGTCCAATGCATGTGTATATTACTGTATTAGTGTATTTGTGAACAAATTCAATATGTGAATATTGGTGAATATTTGTAAATATTGGTGTATTTGTGAATGATCCAATGTATCTATGTATTGCTGTATGTATATGTGCATGATTCCAGTATTAACCGTGTCGAGTACATAACCGATAGAAAAAACTACATAGTACTATCGGTTATATACTACAACCGATAGAATAAATATTTACAGTACTATCGGTTCATATACAGAAACCGATAGAATTAAGTTTCCAGTACTAAACGTGTCTACACAATACTATCGGTTTATATATAACAACCGATAGAATAAAGCTTCCAGTACTAACTGTGTCTACACAATACTATCGGTTTATATAAGAGCCGATAGAGAAAAACATTTACATTACTATCGATTTAGATTCTAGCCGATAGAAAAAACCTACACAATACTATCGGTTTATATAAGAGCCGATAGAAAAAACCTACACAATACTATCGGTTTAAATCCGAGCCGATAGAAGAAATTGTCGATAGCGATTAGTGAACGTTGGGAATGTAGATGTTTTACTAACGGTTTTCAACCGATAGAAGTGTGCAACGTTTCTACTATGGTGCCGATCACTATCGGTAAGAGAACCGATAGTAGAGTGGATTTTTAACCGATAGTGAAAAGCATTTCTGTAGTAGTGTAGGAGGTTAACATGTGCGGTTATCCCTTGATTGCACGTGTTAAGCCTGCGTGGAATTTAAGTGTAGTTAACAAAACTACATCCTAACAATTGTCCAAGGCCGTTTCGCATTGGCGCCCTTTTGTCTAGTATAAAAAGGTAGTCAATGCACGTTGTAAGGACGGTTAAGGATTCAGTCAAGCATACAAGCACTACCAGGCGTTCAACAAACCTGAAGACTTAGATATAGTTAGATAGACACTAACACTGAAGAGATCATCACCTATGATCATCTCTTGTTCCCTCTTGTAAAACATCTTATTTGATATAGTGAAACAATAACAAGACGTAGGACTATTACTCCCACCATCAAGGGCCCGAACCTGTATAAAATCCTTTGTGCCCCTACAGACTTGACTCATCCTGCCTTCCCGGAGGAGCACCCTGAAAGGTCCGGCAACTAACAAATTTGCATATGATCGACTAAGGACCCCGAGTCCAAATCGTCGACAATTTCACTATGAGTAAAAAAGGTTTATAGGGCAGAGATATTGTCACAGGCGATAATCTTTCTTTATACTTTTGTGTACGAACAATCTCTAAGTCCTCATCTGATCATTCTCCCTCTTCTATGGTACATCACCATCCTTTTATACTGGACGAAGGGATGCCAATGTGAGGCAATTCTGGGTGGTTGCCATAATGTGGTTCGTATAACCACACCAATCTTCTTCGCCAGTTAATCATGTGCAATTATAGATAACGGCACATGTTAATCTCCTGGCGGTTGTCTTCACACGTGGGAGAAGTTATCTTTATCCTGAGAATGTGCATAGTAAAGACCAGAACACTCCCAGGTTACCTTGGTCGAGCATAGTCAGTGACCTTCTGATCGCGCATAGTCCACGATCTCATGACCTCTCAAGTATTGCGATCATAGACTAACTCCCTGTCCGCGACCTTTTGATCGTGCATAGGAAGCTATCCAGTTGTGACCATATGGTTGCTAGGACATAGGGACATATATCATATCTGAACTTGACTTGAACATGATATAAACTAGATCGGGTGACAATCCTCATCACACTTCAGTCATTTTGAAGTCCATTATGTCCCACAAAGGATAATATACTCACAGACCAATTATCAAAAATTGAGTCCTCACGCACATCTGCTCTGGCAGGAGTGTTTGTTGAACACTTAAAACACCCTTACATCATGACTTTAGTCGAGGATGACCTGGTGACAGTTCACGTCGCCGACCTTGGACATGAAAAAGATATCATTGGACCACAGCGGATCTATCTTGAGCATGGGACCTTGCCCAAATATGAAACTGAAAGTGATTGGTAAGTTCGAAAGGTGCGCCTATATAAAATTATTGATGGAATTTTATATAGGAAGGGTACTCATGGAGTATTCATGCGCTGTATATCTCAAGAGGAAGAGATCTCTCTTGAAAGAAAGTCATGATGGTGTGTGTGGTGCACACGCTTCTTATCGGATGCTGGTCGGAAAAGCTTTCTGACATGGTTTTTATTTGCCTTCGGCACTTGACGATGCCAAGCATTTGGTCAAAACATGCCCACAGTGTCAATTTCATGCAAGAAAAGTTTATTAGCCTACATATACCTTACAAACTATTCCTCTAACATGGTTGTTTGCGGTCTGGGGAATAGACATGGTGGGTCCTATGCCCCAAGAGGTTAATGGATACAAGTTTTTGTTCGTAGTCATTGACACGTTTACTAAGTGGATTGAAGCTGAACTAGTTCACAATATTACCGCCGCTGCGGCAAAGAAATTCTTTCATAAGAATATTTTCACACGATTTGGTGTTCCAAGTCATCTTATTACCGACAACGGTTCCCAGTTCGTTAGTGGTCTCTTTTTGGACTATTGCAACGACATCGGAACCAAAGTGTGCTTTGCATCTGTGGCTCATCTACAGAGGAATGGTGCCGTCGAACGTGCCAACGGGCAGATATTACAAGGCATCAAGAAGTGTGTTTTCGATCACCTTAATATGCACTCCATGGCTAGATGAACTCTACTCCGTTCCATGGGCACTAAGCACCACTTGTAGTCGGGCTACGGGTGAGATGCCTTTTCAAGTAGTATATGGGGCCGAGGAAATCTTACCTACAGAAATTCGTATCAGTTCCATTCATATAACTGAAATTGATCATTCTCATCAACATGAACAACGTTCCCAAGATATTACCCTCCTTGACGAGAAATGTGATCGGGTGTTGATTAAGTCTGCAGTATATTTACAAGCTTAGCGTAAATACCACAGTAAACGGGTGCGACCTCGTAGTCTTCACGTGGGTGACTTGGTTTTACAAAAAATACAAAACCAGTCTAATGGTAATAAATTCTCCCCTCAGTGGGAGGGCCCTTATGTTGTGGCCTTAGTGCCGCGACCAGGATCAGCCCGATTAGCAATGGAAGATGGAAGGATCTTATCCAATGCTTGGAACATATATCAATTATGCAAGTTTTACGTGTAAGTTTTTCCCATTTCTTTTTTTCCTTTTCAATTATCATGATTTCACTAGAATTAACATGTACTTTTCCCCACATTGTGTTATGGTTGAATTCTTTTGCCCCATCCTTTTTGAGATATGCTCGGGGGCTAGTCGCCGATGATCATCTTATTATAGTAACCAAGTTGCATTCGCTGACCGATATCATGATCGCATCTAGATAAGACATCCCTAAATAGGCCATTTCTCAACGCATACGGGACTTAATAGTATGTTTCTGATCGTTCGAGGGGCTGCTAGTTCGTAATAAACTTCGGTATTATATTAAGATCAGCATTAGTGCGGCCAGATGATCATATTTAGTTGAGACATTCCTTTATAAATCGTTTCTTAACGTATAAGGAACTTTTTATATATTCACTGATCATTATTAACCCATATTCCTCCGGTGATTATAATACAATGCCTTCTGTATGTATGATCTCAGGAGGAGGCTAGGGGAATATGGCCATAATATAAGACGAAATCAAGTACATCTTTTCAAAAAATGGAAGGCATGCATTTGCATATTTTCTACTGTAATTGTATATGTGTAGGTACAACTTAAACAGAAGATCCTTGTTCATTACAATGAAATCACAGTAAGATAAGTGTTGGGGGGAAATCTCCACGCGGTCAAGTCCAGGTAAGTTCATGATTGCCCGGGGACAGTGGCCTCCGGGAGCCGCCATGTGCCCGGGGACAGTGGCCTCTGGTGCCTGCCCCGGGCGCCGCCTTTTAGGCTCCCGGGACCCTGCTCTCCGGAAGAGGTCCCGGACGTCATCGCCCTCCTAAAAGGTAAAATCCCTGTTTGTTTATCACGTGCAGGTCACGCGAGGGACGCCTCGGGAATCAGCGACCACCTGTCAAGCATCCAAGACGTTTGACCGGGAGAAGGACGGTCCTACCCTTCGATCCGACGGTGGCTTCCGGGGTAGTTTAGGCTTTTCGCTTCTTTTTGGGGGCTATAAATAGCCCTTGTACCCCTCTGTTGTAAAGATCAGTTCATTATTTTTTGGAATAGCTAATCTCACAGACGTGCACCGGAAGCCTCTCCCCCGGAGAGGGCCTCCCCAGCCGACTCCGGTCGGGAGCGCGTCGACAGGACTAGGGCCCCACCGGGACCCGAACCTGTATAAATCCGCGTGTCAATTCTTGTGTTTGCCCGGCGGGGGAGGACCAGTCACCCGGTCAAGCCGCGCTGCGTGATTTCCGCTAGGATCGTCTTCAAAACCTGCCGGGGTATTCTTAATACCACGACAGTTGGCGCCGTCCGTGGGGACCCGTGACGAATCGCCATGGCTCCTCCGAGAACAAGGGCCCGCGCCCTTCCCGGTGACGCCTGTCCCGGTGACCTGGCGGCACCCGTCCGGGACGCTGCTGTTCCGGCGCTTCCGTCCGGAGGCGACCATTCCCAGGTACCGCCTCCCACCTTTCCTCTCAATCTAGGTGCCTCCACCTCCGGGTCGCTCCCGGCGGCCGCGGGGACCTCGGCCGGGACGAGTTTCCCCCCGACGGCTCCCCCGGCCCCCCGGGACGCCCTACTGGAGGCTCTCGTGGAGGGCCAGCTCCGCGCCCAGCGCTCTATGGACGAGCTCCTTAGTGTGTTGGCACGGCCCTCGGCCCCCACATTTTCGTCGCACCCATATCCGGGGATCATGCCCCCGTTTATGGGATACCCAGCGGCCCCTCCGGCGTCAGGGGGGCTGTCTACCCCGTATGATCCCGCTGGGGGGTTCCCTCCCCCCGCGGGATATACTTCCGGACACTTCTCGGCACCCGGGCCTGTCCCGGTGCCGGGAGGCTATTTCATGCCCGGGCCCTTCGTGGCACCAGGGGGGTACCCCGTCCCCGGCTCGCTTCCGGGGCTGGGGGGTCATTTCATGCCGGGGGCTATTCCTACGCCGGGCGCCAGTCCCGCCCCCCGCGTTGCGTTTACCGCACCGGGGCGGGTCGACAGAGCAGCTCCCGTGCCTCAGCGAATTTCCCCCCGCATTGGCTCCCCAACCCAGGACGTCGCCGAGAGGGCTCACCCCCCACTAGTTCCGGATGTCACAGGGGCTTCCCCCTTTCCGGTCCCGGTCGTTGCCACGGGGGCCCCCTCTTCGGATCCAAACGCCGCCCCGGGCGCCCCCTCCCCGGTTCCGGATGGTGAGGGTCTCCCCCCTTTCCGGTCCCGGGGGCCGTCGCAGGGGGCCCCCCCCAGCAGGTCCCGGTAGCTCCCGGGCCGGTGGCCACAGTGCAGGAGCTCTCTCCCCCATCGAAGCAGATCCGCTCCTCCCGGGGGGAGGTCGAGCGAATGCATTCTCCCAGCCGCGGGGAAGAGCTCCCCCCCGGTCGTTGTCGCAGGGAGCCTCGCTCTCGCACCGGTCGGGGGAAGAGACCAGCCGAAGGACCATCCTCCCCGGAGAGAAGCCCGGACGTCCGGGAAATCAGTCCCGGCCCGGAAGAGAAGCGTCGTCACCACCACTCCGGTGGCCCTCTTGGGCCGCTACCTGACTCGGATAACGAGGGGGCGTCCCCCGTTAAAGAAGACAGCGACTGGGGCTCCCCCCAGGAAGTGCAGGGGGCGAACCAGCCCCTGTGTCGAAGACTCCGCAGCATCCGATGGCCGCGGCCCTACCGTCCCCCGCACATCGAGCATTATAATGGCGAGGCGGACCCTTACGAGTTCGTGCAGATCTACTCCACCGCCATCTCCGCGGCGGGGGGGGACGAGAGTGTCCAATGCAACGTCTTCCCCCTCTACCTCACCGGCATTGCCCGCTCCTGGTTTTACAATCTGAAGGCGGGCTCCATCAAGTCTTTCTCGCAGCTCAAGCGGGAGTTCTGTGCCAACTTCCAGGGGAACTACGTGCGTCCCCTGGACTCCTCGCAGCTGTATACTGTCCGCCAGAGAACTGGGGAGACCATTAGAAGCTTTTTCAAGCGCTTTGCCCAGGTGAAGAGCAAAGTGGCCCATGTCCCCGACTCTACAGTTATCGAAGCCTGCAAAAGCGGCATCCTCCCGGGGGAGCTCCACCGAAGGCTCTCCCGGAGCTGCCCCTCTTCCGCCGACGAGCTCTTCAACGTGCTCGAAAAGTACGCTCGGGCGGAGGAAGACGACATTTGGAAGAAGACCCAGGGGGCTCCTGCCCCCGCCGAGAGGGGGGCCCGGGATCCCCCCAGACGCCCCAGGCAGGGGGGCCGTAGCGAACCACGGCCTCGGGACACTTTTGTCCTCGAGGGCGGAGGCGGCTCGCGCGACCCCCCGAAGGGCAACCGCCCCTTTCCCAAGCCGAGAGGCCATGGGGGAGGACAGTCTTCGCGCGGCCGCGAAGGCCCCGCGGGGAGAAGCCGGGAAGGACCGTGGTGCAGCTTCCACGGGTCCAGTACCCACGCCACCCGAGATTGCCACCAGCTGCTGCAACACTTCGCGGCATTCCTCGACCAGCGCGGGCAGGGGGGGGGGACTCCGGCCTCCTTGCCCCCTCGGCCAGCTGTTCCGGCCCTTCCCGCTCCCGCGGGGGGGCAGCAGGTGCAGGAGGGGGAACCTTCAGACGCTCTCCCCTTTCAAACTTCTCAGCGCCGCATCAACGTCATCGTAGGGGGCTCCGCCTCCAGGCGGGACTCCAAGCGCCAGCGCAAGGAGTACGCGCGAGAAGTTAAGGTAGTGGGGGTGCTACACGCGTCCGTGCCGCCCAAGTGGTCGGACGTCCCCCTCACCTTTACGGCGGAAGACGCGCGAGGGGTTCGCTTCCCCCACGACGACGCGCTTATTGTCTCCGCGACAATCTACAACTGCCACTTAGCCCGCATCCTCGTGGACGGCGGAAGCTCCGCCGACGTCCTGTTCCTCAAAACATTCAAGGAAATGCAGGTGGATGAGAAGCTCCTGCAACCAGCGGCGGGGCCTCTGCAAGGGTTTGTCCCGGGGAAGGCGATCCACCCCGTGGGCAAGGTAGATCTCCCGATCACCTTCGGCACCCCGGAGAACTACCGGACCGAGCTAGTCCGCTTCGACGTAGTGGACCTCCCCTCCTCCTACAATGTGATTATGGGGAGGACTACGATCAATCGGCTGGGGGCTGCCACCCACCAAAACTACTTGTGCATGAAGATCCCCGGGCCGCGTGGCGTGATCAACGTCCGGGGGGATCAAGACATGGCCCGTGCTCTATACGAGCGAGCTGCTGCCACAATAGGAAGCGTCAACCTGATCAAGGCACCCGGGGGGGAGGCTCCCCCCCCGGACGTAGACGTCGCTGCGCCATCCCCTGGGAGGCCCCTCCTCAAGCTGCGTCCGGAAGGGGGCCTCCGGAAGGTCCCACTGTCCCTGGGCAGCAGAGACAAAACTGTCCGAATCGGGGCAGAGCTCCCCCAAGACCATGCAGCGCAACTCGCAGCCTTTCTGCGCGAAAACTCCGATGTTTTTGCGTGGAAGCCTTCGGACATGCAGGGCGTCGCCCGGGAGGTTATTGAACACAAGCTCGCGGTAACCCCCGGTCACCCCCCTATCAAGCAGAAGTTGAGGAAGCTCTCCCTCGAACGTCAAGAAGCCATCAAGATGGAGATAGCCCGGCTCCGAGAGGCGGGGTTCATCCGGGAAGTGTTGCACCCCGAGTGGCTCGCAAACCCCGTCCTCGTCAAGAAGTCAAGTGGCAAGTGGCGCATGTGCGTGGACTTCACCGACCTTAACCGCGCTTGCCCCAAAGACAACTTCCCGCTCCCGCGGATCGACCAACTCGTTGACTCCACCGCGGGGTGCGAGCTGATGAGCTTCCTAGACGCCTACTCGGGATACCATCAAGTCCGGATGGCGGAAGGGGATGAGGAAAAGACGAGTTTTATAACTCCCCTCGGAACCTTCTGCTACCGCCATATGCCTTTCGGGCTCAAGAATGCGGGAGCCACCTTCCAGCGCCTTATGACGCTGGTGTTCAAAGATCAAGTCGGCCGCAACGTCGAAATCTACGTAGACGACGCGGTCGTCAAAAGCCCCCGTGCAGCCTCCCACATCGACGACCTCGCAGAGACCTTCTGCAACCTCCGCGCGTTCGGGCTCAAGCTCAACCCGGAGAAGTGCGCCTTCGGGGTGCGTGGGGGAAAGCTCCTGGGTTTCCTCGTGTCCCAGCGGGGCATTGAGGCAAACCCTGAGAAGATCCGGGCCTTCCTAGAGATGCCCCCGCCGTGCTCCGTCAAAGATGTCCAGCGGCTCTCCGGCCGCCTGGCCGCGCTCAACCGCTTCGTCTCCCGTTCGGGGGAGCGGGGCCTCCAGTTCTTCAAGATCCTCCGAGGGCTTGAGGGGTTCCGCTGGACCCCCGAGGCCCAGGAAGCCTTCAACGACCTCAAGAAGTACCTCTCGAGCCCTCCAATGCTCGTGAGTCCGTCTCCGGAAGAGCCCTTGCTCCTCTACCTCGCCGCGAACCCCGTCGCCGTCAGCGCGGTTTTGGTGAAGGAGCAAGGGGGGCAGCAACGTCCCGTGTACTACGTCAGTGAAGCCCTCCAAGGGGCCAAGACTCGGTACACGGAGATGGAGAAGATTTGCTACGCTCTCCTCATGGCGTCCCGGAAGCTCCGGCATTACTTCCTGGGGCACCCCATCACCGTTCCGTCGTCCCTCCCCCTGGGGGAGGTACTGCGGAATAAAGAAGCCACCGGCCGGATTGGGAAGTGGGGGGCCGAGCTTGCCCCCTTCTCCCTGTCCCTTACCGGCCGCTCCGCAATCAAGTCGCAGGTCCTCGTCGACTTCATCGCAGAATGGACTCCCGCCTCTGGGTCCGGGGACGAAGATCTCCCTGTGCCGCCCCGACGCAGTGACCATTGGACCCTGCTGTTTGACGGGTCGCTGTGCCTCGCTGGGGCTGGCGCGGGGGTAGTCCTCCGGAGCCCCGAGGGGAAGGAGCTCGAGTACGCCGCGCGGCTCGAGTTCCCCGCAACCAACAACGTCGCCGAATACGAGGCTCTGCTCCTCGGGATGCGCCTGGCGCGCTCCCTGGGGATCCGGCGCCTACTAGTGAAGGGAGACTCTCAGCTCGTTGTCTGCCAAATGGACAAATCTTACCTATGCCATGACGCAAATTTAAGTCTTTACTTGCAGGAAGTACGAAAAATGGAGAAACACTTCGACGGCCTTGAGGCCCGGCATATCCCGCGAAGGGAAAATGACCGGGCTGATGCTTTGGCCCGGGCGGCAAGCGCCCGGGAAACGCTCCCCAAGGGGGCCTTCTTGGAAACAATCAAGGCCGTCGTCATGGATGGATCCCCTCATCTCCTTCATCAAGGGGGAGGGGGACCCTCCTAGCGAGACCGAGGTTAAGCGCCTCCGGGCCAAAGCCCGGGCATATCTCCTGCTCGAGGGAAGGCTCTACAAGCGGGGGGCTTCAGCCCTCCTGCGCTGCCTCCCCCGGTCGGAGGGACTTCAACTCCTGGAAGACATTCACGCGGGGAGCTGTGGTTCTCACCTAGCCCCGCGTGCCATCGCCGCCAAGGCCCTTCGGCAGGGCTTTTACTGGCCTACAGTCATGCGCGACGCGCGAGACCTTGTCTCCGCGTGCGAAGCATGCCAGAAGATGGCCAAGGGCTCGAATCTCCCCCCTGTAGCGCTGCGGACTATCCCCATCACTTGGCCCTTCGTGCGCTGGGGGATGGACCTCTTAGGGCCTTTCCCCCCAGCGCCCGGAGGATACAAGTATGCGGTGGTCGCGGTCGACTACTTTACAAAGTGGGTTGAGGCGGAGCCCTTGGCTAGCATCACCTCCCGGGCCGTTCAGCGGTTTTTCTGGAAAAACGTCGTTTGTCGTTTTGGTGTCCCCCCGGGAAATCACCGTGGACAACGGGACCCAATTCGACTCGGCATATTTCCGGAAATTCTGCGAAGGCCTGGGGGTCGTCATCCACTTCGCCTCAGTGGCCCATCCCCAAAGCAACGGGGCCGTCGAGAGGGTCAATGGCGTAATCCTACAGGGGTTACGCCGGAGACTCGAACAAACCGCCTCCAAGCGGGGCGCGTGGGCAGAGGAGCTCCCTAGCATCCTCTGCTCCATGCGCACGACCCCGTCCCGGGCCACAGGGCGTGCTCCCTTCTCCCTAGTCTACGGGGCGGAGGCAGTCCTCCCCCCGGAGATTGGCTTCCGGTCGCTGCGGGTCGAGCTCCTGAACGGAGCCACGACCGCAGCCTACCGGGCCAACGAAGACAACCGGCGGCTGGAAATCGACCTCGTGGAGGAGGAACGCGACCGAGCGCTCCTCCGCCACGCCATCTACGAGCGCGAGATGTCGCGCGCATACAACCAGCGCGTGCGCGAGAGAGCTTTCCGCCTTGGGGACCTTGTCCTCAAGCGCGTCACAGACCCCCAAGCCCAGAGTAAGCTATCCCCCAAGTGGGAAGGCCCCTACAGGATCTCCGCTGTCCTAGGCTCGGGGGCCTACAAGCTCTCCAACCTTGAAGAGCAGGAGCTGAAGCACACATGGAACTTGCGTTTACTTCGCAAGTTCTACGTTTAGCCTTACGGGCCTGTCCCCTCCCCCGGGGCGGTCACGCCGGAGGGGGAGGGGGGACACTGTAACTTCCCTTTTTCCCCCTTCGCGGCTTCGCAGGGGGGCTTTGTATATTTCGTTAATAAATGCATAGCCTTTGTTCTTCAACTGTCTCACTGCAGGTTGTTCTTGTTTACCGCCCCTAGTGGTGATGCCCTCCCCGCGAGGACGCCCTCCCCGCGAGGATGCCTTCCCCGTGAAGATGCCCTCCCCGCGAGGATGCCCTCTCCGTGAGGAAGTGGGCCCTGCCCCAGCAAGTCCCTCCTGAAGGGCGGCTTACGAACAGCCCTCGTGGACTGAGGGTGTAAGCGGCAACCCGGTCCCCAGCGGCCGCGGTAACGAGTCACTTTGGGAGATTAGTCCCCTAACCAAACACTCAAGACCCGTCTCCGGGCACTTCCTCCTCCGGGAGTAGACGCTCTCCCCAGCGGGACGTCTAATGGCTTTCTGGATCTATCTTCCTCCTTCGGGAGTCGACGATATTCCCGGCGCCCCGTTCTCACGGCGACCGGAAGATCGGCCCCTTGCGGCTTGATTGGATCTATCTTCCTCCTCCGGGAGTCGACGATATTCCCGGCTCCCCGTTCTCACGACGACCGGAAGATCGGCCCCTTGCGGCTTGATTGGCTCTATCTTCCTCCTCCGGGAGTCGACGTTATTCCCGGCTCCCCGTTCTCACGGCGGCCGGATGATTATCTCTCGAAGACCTTATTCCCGGCTCCCCGTTCTCACGGCGACCGGACAACTGCTTTACGAAATAGGTTTCATATATTTTCCCCGAAAACATTATTCCCGGTTCCCCGTTCTCACGGCGACCGGACGAACCCTCCCGGGAAGCTCCCCTCCAGAGGTCATTGGCTTTTCATGAGCCCCTTCCGCGCCTTGTTCCCGGTTCCCCGCTCTCCCGGCGGCCGGATGAACCTCTCCCAGTGCCCCCGGCCACCCCGGAAGGTCCCTCCCTCGGAAATCCTGTTTTTACAATTTTCTGACAGAAAACATTTCTACAGGTTATGCTCCCCCCGGGGACCCTGTTTCCCCCACAGCACGCGGAGGCTTCCTCCCGCCCGCTGTGGGCGGGGGGGGACAGGGGGTCCCCGGGTCACCCACGAAGGAACTTAGCTCATCCTTGTTAAGATGAGTCGTCCAGACCATCCAAGAAGAAGAAAAGAAAGAGGCAATAAAAGAAACAATGCGCTTTATTGATCAACAAACCCGGAGGACATCTTCCCCCTCCGGTGGGTTCCGGAAACGATACAACCCGGGTCCTAACCCGGGGGATTTCCTACGAGCCTAAGGCTCCTACGCCTAAAGCTCCCGGAGGCGCTCCCTTAGCTCCCGGGCCAGGTCCCGGTACAGCGCCCGGACGCGACGCTGAGAATCCCTGAAGTACGTCTTCGGGCCAAAACTCGTACCCAGCCGGCGGAAGTATCCGGAGAGGAGGTATCATCTGGGCCCTCAGGGCGCGGGGGAGTTAATTCAGCACGGCTGTTGTCAAAATTATCCAAGTGCCATTCCGGGCGCCACCTCAACCGGACGGGCTCCCGGGCAGTACCGCCGTCGCGCCTCCCGGAGACAAGGCTCAGCAAAATCAAAGCCGCTTGGGCGTCCCCCGGAGAGTCTCTCCCGGACCGTTGCTCGGGAGCAACCCCCCGGGAACCCTGGTAACATTCCATCGCAAAGACTTAGAAAAATTTCTAATATATTTCATTGCAAAATGTTTTTGTACAAGTGCCCGGGGCTTCTCCTAAGAAGCTACCGGAATCAAAATGCCTAACAAAATAAAAAGGGGGTCCTAGCTAAAGACCCGGGGGAGGCTCATACTTTGGCATTGGGGTCCTCCCCCCGGGAAGCTTCCTCCGTGGCCGGGGCAGGGACATCCGTGGCCGGAGGCGCCGGTGTCGGGAACCACGTCCGGATGATCCGGTCGTAGAACCCCTCCGCCAGCAGCTCCACCTCCCGGCGCGTTGGCTCGAAGGCCTCCGGGAAGCCCCGGGGGATGTGCCCCCCGATCGCCCGGGCGCCGACCCCACGGTAGTCAACAGAGCCCCGCGGCGGCCGCGATGACGGGGATCGCTCAGCCCCGTGCCCGGACGTCCGCAGCCTCCGGGATCGCGGAGACTTGTGCGTTAAGAAAACGCACAGCCTCCGCGAGGGTCGTCGGGGGCACCTCCGGGCCGCTCCCGGAGCCCAGGCTAACACCAAGGCTTTCCAGGGCCGAGCGGACAGGAGCGGCCCGCGTCCGACAGCGCCCGGACGCTGGAGCTCTCGAGCTCCCGGAGCGCCTTCTCCCGCACCTTGGCCTCCTCTCGGAGGCGGATGTAGGCGCCCTCCGAAAGGTGCACCTGCGCCCGGGCCCGGGACAGCTCATCAAGAGCTTCGTCCCGCTCCCGGATGGCCGCCTCCCGCTGCTCGACGCAGGCCGAGGCCCGGCTCTCCGCCTCCTTGAGCAGTCGGGTGACCCGCTGCTCAAGGCCCCAGGTAACAGTCGCTACCTACAAAATGCATAGAGTTAGAAAAATCTTAAGTGCAGGAAAAAAGCCGGAGTGTGGAGAGCTCGAGTTACCTGGGCCCCGAGGGACTCGACCCCCTCAAAACGCTCGTGGAGCGTCCCTCCTGCCACGAGGGCCTGCACCTTCCGGTTGTGCAGGCCCTCCGCGTAGCGGGCCACCTCCCCCGCCGGAAATAGGGAGGTGTCTTGCCCGGCCCTCCTGTCGCGGCCGGGAGAGGGCCCCCGGACCACTGAATCTGGGAGCACGGCCGGCGTCGCCGGCGTCTTCGTCGACGAAGTTTCCTCCGAAGACGAAGACGAAGGTTGGGCGGGGATCTCCGCCCGGGGGGGATCATTGGGCCTTTCCCCGCCCCAGGCCGGAGGGCCCTCGGAGCCTCCTGCTCCGGGGGGACCTCGAAGTCTGAGGGGCTCCCCCCCTCCTCATCCACCGGCCAGAGGCGCGGGGGCGCCGCCCCCGAAAACCTCACATCTAGCCTCTCCGGCGCCAATGCCGCCGGGAGAGGCGAGAGGAGCGTCACGCGAACTGGCGACGGGGCGTAGTCCGCCGAATCGGACCCCGCCCCATCGACAACAATCTCCTTCCCCCGGGCCTCGACGGGGGCCTCCGGGGGCGGAGGCGTCGCCTCTGCCCGGGGCACCGCCCGGGCATGTTCGGCTCCGGGAGCTGCGTCCCGGGCCCTCACCGGCGTCGTCGCCGGCGCCGTTGCCGGAGCTGGGGTTTTCTGGACCCGGGGCTTTTTGGGCTCCGAGCCCCCGGCCGCGTCCTTCCCCCGTTTATGAGACCCGGGGGTGGGAAGGGGCTTCCTCTCCGGAAGCCTGAGCCCGTAGGCCTCGGCCACCAAGTTTCGGGGGGGCCCCTCCCCCACGAGGCGCACGATGAGCTCGTGTTCGTCGGCGAAGTACCTCCCCAGGAGGTGCTCCGCCTTGTCCCTCGCCGCCGGGTACGGACGCACTGCAAGAGGTAAAAAGTTAGTCAATTTCTCATAAAAAACTGCAAGTACAAGAATGCAGGGCACTTACGCCGCGTCACCGGCTTGACCGGAGGCCGCTGCTCCGGGCCCATGCCGATCCCCCTTCCCCCGCGTGAGAAGGGGGAAAGCCGCAGGAGCGCCAGCTCCTCCGCGGCGTCCCGCATTGAGCGGGCCTTCTTCGCCAACACCACCTTCCCGAGGAGCTCGAACTCCTCGTCCGTCCACACCGGCGGCTTCGGTGCGGATGATCGGCTGTAGGTGGGAGGCTCCGGGGCGTAGACCACCGCCTCGTCCCGGACCCGGAGGTAGAACCACCTCCGGAGCCAGTCCCCCCAGTGGTCCCGGGAGGCAGCCGCCGGGAGCTCCGCCACCCGGGAGGGCAGCATTTGGACCATCACCGAGCCGAAGGGGGACTTCGGTCCTCCCTTCACCAGGTGGGAGCTCCGCGCCGCCGGTTCATAGAAATACCGGAAGGCGCGGAGGGTGGGCTCCCGCCCGGTCGCTGTCTCGTAGAGCCATATAAAGAGGCCCATACGGACGAGCGCGTTCGGGGTGAGGTGGTTGAGAGCCACCCCGTACTCTTTGAGAAACTCCCGGAGCATCGGATGCACCGGGAGCCGGAGCCCCGCCTCGAGGAAGGCCTCGAAGGCCACGACCTCTCCGGGCCTAGGGCGGGGGGCTCCGTCCTTCTTTAGGGGGACCCGGATGTCCCCCTCTTCGACGACGCCCTTCTTGACCAGGGACTCCGCGTCCGAGGCCGAGAACTCGGAGGCCCAAAGGAAATCCACGGGGATTTCCTCCGGGGGCACCTCCGTGGTCTTCGCTCGACCTTTGGGCGCCATTAGGTGAGTTTTTTGTGTTTCGGTGGCTAAGGTTTCAGGTGGCTGTCAACGACTCCCGGACGCTCGCTACCGGAGAAGGCTACCGGAGAAACTACCGGAAGAGCGCTACCGGGAGAGCTGAAGCTGGAGTTGAAGATTTGGAATGAGCTTCCGGGGCCCCCTAGGGCCCTATTTATAGAGGCTGGCCGTGATCTAGATGCGCGCCACGTGGCCCCCTCGGGGCAATCTGGACCACTGAAATTCAAACCGTGCGCGGGAAACGAAGGGACAGGCGCGTATATCGAGACGCCGGTTCGAACCGCACGTGTATTTATTGCGAAAACGGCGCGGCCATAAAGCGCCCGGCACAGAAACCGAAGCGTCGCCGGGGCTCCGGTGATTTTCGTCCGGAGTTTTCGTCCGGAGATTTCCCCGGTACCGTAACCACTCCCTCCGGGGGCTCAAGCTTTGTCCCCGGAGGGCATGGGGGGCTGCTGTTGGGGGAAATCTCCACGCGGTCAAGTCCAGGTAAGTTCATGATTGCCCGGGGACAGTGGCCTCCGGTGGCTGCCCCGGGCGCCGCCTTTTAGGCTCCCGGGACCGGGCCGCCGGAGCATGTCCCGGGCGCCGCCATTTGGCCCCCGGGACAGTGGCCTCCGGTGCCTGCCCTGGGCGCCGCCTTTTAGGCTCCCGGGACCGCGCCCCCCGGGCATGTCCCGGGCGCCGCCATGTGCCCGAGGACAGTGGCCTCCGGTGCCTGCCCCGGGCGCCGCCTTTTAGGCTCCCGGGACCGCGCCCCCCGGGCATGTCCCGGGCGCCGCCATGTGCCCGAGGACAGTGGCCTCCGGTGCCTGCCCCGGGCGCCGCCTTTTAGGCTCCCGGGACCGCGCCCCCCGTGCATGTCCCGGGCGCCGCCATGTGCCCGGGGACAGTGGCCTCCGGTGCCTGCCCTAGGCGCCGCCTTTTAGGCTCCCGGGACCGCGCCCCCCGGGCATGTCCCGGGCGCCGCCATGTGCCCGGGGACAGTGGCCTCCGGTGCCTGCCCCGGGCGCCGCCTTTTAGGCTCCCGGGACCGCGCCCCCCGGGCATGTCCCGGGCGCCGCCATGTGCCCGGGGACAGTGGCCTCCGGTGCCTGCCCCCGGCGCCGCCTTTTAGGCCCCCGGGACCGGGCCCCCCCGGGCATGTCCCGGGCGCCGCCATGTGCCCGGGGACAGGGGCCTCCGGTGCCTGCCCCGGGCGCCGCCTTTTAGGCTCCCGGGACCCTGCTCTCCGGAAGAGGTCCCGGACGTCATCGCCCTCCTAAAAGGTAAAATCCCTGTTTGTTTATCACGTGCAGGTCACGCGAGGGACGCCTCGGGAATCAGCGACCACCTGTCAAGCATCCAAGACATTTGACCGGGAGAAGGACGGTCCTACCCTTCGATCCGACGGTGGCTTCCGGGGTAGTTTAGGCTTTTCGCTTCTTCTTGGGGGCTATAAATAGCCCTTGTACCCCTCTGTTGTAAAGATCAGTTCATTATTATTTGGAATAGCTAATCTCACAGACGTGCTCCGGAAGCCTCTCCCCCGGAGAGAGCCTCCCCAGCCGACTCCGGTCGGGAGCGCGTCGACAGGACTAGGGTCCCACCGGGACCCGAACCTGTATAAATCCACGTGTCAATTCTTGTGTTTGCCCCGCGGGGGAGGACCGGTCACCCGGTCAACCCGCGCTGCGTGATTTCCGCTAGGATCGTCTTCAAAACCTGCCGGGGTATTCTTAATACCACGATAGAACTAATGTCTAATGATCCTAGCATGGGCCAGAGGGAGGTGATGTTAAGGTTTATATGACAATAGTAGATTAGATCTTCTAAATCATATGTGTATAGATTGGATCTATATATGACATTAGCTGCCTATTCTAGATATTCATATTGGAGTTAATATGAATGACTTAAGGGGATTTAAACCAATCAGATTGGTTCAAAATTTTGATTAATATGATTAATTTAAAAAAAGATTATATTTGATAACCAGAAGCTGTCAACTTTGGTGTCTAAGGAAAGAACACATCATAAGGTTTTTCTTAATAAGCCCCGCTTGGCAGAACGCTTTCCTTCATGGTGTGAGCAAAAATAGTCGCGGTCTTTCCTGGCCAAGGTTACTGCCAACGGAAATTAAATATAGTTGTAGTTATGCATGTGAGATTATCTAACTGATGGTTATTTTCATGCATATAGATGTTGTGACATCTTTTAACCCCTCATGAAACATAAAGATTATACTTGACAACCAGAAGCTGTCAACTTTGGTGTCTAAGGAAAGAACACATCATAAGGTTTTTCTTAATAAGCCCCGCTTGATGGAACGCTTTCCTTCAAAGTGTGAGCGAAAACAGTCGCGGTCTTTCCTGGCCAAGGTTACTGCCAACGGAAGTTAAATATAGTCGAAATTGCACCTATTAGATCATCTACCTGATGGTTATTTTCGTGCATATGGATGTTTTGCCATGTTTTAACCCCTCATAAAAATTAAGTGTTTATTATACCCCTCCAATTGCTGCACCTGTCAAGATTTTGATCATTGCTTGGTGGGTCTGACAAATCAGGGTACCATCAATTATCTTAATAAGGCAGGATGTGTGCTGGACACCCATAAGCATAGAATTGGTTTAACTTAACAAAGCCATCAAAACGATTTTGGGCTTTGGGGCATGGTGTTGGGATGACACCCAACAAACAAGAGTTATATATGATATAACTAGTAAGGAGTTGCTTACCTAAATAACTAGGTTTCTAGCAGTGATACCAAAGCTCACTAGAACTTAGTGAAATATGGATCTTGGCCTACTATATATATTTCTTGAGGGATTTTTTCTCAAATATATAGTTGGTACATCTTTTATTGAATTGTTTAATAAAAAAACTTTTCATAAATATTATGCTATAATTTTGCATTTCTTTACTATTGTAGACCATGGATAGTGGTAGCTCCTCAAACAATTTCAGTTTACGATCTGTCCTTAATAAAGAAAAGCTCAATGGAACAAATTTTATTGATTGGTATAGAAACTTGAGAATTGTTGTCAAACAAGAGAAAAAGGACTATGTTCTAGAGACTCCCCATGACCTTTGATATCCCGGACAATTACCAGACAGAGATAGTCCGGTTCGACGTGGTGGACCTCCCCTACTCATACAACGCAATCATGGGGAGGACCATGATCAACTGCTTGAGGGCCGCAGTCCACCAGAGCTACCTCTGCGTGAAGATCCCTGGGTCTCACGGCATAATCACCTCCCCGGGTCTCTCCCCAAGCCGCGTCGGAAGAGGACCTCCGGAAGGTCTCTCCCCAAGCCGCATCCAGAAGGGGAACTCCGGAAGGTCCCGCTGTCCCCGGACGACAGAGACAAGACCGTCAAGATCGGGGCAGATCTCCATGAGGAGCATGCGGAGCAGCTCGCGACTTTCCTATGCAAGAACTCTGACATTTTCGCCTGGAAGCCCTCCGACATGCGAGGCGTCGCCCGGGAAGTCATCGAGCATAAGTTCGCAGTGACCGCCGGTCGCCCCCCCGTCAAACAAAAGCTGAGAAAACTCTCCCTTGAATGCCAAGAGGCAATCATGGTCAACATCGCCAAACTCTGAGAGGCGGGGATCATTCGAGAGGTTTTGCATACCGAGTGGCTCGCGAACCCCGTCCTCGTGAAGAAGTCAAACGGTAAGTAGCGAATGTGCGTGGACTTCCCCAACCTCAACTGTGCTTGCCCCAAAGACAACTTCCCACTCCCACGGATTGACCGGCTGGTCGACTTGACCGCGGGGTGCGAGTTGATGAGCTTCTTGGACGCGTATTCGGGCTATCACCAGGTCCGGATGGTGGAGGGGGACGAGGAAAAGACGAGTTTCATAACTCCCCTCGGAACCTTCTGCTACGTCCACATGCCCTTAGGGCTGAAGAACACTGGAGTGACCTTCTAGCGACTCATGACGCTGGTCCTCAAAGACCAGATTGGCCACAACGTCAAAGTCTACGTCGACGACGTAGTCATCAAGAGCCTCCGCGTGGCTGTCCACATCGACGATTTAGCAGAGACCTTCCGCAACCTCCGCGCATACGAGCTAAAGCTCAATCCAGAGAAATGCGCCTTCGGCGTGCATGGGGGCAAGCTCCTGGGCTTCCTCGTGTCCTAGCGGGGCATAGAGGCCAACCCCGAAAAGATCCGGGCGCTCCTGGATATGCCCTGTCATGGTATTGCGAATACCCCGGTAGGTTTTGTGAACGATCCTAGCAAAGATTACGCGGCGCGGGCTGACCGGGTGACCAGTCCTCCCCTGCCGGACAAACACAAGAATTGACACGAGGATTTATACAGGTTCGGGTCCCGGTGGGGGCCCTAGTCCTGTCGGTGCGCTCCCGACCGGAGTCGGCTGGTGAGGCTCTCTCCGGGGGAGAGGCTTCCGGAGCACACCTGTGAGTTTAGCTATTCCAATCAATATGAATCAATTGCTTACAACTGAGGGGTACAAGGGCTATTTATAGCCACAAAAAGAAGCAAAAAGACCTATCTACCCCAGAAGCCACCGTCGGATCGAGGGGTAGCAACGTCCTTCTCCCGGTCAAACGTCTTGGATGCTTGACAGGTGGTCGCTGATTCCCGAGGCGCTCCTCGCATGACCTGCACGTGATCAACCACCAGGGACTTTACCTTTGGGAGGGCGACGATGCCCGGGACACGCACCGGAGGCCAGGTCCCTGGGCCCAAGGTGGCTCCCTGGACCGGCGCCGGAGGGCAGGTCCCGGCGGCCAAAAAGGCGGAGGCCGGGGAGGCAACGGAGGCCACGTTCCTGGGCAAATGGCGGCGCCCGGGGCAGGCACCGCATGTGACGCAACTTACCTGGACTTAGTCTCGCGGAGATTTCCCCCAACAGCAGCCCCTCATACCCCCCGGGGACGATGCTCGAGTCCCCGGTGGGTATGGTACATGTCACCGGGAAAATCTCCGGGCCAAGCCACCGGAGCCGTGACGCTTTGGTTCCCGTGCCGCGCTCTTATGACCGTACCGCTTCACCATAAATGTGCCTGCGGTTCGAACTGGTGCCTCGATTTGCGCACCAGTCCCTTCGTTTCCCGCGCACGGTTTGAACTTCAACGGCCCAGATTGCTCCGCGGGGTACCACGTGGCGCCCATCTGGATCACGGCTTGCCCCTATAAATAGGGCCTTGCGGGCCCCGGGAAGTTCATTCCAAACTTCTCAGCCTTAGCGCGTTTAGCTCTCCCGGTAGCTCTCTCCCGGTAGCCCTTCTTCCGGTAACTAGCTCCCGGTACAGGCGTCCGGACCTTTTAGACGTAGCCTCCTGAAACGTTAGCCACCAGAAAAATGAACCTGATGGCACCGAAGGGTCGAGCGAAGACGACCGAGGCGCCCCCGGAGGAGGTCGCTCCGGCCTTCCTCTGGGCGTCTGAGTTCACGGCCGAGGACGCGGAGTCCATGCTCGAACGCGGAGTCGTTGAGGACGGGGACATCTGGGTCCCCGTGAAGAAGGACGGAGCCCCCCGCCCCAGGCCCGGAGCGGTTGTGGCCTTCAAGGCCTTCCTGGAGGCGGGGCTTCGGCTCCCGGTGCATCCCATGCTCCGGGAGTTTTTGAAGGAGTATGGGGTGGCCCTCATCCACCTCACCCCGAACGCGATCGTCCGGATGGGCCTCTTCATCTGGCTTTACGAGACGGCGACCGGGCGGGAGCCCACCCTACGCGCCTTCCGGTACTTCTACGAACCGGCGGCGAGGAGCTCCCACTTGGTGAAGGGGGCACCCAAGCCCCCCTTTGGCTCGGTGATGGTGCAGATGCTGTCGTCCCGGGTGGTCGATTACCCGGCGGCGGCCTCCCGGGATCACTGGGGGGCCTGGATCCGGAGGTGGTTCTACCTCCGGGTCCGGGACGACGAGGTGGCGTACGCCCCGGGGCTGCCCTCCTACAGCAGGTCGTCCGCGCCGAAGCCTCTGGTGTGGACGGACGAGGAGCTCGAGCTCCTCGGCAAGGTGATCATCTCCCGGAGCACCCGCTCTTTGCGGGACACCGCCGAGGAGACGATGCTCCTGAGCATATCCCCCTTCGCACGCGGGAGAAGGGGGATCGGCATGGGCCCGGAGCAACGGACCCCGGTCAAGCCGGTGACCCGACGTAAGTCCGCTACCTGCTTCACTGCATTTACAAATTTTTGGAAAATTAACTAACTCTTTACCTCTTGTAGTCCGGCCGTACCCGGCGGCGCGGGAGAAGGCGGAGAACCTCCTGGGGAGGTACTTCGCCGACGAGCACGACCGCGTCGTGCGCCTCGTGGGGGAGGGCCCTCCCCGGAACTTGGTGGCTGAGGCCTATGGGCTGAAGCTGCCGGAGAGGAAGCCCCTCCCCACCCCCGGGTCGCACAAGCGGGGGAAGGACGCGGCCGGGGGCTCTGAGCCTAAGAAGGCCAGAGTCCAAAAAGCCCTCGGCCCATTGACGACGCCGGCGGCGACACCGGCGAAGCCCCGGGACGAGACTCCCGGGACCGAGCGCGCCCAGGCGCCGGCCCGGAAGGAAGCAACACCCCCTCCCCCGGAGAGCCCCGTTGAGGCTCGGGGGAAGGAACCGGCTGCGGGCGGGGCGGCATCTGACTCGGCGAACTACGCCCTGTCGCTGCCTTCGATAGCGACCCTCCCAGCACCCCCGGCCCCTTGGACGAAGGGGGGAGCCCCTCAGTCTTCGAGGTCCCTCCGGAAGTAGAGCCCCGGGGGCCTTCCCGCCCGGGAAGGGGAAAGGGCTGATGGTCCCTCCCCGAGCGGTGACCTCTTCCGAGAGCTCCCCGGCCACTTCCACGGAGGCCACCTCCTCGGCGACGAAGACGCCGACCACGCTGCCGGACGCCCAGGTCTAGGGACCCCCCGCCGGCCGTGACAGAACCGGCGCCGGGCGGGAGACCCCGCTGCTTTCCGCGGGGGAGGTCGCCCGCTATACGGAGGGCCTGCAGACCCGGATGGTGCAGGCCTTCGTTGCGGAGGGGACGCTCCATGATCGCTTCCGGGGGCTTCAATCTCTCCATGCCCAAGTAACTCTAGTCGGTGACGTATTCCTTCGTGCCCTGCACTTGAGTTTTTTCTAACTCTAGAGTTTGTAGGCGGCGGCTGTTACCTGGGGCCTTGAGCAGCGGATCGGTCGACTGCTTAAGGACGCGGAGGACAGGGTCGCGACTTACCTGGGGTAGTGCGATGAAGCCCTCCGGGAGCTGGCCCGAGTCCGGGCCCAGGTCCACGTCTCCGAGACCATCAACGGCAGCCTTCGGCAGGAGGCCAAGGCGAGGGAGGAGGCGTTCCGGGAGCTCGAGGGCTCGAGCGTCCGGGCGGTGACGGATGCGGGCCGCTCCTTCCGCTCAGCCCTCGAGAGCCTTGGCGTGAACCTAGGCTCCGGGAGCAGCTCGGAGGTGCCCCCGGCGACCCTCGCGGAGGCCATGCGTTTTCTCAACACGCAGGTCTCCGTCATCCCAGAGGCTGCTGACGCCCGGGTTCGAGGCCGGGCGATCCCCGTTGTTGCGGCCGCGGCTGGGCTTGTAGAGCACCGGGGGGTCAGTGCCCGGGCGATCGGGGGCCGCATCCCCCAGAGCTTCCCCGAGTTCTTTGAGCCCTCGCGCCGGGAGGTGGAGCAGCTCGCCGGGGGCTTCTACGACCGGATCGTCCGGGTGAGATTCCCGACACCGGCGGGAGCATGTCTAGGAATGCCCGGATCTTCTTGGGGTTTGCCTCAATGCCCCGCTGGGACACGAGGAAACCTAGGAGCTTCCCCCCGCTCACCCCGAAGGCGCATTTCTCCGGGTTGAGCTTGAGCCCAAACACGCGGAGGTTACGGAAGGTTTCAGCCAGGTCGTCGATGTGGGAGGCTGCGGGGGGACTTTTGATGACTGCGTCGTCTACGTAGACTTCGACGTTGCGGCCGACTTGATCTTTGAAGACCAGCGTCATTAGGCGCTGGAAGGTCGCCCCCGCGTTCTTGAGCCCGAAGGGCATATTGACGTAGCAGAAGGTTCCGAGGGGAGTTATGAAACTCGTCTTTTCCTCGTCCCCTTCCGCCATCCGGACTTGATGGTAGCCCGAGTAAGCGTCTAGGAAGCTCATGAGCTCGCACCCCGCGGTGGAGTCGACGAGCTGGTCAATCCACGGGAGTGGGAAGTTGTCTTTGGGGCAGGCGAGGTTAAGGTCGGTGAAGTCCACGCACATCCGCCACCTGCCGGTTGACTTCTTCACGAGGATGGGGTTCGCGAGCCACTCGGGGTGCAGGACCTCCCAAATGAACCCCGCCTCTCGGAGCCGGGTTATCTCCACCTTGATTTCCTCTTGGCGCTCGAGGGAGAGTTTTCGCAGCTTTTGTTTGATCGGGGGGTGACCGGGGGCCACTGCGAGCTTGTGCTCAATGACCTCCCGGGCGACGCCCCGCATGTACGAAGTCTTCCACGCAAAAACATCGGAGTTTTCGTGCAGAAAAGCTGCAAGTTGCGCTGTGCTCCTCGGGGAGCTCCGCCCCGATCGGGACAGTTTTGTCTTCGTCGCCCGGGGACAGCAGGACCTTCCGGAGGCCCCCTTCCGGACGCGGCTTGAGGAGGGGCCTCCCGGGCGGTGGCGCAGCGACGTCTGGATCCGGGGGAGAGGCCTCCCCACCGGGGGTCTTTATGAGGTTGACGATTCCGATTGTGGCGGCAGCGCGCTCGTACAGAGCACGGGCCATATCTTGGTCTCCCCAGACGTTGATCACGCGATGCGGCCCGGGGATGTTCATGCAGAGGTAGTTTTGATGGGTGGCAGCCCCCAGCCGGTTGATTGTGGTCCTCCCCATTATCGCGTTGTAGGAGGAGGGGAGGTCCACTACGTCGAAGCGGACCAGCTCGGTCCGGTAGTTCTCCGGGGTGCCGAACGTCAGAGGAAGATCTGCCTTGCCCACGGGGTGGATCGCCTTCCCAGGGACAAAACCTTGCAGGGGCCCGGCTTTGGGCTGCAGGAGCTTCTCATCCACCTGCACCTCTTTGAAGGCCTTCAGGAATAGAACGTCGGCGGAGCTCCCGCCGTCCACAAGGATGCGGGCTAGGTGGCAGTTGTAGATGGTCGCGGAGACGATGAGCGCGCCGTCGTGGGGGAAACGAACCCCTCGTGCGTCTTCCGCCGTGAAGGTGAGGGGGACGTCCGACCACTTGGGTGGCGGGGACACGTGTAGCACCCCCACAACCTTGACTTCACGCGCGTACTCCTTACGCTGGCGCTTGGAGTCCCGCCCGGAGGCGGACCCCCCCACGATGACGTTGATGTGGCGTTGAGAAGTTTGAAAGGGGATAGCTTTCTTGGGTGGAGCTCCCCCGGGAGGATGCCGCTTTTGCAGGCTTCGATGACCGTAGAGTCGGGGACGTGGGCCACTTTGCTCTTCACTTGAGCACAGCGCTTGAAGAAGCTTCTGATGGTTTCCCCAGTCCTCTGCCGGACAGTGTACAGCTGCGAGGAGTCCAGGGGATGCACGTAGTTGCCCTGGAAGTTCGCGCAGAACTCCCGCTTGAGCTGCGTGAAAGACTTGATGGAGCCGGCCTTCAAGTTGTAAAACCAGGAGCGGGCGATGCCGGTGAGGTAGAGGGGGAAGACGTTGCATTGTACCGTCTCATCCCCCCCGGCCGCGTAGATGGTGGTGGAGTATACCTGCACAAATTCGTAAGGGTCTGCCTCACCGTTATAGTGCTCGATGTGCGGGGAGTGGTAGGGCCGCGGCCACCGGATGCTACGAAGTCTTCGGCACAGAGACTGGTTAGCCCCCTGCACTTCCCGGGGAGAGCCCCGGTCACTGTCTTCTTCAACGGGGGACACGCCCTCATTATCGGAGTCTGGAAGCGGTCCAAGAGGTCCGCCGGAGTGGCGGTGGCGACGCTTTTCTTCTGGACTGGGGCTGAGTTCCCGGACGTCCGGGCTCTCCTCCGGGGAGGCTGGCTCTTCCGCGGGTCTCTTCCCCCGACCGGTGCGAGAGCGAGGCTCCCGACGCCCACGGCTAGGGGGAAGTTCTTCCCCGCGCTCAGGTGAATGCATTCGCTCGACCTCCCCCTGGGCGAAACGGACTTGTTCCGCCGAGGGAGGGAGCTTATGCACTGTAGCTACCGGCCCAGAGGCTTCCGGGGCCGGCTGGGGGGAGCCCCCTGCGAAGACCCCCGGGACCGGAAAGGGGGAAGCCCCTGTATTATCCGGAACCGGGGAGGGGGCGCCCACGGCGATTTTTGGAACCGAAGTTGAGGGAGCCCCCGTGGCAACGACCGGAATCGGAAAGGGGGACGCCCCTGTAACATCCGGAACCGGCGAGTGGGGAGCCCCCGCGGCGACGTCTGGGACCGGGGAGCCAGCGCGGGGGCAAGTCCGCTGAGGCACGGGAGCTGCTCTGTCGACCGCCCCCGGTGCGATAAACGCGACGCGGGGGGTGGGACTGGCTCTCGGCGTAGGGACACTAGTACAGAAATGCAGTCTTCTATCGGTAAAAAAAACCCTTCTACTATCGGTTTTTGTACCGATAGAGATAGACACGATAGAACAAGACTCGACATTTTCTATCGGTAAATAACCGACAGAAGAAGTTCACTATTCTATCGGCATATTATGAATCTACCGATAGAAAACCCGTCGTATTCTTACGTCCAGCAGTTCGAAAAGTACCACTATTCTAACGGTTAACTACAAGATTACCGACAGAAAAAAGCTTAGTACTCTATCGGCATATTAGGAGTGTACCGATAGAAAACTCGTCGCTAGCGGATTGAAAAGTACCACTATTCTAACGGTTAACTACAAGATTACCGACAGAAAAAAGCTTAGT